>CM040123.1:28646464-29121506 GCA_022559845.1 Amorphophallus konjac | reverse complement strand
GGAATGAACGGCAAGAGGCTAAGGAACGTCACCCTACCTCAATGGAGCGAATGCTCCGTCGAATCACCCACGAATCACGAAGAACGCTTTTAGAAACCTCGCCTCCCCACGCTTCCCACGCTCGCCGCACGCCCACAAGATCGCCTCGCCGTCACCCACGCGTCCGCGCCGTCGCCCTGCCGCCGTCAACAGCCGGGGAGGGTCTCACCGCGTCCGAATGGGAGAGAGAGGGAGAGGAGGGCGTCACGGTGGGAAGAAACGGAGGAAGAAGAAGAAGAAGAAGAAAGAGAAAGGAGAAAAGAAAAAGAATTAGGGCTATATGGAAAATCCGATTTTTCGAAAAAATACCAAAAAATAGAAAAATATATTTCTGAAATCCTCGGAACGCACCGATCGCAACGGTACCACTCGTGCCCGGGTGAACCGCCCGGTTCGCCCGCAGCGAGCTTCCGAAGAAAAAGTCGAAACACACATCAGAAATCGGAAAACACACGCGGAAAAGCCGCGGAACGCCTCCGGGCCTCCGAAACGACTCCGGATCGTGCCGATCCGAACACGAAAGATGCCCGAAACGAAATTTCGGGCACAACAGAGCCAGACGCTCCGAAAACTAGATCCAGGACCCACGAAAAAGGATCCGAAAGGTCCGGGATATTACAGCCCTCCCCCCTTAAGGAATTTCGTCCTCGAAATTGAGAACAACCCAAGGGGAAAGAAGAGGAAGACTCACTCAAACAGATACGGGAACTGTTGACGCATATCGTCCTCACGTTCCCACGAAGCCTCACCACCAGAGTGTCGCTGCCACACGACCTTTACCAAGGGAATGACATTATTCCGCAGGCGCTGCTCTCGCCTATCCTCCACGCGGATCGGAAACTCTGGGAGAGAAAGGTCTGGAGTCACCTCAGGCCAAACAGAAATCTCGAGTACATGAGAGTCATCGGGCATATACTTCCGCAACATCGAGACGTGAAACACGTCATGCACCGACGCCAACTCAGGAGGTAACTGCAACCGGTAAGCAACCTCACCGATGCGCTCTACAATCGCGAAAGGACCAATATAGCGGGGACTCAACTTCCCACGCCGTCCAAAGCGCATCACCACCTTCATCGGAGAAACTCTCAAGAACACATGATCGCCCACGGCGAACTCGAGAGGCTGCCGCCTACGGTCAGCATAACTCTTCTGTCGACTCTGGGCCGCCAACATGTTCTGACGAACCAGGTGCACAACATCCACACACTGCTGCACCAATGCTGATCCCGTCAAAACACGCTCACCCACCTCAAACCAATCGAGTGGAGTCCGACAAGGACGCCCGTACAAAGCCTCATAGGGAGCCATGCCGATGCTCGAATGAAAGCTGTTGTTATAGGCAAACTCCACCAACGGTAGGTGATGAATCCAACTCCCCTGCCACTCCAGGCAGCAGGATCTCAGCATGTCCTCCAAAGTCTGAATGGTCCTCTCAGACTGACCATCTGACTGAAGATGATACGCCGAGCTAAATGCCAACTCCGTGCCAAGAGCTCGCTAGAAACTCCTCCAGAATCCAGAAGTGAAGCGCGGATCCCGATCCGACACGATCGAAATGGGAACCCCATGCAACGGCACGATCCGCTCCACATAAAGTCGAGCCAACTTGGACATGCTCCAACTGACTTTGACCGGCAACAATCGCGTCACCTTCGTCAGCCGATCCACCAGCAGCCAGATACTGTCCTGCCCAGTCGGGGTCCTCGGCAACCCCACCATAAAATCCGTGGTCACATGGTCCCACTTCCAAGCAAGAACATCCAAGGGCTGGAGAGTACCGCCTGGTCGCTGATGCTCTACCTTCACCTGCTGACAGATCAGGCACCTGGCCACAAATTCGGCAACATCTCTCTTCATGCCAGGCCACCAGAACTGCCTCCGCAAGTTCCGATACATCTTCGTCGCACCCGGGTGTACGGTGTACCTGCTCCCATGAGTCTCGCGCAGCACCGCACGACGAATCTGCTCCTCGGCTGGGACGTACAGCCTGCTACGAAACCTCGCAGCACCGTCCTCGCCGAGCTCCACGTCAGCCATCGCAAGAATCCGGGACAACTCAGGGTCCGCATACTGAGCCTCTGTCACCTGACGACGGATAGCAGGAGTGACAGTCAGACTCGTAAGTACTGCCAACCCTGGCTCCTGGGGAATCTTGAGCCTAAAAGATACCTCGGGCACTTGTTCCCAGAGCTTCCACCTTCTCAACATCAAGGCACTGACCGCAACCTTCCAACTCAAGGCATCGGCAACGACATTCATCCTGCCCGGCTGATAAGACAGGGTGAAGTCATAGTCCTTCATGAACTCCATCCAACGCCTTTGTCTGAGGTTCAGGTCCTTTTGCGAGAACACATACCTCAAACTCTGATGGTCAGTGAATACCTCAAACTTCTCGCCGTACAGATAATGCCTCCAGATCTTCAGCGTGAAGATCACCGCCGCCAACTCAAGGTCATGGGTGGGGTAGTTCTCCTCATGGGGCTTTAGCTGCCGAGATGCATAAGCCACCACTTTACCATGCTGCATCAAAACAGCACCCAATCCAACACCGAAAGCATCCGTACACACCACGAAACCTCCCGATCCAGAAGGTAAAACCAATACCGGAGCCGAGGTGAGCAATCTCTTCAATTCCCTGAAGCTCTGCTCACACTCCTCGGACCAAACGAAAGGCACATCCTTCCGCGTGAGTCTCGTCATCGGGGTCGCAATGCCAGAAAAATTCTGGATAAACCGGCGATAATATCCCGCAAGCCCCAAGAAACTCCGGATCTCCGTCACCGACCTCGGCCTCGGCCACTGCATCACTGCCTCGACCTTGGCGGGGTCCACGGAAATGCCTTCACCAGAAATCACGTGTCCCAGAAAGTGCACCTCGTTGAGCCAAAACTCGGACTTGCTGAGCTTCGCATACAACTGGTGATCTCGCAGCGTCTGCAGCACCACACCCAAATGGTACGCGTGCTCCTCAGTAGACTGCGAATAAACAAGGATGTCGTCCACGAAGATGACCACGAACTGGTCCAAATACGGATGAAACACCCTCTGCATCAAGTCCATGAAGGCTGCAGGGGCATTGGTGAGCCCGAACGGCATCACCAAAAACTCATAATGCCCGTACCTCGTACTGAATGCAGTCTTCTCGGCATCGGACTCGCGAATTCTCAGCTGATAGTAACCGGACCGCAAATCAATCCGCGAGAACACTCGCGCAGACTGAAGCTGGTCGAACAAATCATCAATCCGTGGCAACGGATATTTGTTCTTAATGGTCACTTCATTCAGCTGCCGATAGTCAATGCACAACCGCAGACTACCGTCATTCTTCTTCACAAACAACACGGGCGCACCCCAAGGGGAAAAGCTCGGACGAATATACCCCTTGGCCAACAGTTCCTGCAACTGCGCCCTCAACTCCCTCAACTCAGCGGGGGCCATACGGTAGGGAGCCTTCGCCAAAGGTCCCGTACCAGGCACAACCTCGATCACAAAATCGATCTCCCGCTGGGGAGGTAATCCAGGCAACTCCTCGGGAAAAACGTCAGGAAACTCGCACACCACCGCAATGTCCTCGACATCCGGCTCCATCCGGTCAGACACCACCACGGACGCGAGAAAACCCTGACAACCTGAATCAAGCAATCGACGGGCTCGAATAGCAGAGATAAGGAATCGAGAAGAGGTGGAACGGATACCTTGGAAATAGAAGGTCCGCTTGCTCGGATGCTGGAAGTAGACCCTCTTCATCCACAATCCACCACCGCTCCATGAGTCTCGAGCCAATCCATGCCTAGAATCACATCGTAATCCCGAAGCTGCAACGCATATAACCTGCCTGGCATACTCCGCCCATCGATCCAAACCGGAACCTGATCGAAGTAATACGGAGTGATCATAAAGTCACCCGAAGGCAACTCCACTGCCAAATCACAGGACAACTGGGTCACCGGCTCCTCGACGCTCGACGCGAAATCCTCCGAAATAAACGAATGAGACGCGCCAGAATCGAACAAAACCCGAGCCGCACAACCCAAAATCTGAACGGTACCTTCCACGAGCTGCGACGCCACTGCCTCTGCCCTGGTCAAGTGCGTGATCTGGCCCCGAGCCCTCTGCCTGCCTCCCACACTAGCTGACCTGGGTAGCGGCGGATACTGTCCCTGCTGCTGCTGCTGCCTCTGCTGCTGGGGAACCTGCTGCTGCGGCGGCCTCTGAGGACAGTCACGCGCCATATGCCCTGGCTGGTCACACCGAAAACAGATAATCGGCGCCGTGCACTGCCTGCCTGGGTGGGTACCACCACACCGTGGACAAGGTCCTCGCGATCCACCCACTGATCCCTGACGCTGCAAAGGAATCGGTTGATGTACACTGCCCGATGAAGCCTGCCCCTGATCCCTGGACTTCTTCTTGCCGAACCCCTTCTTGAAGAACTTCTTGACCTTCGAGCCGAAGGACGCAGATCCTGTCACCGAAGCTGCCGATGCTGGTACTCCTGAACCACCCGACGCATGCTGGAAGAAACCCTGCTGCTGGGTAGCCGACTGCTGGCTGCGACCTGACACGGACTGCCCCTGGCTGATCGGTCCTCGAGTCCTCTGCATATCCATCTCTAAGGAAACGGCAACACAAGACGATGTCTCTAGATCAGTGGCCCCGTTCGTGATCAAATGGTGCCTCAGCTCCAGCCTCAAGCCCTGCACAAACTGCGTGGTCCTCACCCTCTCATGCTCCATGATATGAGGTGGGTACCGACCCAGCTCGACAAAACGGGCCCTGTACTGCAACACGGACATGTCGCCCTGCACCAGCTCCAGAAACTCCCGCATCCGCTGCGTAGCAACAACGTCTGGACAGTACGTACACTCGAAAGCACTAACAAAGTCATCCCACTCGATCTGCTCAAGTGGACGAAGTTGAAAGGACGTCTTCCACTCGGAAGACCACCACCTCTTGAGCCGTACCCTGCAACTGGTTGTAGGCCAACCCAACTCTGTCCTCGGCAGTACTCCTCGCTGAGCTGAACGCCCGCTCCATCTCATCAAGCCAATCACGAGCCGCATCAGGGTCTGCCTGGCCGCTAAAGTAAGGTGGATGGAACTGCATGAAGTCCCTCACTGCTCGGCCTAGCCCACCCCTGACAAACGAGCCCTCACCAGCCTCTCCGCCGAACTGCTGAGACATAAGCTGGTACATGCCTCGGAAGAAATCCTCGGCCCCCGGTAGCTCCCGGCGGCGCTCTGCTAAGCTCCTCCTGGTCCCTCTGGACCCCCTGCTGGATCTCCTGACCTCCAGCCGACTGCCCCTGCTGAGAGCGAGAGCTCCTCCTCGGCGCCATACCCGCTCCTGAAGCAAAAGACAGAAAACACGAAAACGGCAAGGTTAAAATAAACACGCGGTGCCCAATGCTAGCGTCACCTGTACATCATCGTTGTGGACTAGTGGACCACTACAATTACCTATGATTCTCATGTAATTCCACAACCGCGCTCTGATACCAGCTGTAACGACCCGAGAATCCGATTACCGGGAAGGCCCGATAACCCGAGACTCGCACCGCCACCCACGAGCCCGAAGACTCGGAAGGGTTAAAAGGATGGTGTGGAAACTACACAAGTATCACAAATAATTGTAGAAATTAAACAGTTATAATATTAAGCAGAAAATAAATTAACATTTTACATGGTCCACAGTAAAATAACAACAACAGCAACAGTAGTCCACGACTAGTACAGTGACAAGAAGGAAAAGTACAGCTACACGGGGCATACCCCGGCTCTGACCTCTGGCACTACCTCTGGGCACCCGCACCACGCTGCGCTCCTGACGCGCTCCCCGAAGGTGGCGCCTCACCTGAAACACGGTGAAAACACGCAGGGAATGAGTCTCGGAACAAGACTCAGTAGGGATCACTCGAACCCTACCTCGTAAAACGAGAAACCACTACTCTAGCGGTAGGAAAGTACCTCGGAAAGGAAAGCCCTGTACTCTACAGAACTAGACCCTACGGCACGCAAACCGACACACGTGCTACGGTACGAGAAGACCAAAACTCAACGGTCGAACCGCCCAAACCCGAAGGTCGGAAACACACGACTGACAGTCTGTCACTCCGTACTCGACAGGAGTACCACCCACCAGAAGCACAGCCGGTAGCGTCCCCTGACGTCTTACACCGCACCGCAGGTGAACCGCCTGACGTGGTAGGTCCTACCCGAGGCGCAAACACCGTACAAGTAAACACAAACAAGTGACTAGCTAGGGTCACGCCCGTCGACGTGGGTCCAACCGCCCCCAACCACGTGTGTACACACAGACCGCGCGTCCCTAGTCTGGCCCTCTGACCGGTTTTCCCCTCAGCCGGACTCTGGCTGCAAGACGTGGGGCCCAACGGTAACCGATCCACAAACCGTCTCTAAAGGTCGGCCCGTACACCACCCCCTGGTGCGACTAGCACACGCGTACTAGTAGGCTACGACTAGTGGAGGGTCACTGAAGGAGTAGACTCTCAAACCAACGGAAAATGACGTCCGAACCTGACAAAGTACGGGGGCCGTCCCACGTACCATCACCATCGCACGGTGACGACGGTCGGAAGAAAAACGGACGCACCGCCTGCAGCCAAACGCATGACCGAGGCAAACGGAACTTCCGGACACCAAAGACACGGTCACGGAACTCCACGGGATGTCCAGGGCACACACACGGCCCAAGAGGAACACCCAACAACAGGCCATATCGCGCTAGGGACACCTAGCGCGACAGGGAAGAACGCGCTAGGGCCACCTAGGGCGACAAGACAGGTCGCGCTAGGGCCTCCTAGCGCGACATGACAGATCGCGCTAGGGACCCCTAGCGCGATAAGGCAGATCGCGCTAGGCCCCCATAGCGCGACGAGAACCGCCCTACTGTTCATCTTCTCCGATTAACGCGCCCTATCGGGGCAGCGCGACCATCAAGAACGCGCTACTAGAGTATAGCGCGTTCTCAGTCCGCGGCCGAAAACGGTAGAAACTCCCAAAAATTCTAACCACGCCCCCATGCCTCCACAGGAGAGGGGGAAATCAAAGGGGAAGACCCCTGGGGACCCCTAACATGATTCCAGGCCATCAAAACACGAAATCATGCATCAAATCCATAGATCGGGCGAGCTCTTCCCAAATTATGGAAAAATCTCAAAATGCTCAAACAAGCCCCTCTCGGCCTCCCCGCGGCCTACAAATCACAGGAATGAACGGCAAGAGGCTAAGGAACGTCACCCTACCTCAATGAGCGAATGCTCCGCCGAATCACCCACGAATCACGAAGAACGCTTTTAGAAACCTCGCCTCCCCACGCTTCCCACGCTCGCCGCACGCCCACGAGATCGCCTCGCCGTCACCCACGCGTCCGCGCCGTCGCCCTGCCGCCGTCAACAGTAGGGGAGGGTCTCACCGCGTCCGAATGGGAGAGAGAGGGAGAGGAGGGCGTCACGGTGGGAAGAAACGGAGGAAGAAGAAGAAGAAGAAAGAGAAAGGAGAAAAGAAAAAGAAAAAAAATTCGGGCTATATAGAAAAACCGATTTTCGGAAAAATACCGAAAAATAGAAAAATACATTTCCGGAATCCTCGGAACGCACCGATCGCAACGGTACCACTCGTGCCCGGGTGAACCGCCCGGTTCGCCCGCAGCGAGCTTCCGAAGAAAAAGCCGAAACACACACCGGAAATCGGAAAACACACGCGGAAAAGGCGCGGAACGCCTCCGGGCCTCCGAAACGACTCCGGATCGCTCTGATCCGAACACGAAAGATGCCCGAAACGAAATTTCGGGCACAACAGAGTCGGACGCTCTGAAAACCAGATTCAGAACCCACGAAAAAGGATCCGAAAGGTCCGGGATATTACAGTTTTCGTTTTGATTCTGTCTTTCATTTCTGAATACTGTTTCTTCAAGCTGTGTGTCAGCGGTCTTGCAGTGGTAGTCTCCACTGGACGGGTTAAGCTGTATTTGCCCAGCGGTTGCAGAGGATTAGATCCTCTGGTCGGTAAGCTGTAGTGCCCAGCGAAGCTGTGTATCAGTAGGTTGTTTGGCCAAGCTGTAAAGCCCAGCGGACGCAAGCTGTGCTGCGCAGCAGGAAGCCATACTCGGTTGAGTGTGGGGTGGACGTAGGTCGTTGACCGAACCACCTAAAAATTGTGTGTGCAGTGTGTTTGTGTTTTTGTGTGATCTGTGTGCGATGGGAATTTCTTGCAAGCTTATTTGATTGCATCGCTTATGCTCATGTCTAGCATTCGACCTTTTGTTTAGCATCCTTTGTTTAGCTTAACTGATGTTTGCCTAAATTCCGCTTTAGAACTTGCAGTAGTTTTAAATTAGGCAAGTTGATCTATTCACCCCCCTTTAGATCCACACTCTGTGGAGATAGACTGCGTCCATCTAACCCAACATAATTGTGATTCATGTGCACATTATGATAATTTTTATGGATTAAATCAGAATTTTGTGTATACAGGACACTGAAGGAAATTGCTAGACAAACCAGGGGCAAGAGCGTCCGAAGATCAAAAGAAGAAGCCCTAAGGGGGCCCATTCATAATTGACCAAGTCAAAAATTACTGCCACCACCTATTTTTGTTGGAGGGAAAAGAAAATTCAAAGTTTGAAATAAAGGAGACCAAAGGAGGGAATTAATTGGAGGGAAAAGAAAATTCAAAGTTTAAAATAGAGGAGAAGAAGCACATGTTTTGGTTGGAGGGAAAAAGAAATTCAAAGTTTGAAATAAAGGAGAGAAATGATGAGTCTCAGGAAAGGGGTGCCTAAAGCCTAAGGAGGGGGTGCCCACCTCCTTTTCCTTTCCCTCATACATCATCTTCTACCTAAATCACATCCATCCATCTCCTTTTGATATAATCTCCACCATCCACTGACTAAATTTTTCCTATAAATAGCCCATGTCAAGGAGGAGAAAGGGGAGTTTTCTTTTTGGCATTCTTCTCTCCCTCTCACATCTTCACCTTAGGTCACCGATTTCTTTTCCTTATGTTTCTCTCCTCCTCTTGCTGTCTTCATAAAAGTTCTTAGTTTTTACATGCTTTACAATTTCTTCTTCTTCATCTTCCTCTAATTTTTTCAAGCTATTTCACGTTTTTCAAGTTGCTATCTTGTGATTTTACTGTTCATCCGAGGTTCTACCTTTTGTTCTTCCTCTGTTTTCATGCCCTTGCGCTCTTATTTTTCCTCTGCACTCTTCATGAAAGTTCATCTTTTTTGAATCTAGATTTTCTTCTTCTACCACTTCCTCTAATTACTCTTTATTTTTAAGTTATTGTTATTTTTTCATAGTTCAATTTTTTGACATTTTACTGTTCATCTGCGCAGCACACCTCTGTTCTTCCCTAGTTTTTACCCCTTTATGATCTTTTTCTCTCTCTGCACTCTTCACAAAACTTCTTCCTCTCTTCCTTATCTTCAACTTTTGTTTTTACTACTTCTTCTAACTATCTTTGGTTTTAGAGTTATTTGACTTATAATCTTACTCTATTTTCATTATTTTTGTTTTACTCTTTTTAAAACTCCCTTCTTCATCTTCTATCTCTCCCCCCTACATTTTCACCTAAACATCCCCAAGGTGAATTTTCTACTTCGGTGCTCTAGAGACGGTGTCTAATCCTAAGGCGGGGCGATCTTCTTCCAAGGCTCGGCATGGAGAAGGCGACGCTATTCTTCATTTTCTTGGCTCTATTTCTTCCTTTTTCATTAGTTTACGTCAAGTTGTATTTTTAGTTTTTCATATATTGTAATTTTTATTTCTTTAGCAATAAAATTTATTTTGATAAATTGTGTTCTCTTTTCTCTCTCCCTTTTTCAAATTTCTCTTCTCAATCCCTCTCATATTCTTTAGATAGATGTATTTCCATGCACTTATATTTTGCATTAGTTTTAACTCACTCAAAAACTCGATTTTCAAAACATAAGAATTTTTCCAACTTGTTTAAAAGAAATATTTCTTCCCCGTGGGATCGACCAGTTCTCTCCACTTTACTCATATTTTCAAATCTATTTGAGTGAGTGAGTGTGGTTATATAAATTTTAAAATTATGTGTGGCACGGCATTTTTAAATGACATTTGTCGGAGCGCATCACCGTTCAAAGTAAATATGAGTGTTAGCTCCCGTATCAATCTATCGATCACTTGAGAAATCAACTATGTTTAACACAGGAATCAAAGATACGAACCCATTCGATGGTTCAAAAGTGGACAGTCCAGAATTAGAAGTCACTATTTCTATTTGAGGTGTTAGAGCTTAGTTGTTTTGGCATCGAAATCTGAGACTAGGTTTGCCATTATCCTCTCTATCATAATAATTCTTTATAAAGTCCCCTGGCTTTCTACACACGTAACAACCTTTTTTGTCAACATATTTCTTACGAGATTTTCCTTTATCCTTATAATTTTGATTCTTCTGATAATTATTTTTCCTATAATTTTGGAACGTAGGATTGAGTTAATCCTGTTTTGATTAGGATTCTTTATCAAGTTGACATTAGAATGGTTTCTAGATTCAATAAGCTCTCTTTGTTCTTCCTCAATCATAATGGAATATTGAAGATCATCGAGAGAAATCTTAGAGTGTTTATGTTGAAGAGATCTAGCATAATTATGCCAAGATGGGTGAAATTTATCAATTAATCAAGAAATAATCAAATTTTCATCAATGTTCTGGCCTCTAGTTTTTATCTCACATATGTTATTAAGAAAATCATGAGTTTAAAAAATCACATAAACAACATCATTCATGGTAAAATATAGGAACTTTGAGATTTTTCAGCATCTTCTTTACCATATTTATCTTCTAATGCTTTTCATAACTTACGGGCAGAAGAGATAGAACCATAAATATTATAAAGAGTATCGTGCAAGTTGCTCAAAATACGACCATGGCATAAATAGTCAATTTCATCAGGAGTGTATGTAGTTGTCCCTTTGATGTTATCTGAACCAGAAGTGGCTACAGTTAAGGTTGTCAATGGGTCAGGCCGGCCCGACAGGCCCACGGACTTGATCTGATTTCGGGCCGAGCTGCAAGGTCTTTTTCGCTCTGCGAATTTTTAGTCGAGCTTAAAACTCGACCTAACTAGGCCCGCGGGCCGGGCTAGGGCTTTGAGTTCGGCCCACGGGCCAAACCAGCCCGTTCTCTTTTTTTGTTCTCATTTCAAATTTTAAAAATTACTTAGTTAAAATTATATTATTTTACTTAATTAGAAAATTTTAAACTCTCTTTTCACACAAATTATATAATTAATATTAAAATTTTAAGTAATTTAGTGATATTATAAATTTTATATTATTAAATATATTATTTTATATTATTTTTATTTTTATTTAAGTTGTCGGACCGGATCGAGCCTCAATCAGACTTTGTATTTTTTAATTAGTGTCGGGCCCTGGCCGGGCTCGGGCTGGGCCGACCTATGCCTGACGTGGGCCTGACCCATTGAACTTGGAGAGGATAGTGTGATATCCGAATTCGTATTCGAGTAATAATCGAATTATCAGTCTGATACTTTATTCGGATAATTATCATATTAATACGTATTCGAATTTGGTTCGAATTTTAAATGGATAATTGCTAGACCTACTTAGAGGTGAGTCATGTGAGCCGTGTGGGAGCATCGTAGGTTATTTTTTCAAAAAAAAAAGAGTGAAAGTTATTTTTATTTTGAGAGATGTTATCAAAATATTAGACTTCATCCTAAAAAATAGGAGATAATTTATCAAATAAGTGTAAGTGGAGTTCTTATTTTTAAATTAAAATTTGAAAAAAAAGATAAAAAAGAGTAATCAAATAACATATTAATATTTAAGTTTTATTAGATATTTATCTAAAAGTTCATATTCGGTCGTATAATATCTAACACGAATATCTGAATATCCGAATTCGTATCCGATTAATAATCGGATATCCGATATTTGATTAAATTATCCGTCGAATATTTTATTCAAATAATTATTTAATTAAACGAATACGAATTCGATTTAAATTTTAAACGAATAATTACCCGATCTATCGAAGAGGTCGAACGATGTATTCGACTCGATTAAGACTCCCAACGCATTCCTCCCCTACCCTCCTGTTCGTTTGTCTAACAGGCCTCGTTGTCTCATAATTAAGATGGCAGTGTATTGATGGGTTTGAATGCGATGCACCTACCCCCCCACCCATGTATTTCCCAAGGGATGAGGGCCTAATTAAAGGGTGTCCCCCATGCGCTTTCCACATAATTGGGGACTACGTATGAAGCCCCTAACATTTACATATATACATATCCTTGAGGCCCCACCCTCCCATCCTTATGACTAGTCTCTTTCTCTGCCACGCAATCAACGTCTTAACACCTCAAATTTTCTGGGCAGTAAGCCCTATTAAACGGACCAGAGGGAGAGATCTTGTAGACGTGGAGAAAAAATTATGGCATCCTAAGTGCACATGCGATAAAAGGCATGGTGGTGACTAACCGTTGCCTTGAAGTAAACGGACCAGGACAACCTCTTATTAATTTGGTAGGTGCATTAATATTTAGTCACGATATTAAATATTTACACTATCAATAACAGCTTTGATATTGCTATCGATTACAATGAGCAACAAGTGTTCGATTATGTTTTAAAATTTTTAATATTCATATCTTCCAATAGTTTATTATATTAAAATAATATTTTAACGAGTGGTGCCCGAGAAAAGAGGAGAGAATGTTAGAACGAGAGCGAGAAGATGTCAGGTGGTGCGCCGGCGAACCAGAGCCGGGTCAGACACTGGTCAGATTCTCAGATATCAGATTCAGACATAAGGGCGGGGGCGGAGGAGGCGGAGCTGTCTAGATTTTGTTCGCATGAAGCGGGGGGCCCCCGAAACCGAAAGCGGAAGCGGTCTCCCTCGGACACATCACATGTCCACCGGATACATTGAACACGAACACGTGACTCTTTGGATCCATTAATTTCCACGCCAACTCTTGTGGAAGAAGATCCAAATGGCAGGATATATCCCTTCGGAGGTTTTATAATGTAAATTTCAGGATTACATATGGTACAAACAAGAATGAATGCCAAAGGAGAATATTGTTGGATCCTTCGTCAGATTTTGGTCACATATATACCCTCTAGTGCTAAATAATTTGCCAACAAGATAGATAGAGAGAGAGAGCAATTAATTATAATCATCTTTTTGTGATTGTACAAGTAAAATTTCATTAATTTAGCACTCTGCCCTGATTAATTTTAAAAATTATAATTTATAGCTTTTAACTAGAAACCCAAAAAAACAACTCAAAAACTACACATATAATTAAGTGACCTCCAGAACCTACTGTCATCCTCTCATAAGAACTGGATTAATATATAACTTATAGTTTTAATTTTAGTACTGACCCAAAAGCCTTGGAATAAATGCACCAGTGTGCGGCCCAGTGACGGGAAACTTGGAGAGGCAGTGATACAGTTTGACGGTGACATCACCGCCTCCGCTCAGCCGATCAGCACGTACATGAGCTATCATTCACCTCTGTTGCATTACCCTTATCCACTACAAGGAAGGAGGGGGACGCCCGGCTGGGAATTCTCGCTAGCTGTTACCCCTTCCCACCCCTCATGCGTTTTCTGAACCCGGGTCTTCACACACATCCACACACACACACACATCCACACACACACACACACGCGCACACGCACAGATTCTTTTAAGTGCATGCACCTTGCTTCTCCCGTTGTGCGTCCACGCCCACTCGTTTTAATATTGATCAACGGCCGCGACCAAAAGAATCCAAAGAAGAACTCCAGTTGACACGTCACCCTCTCATCTAGATGACAAGTCCACATCGTCTTTGATGTCCATTGTTACACATTGTTTGCCATAATACATGCATCTTTTCCTTTCCATGCCGGGGCATCTGTCAGTTGGGACTCGGGAAGGAGACTTCAAATCATGGTTTTCTGACCCAGTGCTACTCACCCTGACTCGGGTGTGTCGTACCAGGTCCACAAGAAATCGAGACGTAATCCCCCAAGTTTGAACTGAGTCGCCTCCTCCTCGCATCTACTCTGTAACAGCAGGCAGCAGCAGCATCAAGATCATCGGAGAGCACCTCCATCCGACGAGGGAGGGCCGTTGGAGCAGCAACAGGGCCATCGACAATAGTAACATCACCCCGATCCGGTAGGGGGAGGGCCATAGTGTCTCGATCTGGTGTCGGAGTAGCTCGATCTGACGGGGAAGGGCCGCAGGGCCTTGATCCGATAGGGGGAGGGGCACCTGAGCAGCATCAAGGTTACTGGCAGTAGCAGCAGCCTGATCTGATGGGTGAAGGGTCTCAGCCCCCGATCCAATTACGAAGCATGCAGCTCGATTTGGTGAGGGGAGGGCCGCCGGGCCTCGATCCGATGAGGGAGGGCCACCGGAGTAATAGGAGGGCCACCGCAGGACGTAAGGTCTCGAGTTTTGCTGTGAACTACTGAACCGACTCGATCCGAGTCAGATCGAGTCGCGTACGAGTCGAGACACACCGTATCGGATCAGGGAGAGTCCGATCCGATACATATCACCGAGTCAACAAATCTTGTTTCAAATGTCCGCTCAATATCTGTTCTTCTAGGAGCCCATCACAATTTACAAGGAGATCACAAAGATTTAAAAGAAATATTACATCGTATAATCTGGCTTAAATAGATTGACCCATGTATAACCAAGAAACATATCTCTAGAACTACCGCTAATGCTGCTTCCCCTCTGTTAAGATTTTTAGAATTTGACAGAGGTTCCTAACTTTTTTTTTAACTGCTACTTTTGTCCCCCATGAAAACGATAGTTTTTGCTACACCATAAACTACAAATATATTGCCATACACATTTGGAACTAGGGTTTAGAATGAATCATTCTGAGCTTCGGTCCTTTTATAATATTGGGTGTACGACAAAGCATGTCCCTAGTAGTGATCCAATGTTTCAACGGGGCATCATATGTTTGGATATCCATTTACATGGATAAAATAAGAGTTTGTTTTGGTGGACAACCAGGTCAATTGCACACATTGGGTGTGCACCATTTTTTTCTCTTTTTTATTGAAAATATGTTGAGTGAGGTCCACCTCACCTATCTGTCTATACATTTTTAAAATTAAAATGAAACCCTTTAAAATCAAGTTTAGATATTAAAATTAAATTTTTATTAAAAGATATAACATAGAAAATATGCTTCAAGTCAATAACAAAGTCAGTGCTCAAAATAAACTTATATGTCTCTACGGTATTAACTTTTAACCAAGTCTTGTTTCCCAAAAGAATAGTTTGCTCGCTCTCGTTCATAAGCCTTTGGAATTAAAATTCTTACATATAATTGACAGCCTGCACAATATTAAGATCTGCCTCTATGATCACCACGACTACCTCACATGCCACAACTTGCAGAGTGACCACCCACCGTCTATGGTGGTGGCACCGCCGCCGTGTGTATGTGTGTGGAGAGAATGATGAATGGAGTCTGAGGGATCAAAACCCAGACTCTGATATCACATATTAGGATCTAAAACATATCTACAGCAGAAGACATCTTGTCCACACGCACCCATGAAGAGGAGGAAGAAGGCGACGATGATCACAACAGTCGGATGGAGAGTTGTGTGACCCTTTACAGTGTTCTTTGGTTTCCTCTCTCTATTGAACCTGAATGTATGTAACCTCTATATACGGGGAGTCACAGCTTGGGATGTTTATATTGAGAGGAGGGACTAGTCCAAAGATTTGATTTAATTGGGTTCCTACCCACAACCGGAACTTATGGATCACATATGTGTCAGACCCAGTAATCTTATTCTATTAGTCCAAATTTTAGTGTCAAGTTATATAGTCCATCAACTCACACAAGCGGACCACTAACATTGAGTGAAACTCAACACCCTTCTCCCATCAGAAGTCCAAAATGAAATAAAATAAAATAATGAATGATCCATGTGAATTCTAGATTGTTCATTTTTTGGATTTTTTTGGACCACTCGATGGGGGTGAACGGTATGGACCAATAGATGAGGTGAGATCTTATCTCACTATATTTAAAAAAAACACTTGATACACATCCAAGAAGTGTAATTACCTCTTGAGTATGCACTTAAGACTAACTTATAAAATAAAGTATATACACATGCTAGCTAGCTCTAGTGGTTAACTTCATGTATGCATATATAGACATCACATGTGAATCTGCATTAACAATAGAACTGACAAAACTCTGATGAAATCTCGTGTAAGAAAAGGATTGTGTATGTTCTTACTCGAGTTCCATGTTTTCCCTTCCCCCCCGCCTCTTTTTTTTTCTTATTCAAGCTAGCCAGTACCGATGCATGTTGACGACGACATTTGAACCCGTGACGGTCACTCAAATCCCCGTTGTTGTGTTCTCATCGAGCAATATATTGCTTATTAAATATTTTTCGCAGCTATGGGCAGTGGTTTTAGTTAGCTGGAAAGTGAAGCGTTCGTGCCCAAGACGACTCTGATTTCTCCCATTTTCACATACACACACACACACACACACACACACATGTTCGAGCTCTCACTCTCCGAGGTGATGGGTAAAGAAATTGAAGGCAGAAGCGAGCTGTTTCTCCACTCTATCTTGGCCTGACGTACCCCATGCAGGTAAGATGCAATATTATTAGATACATAGATCCAATATGATGATGCAATTATTTTCACCTAAGCGATTTGCATCGAACTGTAACGTTCATGACAAAGGAGACAACAACGGTTGATGGCATAATAAACATCATCCCTGATGAATATTGGAATGGCCACCTCAAAATGATACGACGTTGTTCTTTTGTTGGAGGTGCAGCTTCATCATTCCGTGTGTAAAAGAGAATAGAAACTACACGTAGTAGTAGCAGTAGTGGCACTCACGGCGCCATCACTTCGATCAATATATACGTAGAGATGACTGGCCGCATTACTTTGCGGTTGCTATCTATCAATCGGAACCCTATATATGACTGTGATGTGTATTCAATTATGCATTCTCCTGGTATGTCACCCACGAACGTAGCTAGCTACGCATGCATATATATCCAAAGGAAATCATAATTGATTGACAAACGTCTTTGTGGAGAAGGATGTTTAATTTCCTCTTCTTGCCACTCATTCTCAATCAATTCTACTCAGTGGCGGAGCTAGGAGGGGGCAAGGGGGGGTCCCCCCCCCCCCCGACTTTGGGTAAAATTGTTGATTTGTTTCATTGTTCTCTCACCTCTGTTGGGTTTTTTGGGCCCATTAGATGTTTATTTATGGTAGATATTTATGTTTTACGATTAAGTTAAAATATCTATTGATGGTAGATATTTATCACCCACGTTCATTGGTTGGTTGTTTAATCATAAATCGACGATGGAGATTTTCTTTTGTAAGATTGAAACTTAAAAGAGATAAAAGAGGACAAAAGCAGCACAGTAGAATCGTAAAAAGGTATTACGACTGTCGGCTGAGAAACTTTGTCTATAGCTATGTAGAGTTGATTTTTGATGGTTGAGTAGAAATAAAAAAAGGCTATCGAGCTAAGCACATGGTTGATTTGAAGGCTTGTAGTAGGTATCTCCGATCCGCACGTCCGGCCCCCCACACCCCACTCCACTTTGAGGAAGTTCTCTATCAATACGATGAGTTTTCCTCCTTGCTCAGTTCTCTTGTTATCTATTTGGTAATTTTTGTTGAATCGTAGGATTTTACCATGTGACTTTATTTGGGGAAGACATTTCATTCAAGACTGTGATTTTGTCTTTCTTTTTAATTTTTATTTCGTGTATTTTCAATCACTAGGATTTTACATATCTCAATAGTTTAACTTGGTTCTTCCTCCTCTCAGTTATTCCTATTTGTGATTTATTATCTCGATTATATAATATAAAGCTAGCTCCCACTCGTTGGAAACACTGCACTTGATTTTGAAAGTGAATCAATTTTTGTGGTGATCAATGGATGAATGATAATTTTATGACATATATTGAGAAGGAGACATTCGAGAGTATTGACAATGAAACAATAATATAACGTTTTTAGAATATGAAGACTCGTCGTGGACAACTCACTTGTAAAATATTTTCTACTTGAATATAAATAAATATTTTTTTATTATATTAATTTTATTTTACCCTCCCTTTTAAATATTTCTAGCTCCGCCACTGATTCTACTCTATAGGCATGGTGTCAAGATTTGATCGATCTAATCGGTCGTATCGATTTTTTATTGGTACAGTACGAATAAATATCGTAACATTTTGAGATGAAAGAGGATATTATATATGTATTATAAATAAAATTATTTAAAAAATTCTTTGTTTAGTTGATTAATTAGATAATGTTCGATTTTAACCAAACATCTGGGTTCCAATCTCACATATGCCATAGAATTTTTAGAATTTTTTAAGTTAAATTTTAAAAAACATAAATAAAAAATCATGTATCTTGTGAGATTCGAACAGGTGACCTCACATTTCAATAAAAATTTCTAACTAAATAATCTATAAAATTATTTTAATATAAAATATAATATTTAATATTTAAAAAGATATAAATAATGTATCGATTGTGTATCACGTGTCTATCGTATCGATCACCTGTTGGAACGATTTAATACAAATAATATAAGATGTATTGTATCAATTTATCAAATCTTTCCAACACACACACAAAAAATTGAGAATTTGAGGGGCGGTCCATTCTTCTGATCCAGCCACCCTCCATTCTTATTAATTTCAAGTCCATAGCAAACGGAATGTGTGAGCAAAGCAGTCGGTCAGCACCCACGTGAAATTCTAAAAATGTCCCTCTTCAAGTCGACATATTACCCAATATCCTTGTCACTTAATTTTCGATCCTTTAAATTTTAATTATGGGTCCTCAATGTACAGTAACTGCAACATCCAGAGTCAGATAGGGGTGATCGGGTTTCTCGATGGTACAGTATCGGTTATCATATTTGATATAAATTCGTTTGACTAATGTTTGAGGGTCACTTTCATAAAAAGGTAAGTCAGATTAGTGTGAATTATTTGAGATGAAATGACGATAAATTTGAATTTTTTTGACTCTAATTAAAAAGGTGAAAATGTGAAATAAATCATCCATGGTGAATTATGGATGGGTCACTCGGGGTGATTTATCTGCCCTTAATCTACCCCTTTATCAAAGTGGAGGGTTTTTCAATAATTTTTTTCTCTCTTTATTCAGGAAAGAGAACGTGTGTCACAGTCATACCGTCAAATGTCAACTCGGATGGACGAGCTTACACTGATACAAAGTAGGGTTTGACAACCCGGTCGTAAGTTGATTAATTGATTTCACTCGCTCAAGGGCAATTTGAGTTTGAATCCCGCTGGTTACATGCATTTTTTGAGTTTTTTTTAAAATTTTTAATCAAAAAGACTCAAATGTGAAGGCACTAACAAGACTCAAACCGAAGACCTGTTGAAGAAGCATTTGCAAATGACTTAA
Source organism: Amorphophallus konjac (assembly GCA_022559845.1). Classification (NCBI taxonomy): domain Eukaryota; kingdom Viridiplantae; phylum Streptophyta; class Magnoliopsida; order Alismatales; family Araceae; genus Amorphophallus; species Amorphophallus konjac. The sequence continues at coordinate 29,101,950 of CM040123.1, read as the reverse complement.
CCAACTAAGCTACGAATTTTATTCAATTATTTTATATTATATATATATATATATATATATATATATCTTACGAGATGGAGCATGACGGAGCGGGACAGTAATGTCCCGTCCCGTCCCGATAGAAAATCGGGACGACCGGGACGATCGATCCGACAAACTCTGGTACAAAGTCCACAAACTATCAATATACTAAATTAATTTCATGTTTGTTCATATATATCATATATCCATTCCACTTTACAATTTAACCCCTGGGTAGGACGGCATCAAATTGTATAAGAAACCTTAGGGTGTTGTTTGGTATCGGGATAAATTTTGAGGGGAATAGGTGTAAGTCATTCTAAGATAATTTATGTCTAGTCTTATTCTTACGTGCGTTTGGTACACACGGGGTGAAATGGGGTTAGAAAAATGAGGATAAATCATTCCAACAAATGGGGTTAGAAAAATGAGGATAAATCATTCCAACAAAAGGTTGGAATGACTTATCCCCGTTTCCAACCCTAAAATCGGGGTTAACCTTATTTCTCTTAACCCGGCTTATCCCCGCTCGATTTGACCATACCAAACATAGAACCGGGGTTAGAGCGGGGATATCCCCGCTTGATTTGACCATACCAAACATAGAACCGGGGCTAGAGCGGGGATATCCCCGCTCTAACCCCATACCAAACGGGCCCTAGGAAAATAAGAAGAGAGGAAGTATGGACAGAATTTCCCCAACACACAGGTCGCAACCGATCGATTTGCTCTTCTTTTGTTCAACCAAATCCGACCAGATCAGCAGGTAAAGTGGCAGCTTCCTTCCTCGTCCACGGAGGAGACGATCGACGGCTTAGCCTCCTTGGAGGAGATCCGCCCACCGATGTTGGAGGATGTAGGGCTCGAATAATATTGTTGGAATATTTGAGCATAGTCTATGGGCAATAGTCCCGTATTGGTTAAATGAGTTGTGGTTCATGTGCTTATGACCCTGGGCCTATGTATCTCAACACCGCGGTTTTGTAGATTCAACATGGTATCAGAGCATGGTCTTGGCCCAACTCCTCTTGTCACCTCCACCCGATTAATGTCCACGGCCCATCTTGGCCGTGAGGGGGGAGTGTTGGAATATTTGGGTATAGTCCATGGACAATAGTCCCGTATTGGTTAAATGAGTTGTGGTTCATGTGCTTATGACAATGGGCCTGTGTATCTCAACACCGCAGTTTTATGGATTCAAAAAATATCCCTCGTAACGGAAGCCATCAAGGAGGCCCCTCTTCAGGGCTGCCAACTCCACCGAGTCGCGGGTCATCACTACCGACTAGGAGGAGGAGGAGGAGGAGGAGGAGAACGATGGATGCCTTGTGTATGACCCCGTCACTGTGAGAAAAGCGGCAGCTTTCCGGCCGGGGATGAGTAGGAAGTAGCCGATGATGCCGCGGCAGCCCGCTGTGAAGGGCGCCGCGATGTGCTCCCCTTAATTTGGATGTCATCTCATTGAGTTGGGTGCTTTGGGGGTTGGGTCGTTTGGGCTCTTCAAAAGATTAATAGGGTGTTTGAGAGCGAGTTTTTTTAAAGATTTTTTAAATAAATTTTGAAAAATAAATTTATAAAAACTCATTTTTAAAAATATATTAATAGATATATTATTGTTTAAAATTAAATAGTACATAAATATCTTGTAAGATTATTTAAGTGCATTTTTTTACAAATTTTTGTGAAAAGAAATGACATGTCCTTAAATAAAAAATTATATTTATACTATTTAATTCTACATAGTGATATGGCTATTAATATATTTCCAAGAATAATTTTTTATAAATTTACTACTAACAATAATTTATTTATATTTTTAAAATTATTTTATTATCAATTTTAAATTTATTTAAAATTTTGACCTAATTTAAAAAATTGACATAAACTAATGTTAATTCATTTGGCACAATAGAGATACTTTTTAAAAATAATTTAAACATATTTGGTAAGTCTTGATTGGGGGGAGGGGGAGAGAGAGGAATAAGTGAAGGGAGGGTGTGTGTGTGTGTGTGAGAGAGAGAGAGATAGAGAGAGAGAGAGGTGGTGAAGTTGAGTAACAAATGGAGGGAGTGGTGGGAGAGAGAGAGAGAGAGAGGGGGGATGCAGTTGAGGAGATTCTCATTAATTCTCTTGAAAAAAAGTGAAGATATATTTTTATTTTGAGAGAGTTTTTATTTTTTATTTTAAAAGAGAAAATATTTAAAAAGTGCATCTAAACACCCCATAAATTCTAACAGTTAACAGCTTGGACCTAATATTAGTAGTTTCTGGATCTTTGGACCTTGTCATAAGCAATCTACTCAATGGATTAGAAATTAATTGGGCCCTCTTCTTCGGACTGAAAGTTAATTTTCTCAAAAAAATTCCAAGACTATAAATTTTTTTTCTTAGGCCGCTAAGTTAAAGAAATTATAAATATAATGATATTTTTATAATTATTATTGATAATAGAAATATAAAAAAAATTCTAAAATACTTAAGGCCAACTTTGAAATTAGATCAGGGTAACGAGTTCGACTTGAGAGTAGAATGCACCATCCAACCTCGGTTAAAAAGATTGTGAACAAGAGATGCGTGTGAGCTGACATTCTCTCTCTCTCTGATTGGGTAGCGTATTCATGCTATCTTATCCCGAAAACAAAGTGAGACTAAGAGTTCTTGGACACCTCTACCCCTCGCCTCACCCACACCCACCCACTTGCCCAATTAAATAAAACGTCAAAAACACAAGCATTTTTTAGGACTTTGCCTCAAAATCTACCATGTTTTGACATTAGCTCATTCAATCTTGATATTTACTTATAATTCAACATAATCTCAGGTTATCTAGTGAATTTTCTGGTTAACTTAAAACAATCCTTTCAAATCAAGTTTTGACGTATCGCGTGTATCAATTGGGCCGCATTTATGTTGGCACAATATGATACGGGCGATATTATAGTGTACAACAGTCGCACGGCTATCGTGTCGCTATTGTCATTGGTGAAACCAACCTACAGTCGTTGAAAGTCAGTCTCCTATATCACTTACATCTCACGTCTTTTCTGTTTTGATCCATGACTGATATGATCCGGTACATACGATTCATAATGTATCGGATTAGTATGTCAAATCTTATTTAAAATTGCTGAATAAATTCTATGAGAAAGAGAGGTTTGTCAAAACAAACGTGAAAATGTGGAGATAGAAATAAAGATGAGGATTAGGGGGGGTTGATCGCCAAATATGATAGCCTGTGAGAGTAAAATATATGTCCAAATATCTCTAAAATAAGATATAGTATTAGAAGGCATTCATTCAAACTTTCTATTCCTTCTATAGTTCACTCATAAGAGACCCGCCACTCGAATCAACATAAAGATAGCGCATTATAATTAATCCACAGAAAAAGCTCAGGGATCTATTTGAACTCACCGGTCACCATATGCATTCCAATGTTTGCGAAGTCACATATCTTTTCACGTACTCGGCCTTTCCATTTTATGAATTATAAATACAGCGGCCCATCTAGGTTTATGAAGTAGCTCTTAATTTGATTGTATATTAACAATTTTTTAAATGTTCACAGTTATTTATTTAGTTAGAATTTTATGAAGACAAAACAATGGAGAAAAAGTTGGATTTCTAAAAACATAATTGAATGGCGTATGATTTACACAAAATTAACTTTCTTTTAGTTATTCACTGCCCATTGAAAAAAAAAACATAGTAGAGGAAACGTCACCATGCATTAACTAAGATTTGAGTCCCTCTTCTCCTCTTCATCTCACTTTTCACCCAATTTGATGATCTCTCCCTACAGAAATGTGTGCATGGAAGTGAAGGGGCACCCACCTCTGTCTATTTGGTATGCGAATGGCTTGGGCCGGTTTCTTGATTAGCAGGTTGCGTAGGAATTATTCAGAGTGGAAGACTTCCAGAATCTCATGTCGTTTTCTTGTAGTATCTTATCATGTTGTGAGGTCGCTTTCCACTACATGGGTAATGATCAAATGCTGCTGGCACCACGATGAGACTTCTCGGGGTGTCGGTAATTTATCTCGGTGAAGATTTAACCATCGCTTTGATTTTCAAAACATGACACGTGAACGATTTATCGTTATTTATCTCTAATTTTGATAAAAAAAATCTAATTCATATCTTAAAATATAATTCAGATGATAAATCTATTTTATAAATCTATTAAAACTTAAAAAAATAAAAATTAAACAAAGAATATTATTGTAATGTATCAGAGTATTATTTGAAAGTGAACAATAAATTAGTATCTTAGTGTTTCATTTTTAATTTATAATTTTTTAATATTAAGAACTCTATATATTAAATATTTTATTATTTTGATGATAAATTTATTTTATAAAATGTACTAAAAATAATTAAAATTTACAAATAAAAAATTAAAATCTTTTAAAATAAATAGTGATAGATACGTATTTATTACTTGGTGATTAAATGAGCCCACTAGATCACATGGGATTTTAAAAAAAATTAAAGGTCTTAATGATTATTTTAAAATATCTTTATACTATATATTATTATTAAAATTTTAAAACAATAAATATTAATAAAAATATTAAAAATATATTTTTAAAATATGATTAAATGAGAGTACTATAACTTATTACGGTACACGAGGAGGGACAGATGTGCTGCACGTAGAAAAACACGGTTTCGTGAATAATTAGATTAATTTAATAAGATTTGAATGGTTTAAATAATAGTCCCATGGTAACATTCTCATGGTGCCGAAACCATGTAACCGTTGTCATATATATATATATATATATTTATAATGATGATTACAAATTTGTACAACTACATAAATAGTTCTACTCGATTTATTTATGTTTTACCTACTATATATATATATATATAATGATGGTTATATATATATATATCCAAGAGTAATACTTGTGTTATTCGGGTGTGTAAAAGCTGTTGTACATTATGGGCATCTTTGTTTGTGGGGTGAGGTGATTTACTCACGTGTGCAGACGCGAATAAATCACCTCACCTCTGTTAGGAGAGATGAGTGTGAGAAAAAATTATAATTTTTTCTCACGTCGATTTATTATTCTCCCTATCTTAACTCGTAAACAAAAAGCCCTCGTATCTTTGTTGGTCTAAGGATCGTTCGTGAGTATCTCAAATTTGACTCTCGGGGAGGGAGAGTTTATCATGCTAATATTTAATTTTATATGGACGTGAGTACGAGTTTGTTAGTCTTAATAAAAAGTGATGTAAATGAGTTAGGGGTCACTAAATTTGAATCGAAATTTCTCGCACTCTAGTTAACCTCAAGTACCATTATGTTAAGTTCTCCGTCGTCAAAAAAAAAATTGTCTGAGTCGGTCTACCTGGGATAGAAAAATTTTTAAGAATATAAAAAGAAAATACACGGATCATGTTCAATGGGGTAGCAAAACCACATGCTGTATATCAAAATTGATGTATGTTCTGACATCAAAAGTGTTGTTTCAACAACAAATTTTCGGAATGAGCAAGATTCTCAGATGACCAACTCTTTTAATCTGATGTACAGTGGATGTGAACTCTAAGACAAATGGCAAATGACTCGTACTTTCAACGCAAAGCTATTGTTAAATGAAGAAAGATACATGCGTAAGAAATTATGTATCTTAACATTTTTGTGTTAGACTTGACAGCTCTGATCTTCCGGTGGCCGAGTTTTTCACCCGTCTGACTCATTGATAAGTGTAATCTTCCACATGTAACAAGTATACTACAGGACACAGTAATGCTCTCTATTTCCTGGTAAAATTGCGTGGAGATATTAAGAGTATACCCGTAAAATGGATCAAATACGGAGCAGATAATACGCTATCCAAATTTATATATAATTAATAATTAAATTATCAGATATTTGATTAAATTATTAATTATTTATTTTATTTAAATAATTATCTAATTAATATGAATTCGAATTCAATTCAAATTTTAAACGGATAATTATCGGACTTATTTAGAGGTGAGTCGTGAGAGACGTGTGAGAACGTCGTGAGTTATTTTCTTAAAAATAGAAAGGATAAAAATATTTTTATTTTAAGAGAAGTTATCAAAAGATTTAATTTCATCTAAAAATTATTAGAGAACTTACCAAATAAGTGCAAGTAATTATTTTTAAATTATATTTTAAAACAAAAATTTGGTAAAATAACAACTAAGTATCGTATTAAGATTTGAGTTAATTATATATAGAATATGTGGATCTTTAGATATTCATATCATATTTGGTCGGATAATACTCGACACGGATATCTCAATATCCGAATTCGTATCTAATTAATAATCGAATTAATTGATATCCGATTAAATTATCAATCGAATATTTTATTCAGATAATTGTCCGATCAAACGAATACGAATTCGAATTTGATTCGAATTTTAAACAGATAATTGCCTAGCCTAATCAAGAGGATGTCTAAGTATTAGGGTTGCCAATGGGCCGGGCTGGCCTGATAGGTCAACTTGCTTGACCTAATTTCGGGCTGGATTGCATGGTCTTTCTCGGCCTATAGGCCCTTAGTCGGGTCTAAAAGTCTAACCAGACTAGGTCCATAGGTCGAACTAAAACTTTGAGTTCGACCTGTAGACTGACTTAGCCCGTTCTCTCTTTTTTTCTCTTCAAATTTTAAAAATTATTTAATTAAAAATATATTATTTTAGTTAATTATAAAATTTTAAACTCTATTTTTAAATAAATTAAATGATTAGCATCAAAATTAATGTTATTAGAACCGGATCGGTGCATGAACCGGACAATGAGCTGGTTCGGTTCGAACCGGTTTGACCGTTGATTCGAACTGGTTTGAACTGTGATGTCATTATAATATTGATATATGGTCCGACCCGATTCTATAACTTAATACAATAAGAAATAACTTAAATAAGAAATAATGATCAAAATAAATAAACATACATGTATATAGAGAATAACTTGTAACTACTTGTTAGAAATAGAGCCTTTATGTTTAGTCCCATATCGAAAGTTAGAAAGACTTACTTGACTTTATATGTTGAAGAGCTCACTTTTGGGTTAGGACCAAAGGGGCATAAGATGTTGGTTTGAGTTGTGTGTCGAATTAAATGGTTTGATCGAATATAAGTAAATAATATATTTATTTATTTATTTGTACCGGACCGGGTTGGATTGGGTTGGCGGGTACCCAACCATTTTTTATTTTTTATTTTTGACGGGGGAATGGGGTCGAATCGGCCCGAACCGGTTCAACAGTCGAACGCGGGGGCGGGTACCGAACTATTTTTTATTTTTTTTTCTTTTGACGGGGGAAATAGGGTCGAACCGGCCCGAACCGGTTCAACGGTCGAACTGCGGTTCGGACGATTTTTTACCATTCGACCGGACCGAGTTTAATCGGACTGGTTACTGGACCGGTTCACAGTAGAACCGGTCCGGTCCGATTCTGATAACACTGATATATCTTTATACATAATAATTTTATCAAATTAACTCTTAATTTAAATTTATTATTAAAAATATTCTTGATATATCTTGAACAATTGTGATTATACTCGTGCAGTTAAAAGTCATCAACTCTAGGTGAATATTCGAAATAATATATCACGAAAAACATCGACATACGTGAATTACTCAAACTGTCGCGATTCCTAGAGAGAGAGAATGGGAGGGAAAGAGAGAGATATATATATTATTATTTGATAAAAATACTATTTATAGGAGTGTATATATGTAAAAATCTCTAATATTTTTACTGATATTATTAGACTCGTGATTTTTATGATTAATCTCAATAAAAATAATCAAATTAATATTATGTCGACACAAAATGATACTAAATCATCCTTGTTGTGTCACACACACATATGCTCTGAGTTTCCGTGAGACGGAGAAGACATATAATTATTTACGCGAGTTCATGCATCGTCGAAACTATGACAAACATCCAACCGAGTGCATGAAGTCACGTACCCGTGAAATTAATCGACAAACTACGTTGTTCTCGACCTTAGCGTGTATCGCTCTGAGTGGTCCCTGGTCGGGCCCCTCACATAAAACGGTCGGCAGCCAGTCCAGTCGGAGTTGGTGTCGAGGGGTGGACATGTTAACTCGCGGCCAACCAACCCCGCGGGCGCCGCGATTTTGGTATACGGAGGAGGAGCAAAAACAAAAAAAAAAATAGAATACGGTAGGAGGGGTATCTTTTGTAGGCCCGCCCCATGGTTGGTTGCTGCATGGGGAGAGGGCTGCGCCTCCTCCCTCACCCCTTCCTCTCTCTGTACGAGTGGAAGGGGGAGCAGGGGGCCTTCCCCCGCCGACGCCAACCGTCGCTGCTGCAGCCGGCCGGGGGGGGGAGCCCTCTCTCGCTCTGTCTCCTCTGCGTGAGCAACCGGCGGAGGGAGGGAGCGGAGTCGTCCTCCACCGCTGCGACCGCCGGCGGGAGAGCCCCTCTTCCTCTTCCCTTTCTTCCTGCGTGAGCAACCCGGCGGGGGGGGAGCCCTCTCCCTTTCTTCCTGCGTGTGCAACCCGGCGGGGGAGGGGGGGGAAGGTCGCCCTCCACCGCTGCGACAGCCGGCGGGAGAGCCCCTCTTCCTCTTCTCTCTTTCCTTGTGTGAACCGGGGGCCGGGGGGGGGAGCGGAGTCGTCCTCCACTGCAGCGATGGCCGGCGGGGGGACCATTCCTTCCTTCTCTGCGTGCGGGAGCGGGGGAACAGGGGGTTAAGGCTCCGCCTCTTATTCCCTTTCTCTGTGCGAGAACAGGGGGGGGGGGGGGCGCGCCCCCACCTCTTACTCAACTCCGGGCAAGAAGCAGAGGGGACCCCACCTCTTTCTCTGTGCCAACATTCATTTGACCTCGGGCCTTCCCCCGTGTAAAAACCTCCATAAAAGGAGGGAATCTAATTCCATAATGCGAGGAGTAAACAACAAAGAGTAGTAACGAGAGAGGAAGGAGAATAGAGCCAGTAGTCAAATTCACAAGGCTCAAAAACACCCAAGAACGTATCAAGAAGAACTCGAAAAATTTGAGATAAGGTTTGGAACGGGTTACATCTCTCAAAAATTAATTATTTATATTATTTAATATTTTAATTTTTTTATAAGAGTACATTCTTGTTATTACATGTATACCTTTACTTGGGGGGAAAATCTCTTGTAATTGTACGAAAATTTTGTAAAAAATTATAAAAAGTCCAAGTTCACGTGAGAAATTATATAAAAGTCCTCGTGAGTTATCCAAAAATTATATAAATATCCTGAGTTCTTAGGAAATTATAGAAACGTACGAAAATTATGGGAAAATCCTGTGATGATCATAAAATTCAGAAAAAAGCATGATGTGTTCATAAATTGCAGATATATTTCATTACTTCGTAAAATTACATAAATATCTAATCATCATCATCATCATCATCATCATCATCATCATAGTCTTATCCCAATTAGTCAACTACATGAATCATACTTCGTTAAAGATTTCTATCAAGTGATATATTTATATTTAAATCTAAGAAATTAATATTCTTCTTAATAACACTGCACCATCTCATTTTGAGCCTTTCGCGAACTCTTTTACTAGTATCTATTAAGATTTGGTCACATCTTTTAATTGATACTGAATTAGGACGACAAAACATATGTCCAAATCATATGAGTTTATTTTCTCTCATTTTACTATCAATTGAGGTTATCCCCAAGTCCTTACAGATACGCTCATTCCTAATCTTATTTTTCTTAATCTTGTCACAGATTCATCTCAGCATTCTCATCTCTGTTACACACATTTTGTGAATGTGTTTCTTTCGTAATGTCCAACACTAGGTACCATATAACAAAGCAGATCTTACAATAGTTCTATAAAATTTTCCTCTGAGTTTCACAGGCAGACGATGATCACAGAGGACTCCTGATACGTCTCTCTATTTTAACCGGCGTTCCTTAATCCTATGTGTAATATCATCATAAATCTTTCCATTCTCTTGTATGATAGACCCTAAGTGCCGAAAACTACTACTCTTCGAAATATTTTGTTCATCAATTAGAACCATGCCTTCCTATATCACTCTCCCATTGGTAAAATTACAGTGCATAAATTCTGACTTGTTCCTACTAATTTTAAAATCTTTAGACTCCAAGACATGCCTCCAATGTTCTAACTTAGCATTTAAAGTATCAATATTCTCATCAATTAAGATAATATCATCTGCAAATAACATATACCAAGGGATATCATCGTGCAATTGTTTTGTTACTCCATCTATAATTAAGACAAAGAGATACGGACTTAGTGCAAAACCTTGATACAAATCTATAGAAACTGAAAATTCACAAGTCTCTCTAGCAATAGTTCGAACACTAGTAATAATATATTCGTACTTATCCTTAACCAAATCAACATATCCTTGAGAGACTACTTTCTTTCGTAATATCCACCAAATCAATTCTCTCGGTACTCGATCATTTGTCTTCTCCAAGTCAATAAAAAATCATATATAAATCTTTTCTCATCTTTCTTTACTTCTCCATTAGCTGTCGTAGTAAGAAAATAGCTTTTGTAGTAGATCTATTCGATATAAAATCAAACTGATTTTTCGATACATTAGTCATACATCAGATGCATTTTTCAATTAATCTTTCCCAAAGTTTCATAGTATGACTCATAAGTTTAATTTCACGATAATTATGGTAACTTTGAATATCTCCTTTGTTTTTATATAAAGGAATTATAATACCTTTTCTCCAATCTTCTAACATTCTTCGTTCTTTTAAAATTTTATTGAAAAATTTAGTTAGCCACTTAATATCAATATCTCCTAAGCCTTTTCATACTTCAATAGGTATGTCATCTGATCTTAAGGTCTTGTCCACTTTCATTTTCCTTAAAGTATCCGTCACTTCTGACATCTTAATACTCCTGAAATATTGATATTTATCAAATCTTGTTGACTCTTAGGCACTTTCTAAAGAGGAATTCTTGACGCAATCTCCATTAAGTAACTTCTAAAAATAACTACGTCATCTCGCTTTAATCTTATGATCCTCAGTTAAAACCCTTTGATCTCCACCTCTAATGCAACGAACATGATCTAAAATCTCTAGTTTTTCTTTCTCTTAATTTAGCAAGTTTAAATATATCTAATAATAGTTGAAAAAGTCCATACGTACCACTACTTGTAGGAAAATGGCCAATATACCCTGCTTTGGAAAAAATCATAAATCCATCCTTGCCTAAGGTATAAATGTCCTTAATGGACACTAAGGTGACCTAATGGTCTTGATTTCATCAGACGGACTATAATGATTATATGGCAATCCAACTATCCAATTGAGATTATTGAAGTCAAATATCGATAGTCAAATATCGATCTGGAGTAAATCGAACAGGCGGATCTCAAATCGAAAATAAATCTAACAATCAGATCTCAATATGGAGCAAATTTAATAGTCGAATCTTGATTGAAGATAAATCTAATGGTTAGATCTTGACTTGGAGTAAATTCGAGGTTCGATCTGAACTAGGTTTGAATCCAACGGTCAGATCTAGACAAAGCCCTCGATATCACAACGGGTATTATAGAGGTTTAAGGGTATTTTTGACAGTCAATCAGAGGTGTTCGAATTTTATGTCGATATAAATAAACACCGACTACGATCGGTGGGGAAATGTACGATACACGAATATTAAATAACCTGATAAATCAAATTCGTAGAATTAACAATATCTATGCTAATCAATTAACTAAGACACGCATATTTATCCAACAAATAAATTTGAAGATTAATTTTTCAGGTGTTATTTAAATAGATATGTATGTTCGAGAAAAATGATATAAGTATAATTATTGTATCCTCTTTTACTCGTTTGTATGATTAATGCGTTTTCATCGTATGTCTCACTGATCTCAAATCTTCAATAATTTGTTATAGATTGTGCCCCTCGTTAATCCTCATGTGAACTAATCACTTGCATCCCTAACAGCTTGTCATTCGTGAAAATTGCATGGAGAGGCTTCATCTATCTTGTGATGGAGAGGGACAGTACTCCCTATTGCTGGTTCCATCGAATCAACATAATGAAAAAGACCACTCATGCCCTCCTTCCGTCATCTAGACTTATAGATCCCCAACTTTTCTCTCACCAACAATAATGTTGCTCTCTAACTTAACTTCATAATATTTACTTACAACGTGTAACTCTCCGTGAATTCTGTGAATTTTATTTACATTGATGTAACGTCAATTTTCATGTTGTTTACATGCTAGACAAGTAACAATTGTCCAAATACTAGTTATATCGAGTATATTGTTTGACAAGCGACACAATAATAAACTCCCCCTGTAGACACTCAATCCGAATTTTTCTCTCTCTCACCAATGACGATGCCACTCTATGTTTACTTTGATTTTCTTAGGTTATATATGAGCCTATAAATTTTATTAAATGGGATTTTTATAAATAAATTATTATTATAAACAAATTTATAAAAATATTTTTTAAAATACATTAGTAAACAAAAATGTCTACACAAATATCATGTAAGATTATTTAAACGTAATTTTTTTTTTACAAATTTTTAGTATAAAAGTGATGCGTCTGTAAATAAAAGTGACATATCTACACAATATAATTTTATGCAGTGAGATACATGTTAATATGTTTTTAAAAACATTTTTAACATAATTTTATGTTTAACACTAATTTATTTATAAAAATTTCTTATTACATCGATATAGGCCGGACTTGTGTGTATCTTGCATGTCGAAGAAGTATGAATCGCATGAACGCTAATTTTACAGAGTTCTGTTTATGGTATTCTTTGTACATGCTTTGTTATATCAAGAAACGAAAAATCATATTCTTTGAAAAGAAACAGACTAGCGACATGGATCAACCCTGGCAATCTCGGACAATCTATAGCTTTGGACAGCCTATTTTTTTGATGGTTAAAGATAAAATTAAGGATAAACATGTAAAAAATAAAGATAAAAAACAAATTTTGAATAATGTCAGGGTGTTGGATTTTTTTTCCACCACATTTCTCACTGTCATTTCGGTCATTCCATCTCATAATCGGGAGATGAGGTTGACAAGTAACTTAAGTTGGGTGCTTTTGCACTTGAATATATGAAAATTTTGAATTTATCTTATTCAGCCACCAAATCTTCAAATCAGATCTCAAGAAAAGAGTGTGACAATTGAAATAATAGAAGGAGGAGGATGAGATCATATCACCAAGATGCATCACTATCTACATCTCTCTCTCTCTCTCTCTCTCTCACACACACACACACACACCAAACAAGATGATTAACAAGATCATATCAGCTAAACATCTTTTCTAGTGGCCCTTGCCAACTAGGGCCAATCATCGTGAGAAGTGAGTGACCTTTTTATTTTTTCTAAGGCAATCCAAATTCATATTAGTATATTTTTGGGTGAGATCCACACAAAGTCTCTCTTCTATCCCATCATTCTATCTATTTTAAATGGATCAAATGAAACAAAAAGATGTGCAAACCAACTCAACTCACTGCTCAAAGAAGATGTCCATTGTGCGAGTACCTTTCAAGTTTTTATAACAGCACCAAGAAACCTCCCCATGAACTCGGTGCACTACGCCTCTTGCTCGTAGGGACACCATCCCCCTCTCTAGGATCGTCAATGGGTCGGGTCGGCCCGATATCTCTGCGGGCCTGATCTTATTTAGGGTCGAGTTGCAAGGTCTTTTTCGACCCTTGAACTCTTAGTCAGGTTTAAAAGTTCAACCTGACTATGTCCACGGGTCGGGCTTTAAATTCGGCCCGCGTGTCGACCCAACCCGTTCTATTTTTTTTCTTCCTTTAAAATTTAAAAAATACTTAGTTAAAATTATATTATTTTACTTAATTTAAAATTTTAAAACTCTATTTCCATATAAATTATGTAATTAATATCAAAACTTTAATTAATTTAATAAGATTATAAATTTTATATTATTAAATATATTGATTTTAATTATTTTTTATTTTTATTTAAATTATCAGGTCGAGTCGTACTTTAGTCAGATTTTATAATTTTTTAATAATATCGAACCCGACTCGATCGAACTCGACCCGATAAAATTTAGATCCGAATTAAATTTAAATTTTAATATTGATAAATCAGAACCAGATTAGATCAATTAAACCTAACTTGAATCCCATCCCTTGACAATCTTACCTCTTTCTCCCTCCCTCTGCGAACCCCCCCCCCCCCCCCCCCCCCCCCACACACACACACACACACACACACACACACACACTGTTGCGGTTTAAATCATCTGGTCCTGCAGCTGCTGTTGCCGCGCGGCTTGCGAGGAGAGAAGAAGAAGAAGAAAGAGGAGATTAAGTAAAAAAAAAAGGGACTCTTTTTCCGATGACGACAGCTATCGGAGCAGCAGAGGGGCGTCTAGGTTCTCCTCCCCGGAGAAAAAAGCTACGGGATACGATACAAAGAAGACCCATCCACACCCCCTGGTGGGTCCTCCTAGGAGTCAATTGGCCATCTTTTTCCTTCCCGTCCTCCCTACGTGCCCCCTCCCTCTTCGCTTTACCCTTTTCCTTCCTCATGCTTCCCTTCTCCTGTGGTGTCCCCTGCAGCTGACCCGTTGATCTCTCTCCCCCGCACTCCTCTCCGCACATTGGAACGTTGAAACCGTCGAGAGGAGGGGGTGCGTGGAACCTGGCCAATTCTCGCCGTTTCCAAGTCCAGGAGAGTTATAGATATGTTAATAGAAAGAGAGGGAGAGGGAGAGGGAGAGGGAGAGACTCGTGTCTATGACTGTTTTGCGGGAGAAGGAGGAAGGGGGGAGGGCGGCGGGTGGAAAGGGGGATGTGGGGTTTGTGCAGGTTTTAGCTGCCGGGCCGCCCCTTCGCGTATGGCGGAGAAAGTTGGGATCCTTTTTTAGGTTTTTTTTTTTAATTGCACTCTTGGGGTTTGGCATGGGCGATGCCGGAGGTAGTTGTTGTTGTCATCGTAGGTGAGGCTGGTTTCTGTGCCCCTTTTGGTTTGCATACTGGAGGAGATTAAGAGATTCTTCCTTAGGTTCCTTTCACTGTTGGCAGCTGCCCCTCCCTTTTTCGTCTTCTTTTATCTTGTGGAGCAAGGGGGGAGGGGGGATTGGGGCGGCATTCTCGAAAGGGGTTGGTAGAAAACTAGGAAGGAAGAGTTGGGGGGTGGGCGGGGCTGTGAGAGCATGAGGAAAATATGTTAACTTTGGGGGGAGGGATCTCTGTGGGCGGGTCCCTCCGGTTTTGAGGATTTCTTGTGGAGCTTACTAATCCCATTTGGGTTAGGAGCAGGAGGGGGAGGAGGAGGGGGAGGGGACGGCGGATCTGGGTTTAAAAGTTTGTGCCCAGATTTGTTTTTTTCCTACAGTTATCCAGATAAATCGAGCCCAGACATTTTGTGGGGTTGTCTTGTTCCTTTGCGTTGCGTCTTCGATTTTTCCTTTGATTTCTTCGGTGGGGGATGGGTGTGGGTGTTTGAGCATTGGAGGTGTTGTTCCTTCGGTGGAGGACATGGATCATGGGGTCTTACGCTCCCATCAATCGTTGTTCTTGGGGTTTTGTCCGTCTTCTTCAGGAAGCTCCTGGGACTGTGAAGCTTGATCCCTGTCTCCCTTTCTGTTCATTCGTTTGTAAGCAGCCCTTCCTCTCCGACAACGTCAAGATCGCGTTCTCGTCAGTATGGGTGCTTCCTGTGGATGAATTCCTCCTCCCTCCTCTTCTGCTTGTTCTTCCTTCTTGGACTGGTTTGATGATGGGTTCTTGTTTGTGCTATGTGCTACGATACTAGTTCAATACATCTCCTTGGGTTCTATATCTGGGAAGGTATGTGGGCGTCTCCCAGGTAAATGGACAGCAGAGCTCACTGAATGCAAATGTCAGGAACATTCTTCTACTGGCTCTCGGTTCTATCCCTGTTCACCTCCGTCCTTGCCGTGGACATTGGATTCCCTCACTGTGTCTGTCATGCCGAAGGCTTCTGGAGTGTTGAAAGGATCCTCCTGGTCCAGAAGGTGAGTGACTTCTTGATTGCCACTGCCTACTTCTCGATTCCCCTTGAGCTCCTGTACTTTGTTACATGCTCCAGCGTCTTTCCCTTCAAATGGGTCCTTTTCCAATTCGTGGCATTCATCGTCCTCTGTGGACTGTCCCACCTGTTAACTGTCTTCACCTACGAGGCACACTCGTTTCATCTGATGCTGGCACTCACCACATCAAAGTTCCTTACAGCACTAGTCTCCTTTGCGACGGCAATAACCCTTTTGACTCTGATCCCTCAGCTCTTGAGGGTGAAAGTGAGGGAGAATTTCCTGAGAATCAAAGCCCGTGAGCTAGACCGGGAAGTTGGGATGATGAAGAGGCAAGAGGAAGCTAGCTGGCATGTGCGAATGCTCACCCAAGAGATCCGAAAATCACTCGATAGGCATACCATTTTGTACACCACTCTGGTTGAGCTGTCAAAGACTTTGGGACTGCAGAATTGTGCGGTTTGGATGCCAAATGAGGATAAGACAGAGATGAATCTAACCCATGAGTTGAGACAGAGGAGGACTTCAGATGTTTCACTTCCTATTGATGACCCTGATGTAATGGAAATCATAGAAACAAGTGGTACAAAGCTACTGAGGCTGGGCTCTCTGCTTGGTTCCTCTAGTAGTGGAGGAATTTTTGAGCATGGGCCTGTTGCTGCGATCCGCATGCCCCTGCTTAAAGTTTCTGATTTCAAAGGGGGAACACCAGAAGTGATGGAAACGTGTTATGCACTACTGGTTTTGGTTCTACCAGAGGACATCAACAGGGATTGGACTGATCATGAACTGGAGATTATTGAGGTAGTCGCTGATCAGGTAGCCGTTGCTCTCTCTCATGCTGCAGTGCTGGAGGAATCACAGATGATGAGGGATAAACTAGCAGTACAAAACCAAGTTTTGCAACAGGCTAAAATGGATGCTATGATGGCAAGCAAGGCAAGGAACTCATTTCAAAATGTCATGAGCCACGGGATGAGAAGACCAGTCCACTCAATCTTGGGTTTGTTGTCCATGATGCAACAAGAAACCTTGCTCCCTCAACAAAGGCTTATTGTTGATACAATGATGAAAACTAGTACTGTTCTTTCAGCATTGATCAATGACATAATGGAAAGCCCTGGCAGTTGCAGCAAGAATTTAGCACTAGAAATGAAACCTTTTCGGTTGCATGCAATGATAAAGCAGGCTGCTAGCATTGCAAGATGTCTTTGTGACTGCAAGGGGTTTGGTTTTGGCATTCAGATTGAGAATGCAGTTCCCGACCTGGTGATTGGTGATGAAAAGCGTACTTTTCAGGTGATACTGCACATGGTGGGTAATCTCTTAAATGAATGGGATGAAGGATTTGTTACATTGCGTGTTTTTTGTGAGAGTATAATTGATGAGGAACAAGATCCAAGGCGGATTCCCTGGAAAGCAGCTGTTTCTGATGGCTATGCCAATGTAAAGTTTGAAATTGCAATTAAAGGAACTCAAAGTGATTGCTCAAGCTCATCTGGCCAGCTTCCTTGGAGACCCAGGAGTAGAAGCTTTGAAATGAGTCTGAGCTTCAGCATCTGCAAAAAACTTGCTCAGGTATGAAATACAATCTGTATTGTACATTATAGTTTACAGACTTGCACCGAGGAATGTGGATATGGTACATTGTCTTAGATTGTAGGGGTGCCTTTCTCAGAAGACTATCTTGAGCCTCCTGATAAATAAAATTGCTTTGAAGCCACAGATCCCCCCTTCTTTGTGAATGCTTCCAGTTTCCTTTTTTAAAAGCTACAACCAGCTTTTGTTTGATTTCAATAGGAAAAAACCTATTATGATCAATAGAATGCAAATTATGATCTCATCTTGCCTAACAAGCTAAGCTTAAATTTCATTCACCTGTTTTTTTGAAAAGTGGATAGTACCACTATTGTATTAAATGAAAAGAAAGAGAGATTTACAATTGTAAACAGTCAACTCCTAAAAGAATCCCTGTACAAAAGACCCTGCCCGGATGGATTTGCCTTTTAAGAACTGTAACATCACATCTCATTCCAATGTCCACTGGAGCCACCGCCTCAATGAAAGCATTAAAGTCCTCCATATCCCTTGTAAAAACATTATCCCCCGATCTCTCCCATAGGACCGCAACAACATTGAAATCCTCTCCAACACACCACAACCTACCCGAAGAAAGATGTAGGGTAATCAACTCCTTTCATAAAAGTCGCTTCTCCTCTCTCCCCTGTGACTCATACACTCCCGTGAAGTCCCATGAGAAGTCATCTTTCACTGAAGTGAAATGGAGGGAGATAAACCATAGTCGTTTTACCTAGTCTAGACAATGGTCATTTTACCTAGTCCAACATGTGAGCTGATGCTTCTTGATCAAGGCTGGACAGATTCTTGATCTCTATTGATTAGGAGGATTATTATCCTCATGTTCTGGTGCTTCCATTGGCCAGGTCTGTGTCGGATCACAAGTCAATCCTTTTGAAGACCAGTCGTGTGCAGGACAGAAGGCTTACATTCCGGCTGGAGAAGTTTTGGTTCAGAGAGACTTACTTTATGGATACTATTAGGGGTGCTTAGACTTAGAGGTCACAAGGTATTGGCAGCTCTACGATGGCTTCTCTTGTTTCCAAATTGAGGCATACAACGCATGTTCTCAAGACCTAGGGGGTAGACAAAA
The DNA here is from genome assembly GCA_022559845.1 of Amorphophallus konjac. Lineage (NCBI taxonomy): Eukaryota > Viridiplantae > Streptophyta > Magnoliopsida > Alismatales > Araceae > Amorphophallus > Amorphophallus konjac. The sequence continues at coordinate 29,083,205 of CM040123.1, read as the reverse complement.
CCCTCTCGAGGAGGGTATCTAAGAATAGAATTCTTCAGCAGATTGAGGAGTTTGATAGCTTGGAGGAGGTAGGGCTGATGGATGCAGAGGACAGGAGGCTGAGAGGCACCTTGAGATGCCAGTTCGGTGAGATACTCGCCAGGGAGGAGATCTATTGGAGGCAGAGATCAAGGGATAGATGGATCAAAGAGAGGGACAAGAATACTGCTTACTTTCACCGCATAGCATTTGGGAGAAGGAGAGTGAATACCGTTGCTCCATCAAGGTGGGTGAACTCTCCATCTCTTCGGACGAGCACATCAGGGGTCTAGCGAGGGATTACTACTTAAGGTTGTTTTCAGAGGAGGACCATTACAGACCGAGGATTGCTGATGAACTTCTTCCTAGGTTTTCCCAAGTTGAGAGGGAGGAGATATTGTATAGTTTCACTGAAGACGAGGTTCGACCAGCAGTTTTCTCTCTTGCAGGGGATAGAGTTCTAGGTCTGGAAGGTTTCCCTTTGGCCTTCTTCCAGCAGTGTTGGGATGTTGTCAAATTTGATCTTCTAGCAACGGTTAAGGAATTTCATGAGGGGAGAGCACATTTGAGGGGAATCAATAAAATCTTCATTGTTCTCATCCACAAGATATAAGGGGCCCAAGACTCTGTGACTTTAGGTTGATCAGCTTGTTGAATGGGATTTATAAGATTATCACCAAATTACTGGCAGGTAGATTGGAGAGAGTTATGGACAGGATGGTCAATTGCTTCTAGAGAGTCTTTATCAGAGGTTGTCATTTACAAGATAATTTTTTGGTGGCCCATGAGTGCTTGTATGTCATGAAGACTCAAAGAAAGAGAGGGGTGGTTTTAAAGATAGATTTTGAAAAGGCCTATGATAGGGTCAACTGGTCTTGCCTGTTTGATGTACTAGAGAAGATGGGTTTTGGGATTAGATGGATCGACTGGATTAGGTCTTGCATCTCTTCTGTTTTATTTGCAGTTCTTGTAACAGGAAGTCGACTTCCTTCTTTCACAGTGGCAGGGGTGTCAGGTAGGGAGATCTCACGTCTCCTCTCATTTTCGTGCTGGAGGCTAATGTCCTTAGTAGGGTATGGTAGAGAACAAAGTTCGCAGGTTTGAGCAGGGGCTTTCATCTAGAGAGAGGCGGTTTCTCAGTCACTCACTTGCAGTATGTTGATGATACCATCCTATTTCTCACAGAGGATGAGAGGTAGATGTATGTGACGAGACTTTTGCCGGAGCTACTGGAGGAGACTGCTGTCTTGAAGGTTAACTTCAATAAGAGTTTGGTTGTTGGAGTTAACTCGGAGGCCAGACCTATTCACAGGATTGCTTGCATTTTGGGGTGTCAGATATGGACTTTCCCTATCTCTTACTTTGGTCTCTCTCTCTCACTCCAGGGGCTCTCCTGTGTGCTGATTGACTTCATATTATTCAGCAGTATGAGGCTAGATTGAGTGGTTGGAAGACGAGGTTGTTATCTTATGGGGACATATTAATCCTTTGCAAATCGGTTTTGGACAGTTTACCTACTTACTATCTCTCTATGTTCTGCATCGCCAAGATTGTGTTGAGGAAGATTGAATTTTTTGACATGGGAGTGGGGGGGAAGTATAGGGGATGGCACGACATCAGATGGGGAAGATGGTTGCTACCAAGGAACAAGGGTGAGTCGGGATCAAGAAGGTGGGAGACTTCAATTTAGCTTTCTTGAGTAAGTGGCTTTGGAGGTTAGGAGCATGGGAGGATGGTCTTTGGGCACAACTCATCAGGCAGAAGTAATTCGGCAGGAGGAGAGTGTGGGACTTGGACTTTCCGGCTGCATCCCACACGTCTCCTATTTGGCGCTGCATGTTCTCTTGCAAGGACTTCATTACCTCCGGTGTTCGGGTCTATATAGGGAAAGACAACCGTTGCCTTTTTTAGAAGGACAGATGGTGCGGCAACTTCACTTTGGAAGATTCCTTTCCTGTTCTGTTCGCGATCTTGGCTGACCCTTGGGGGCCAGTGGACTGGGCTTTTGATTCCCATCTTTCTGGGGACACCTGGGCACCGACCTTCAGGTGGGACCTCAGGTGTGTGGAGATGGATCAACTCTAGGACCTCCTTCTTACCCTCCTTGACTTTGCCCCGCACCCCATCAGGGAGGATGCATGGGTCTAGAGGTGGGATATGGAGGGGACCTTTTCACTTATGTCTGTTTACTCCATCATCTCTGACGGTGGGGTGCGGCACAGCCTTGCTCTCTACATCTGGAGACCGAGGAGTTCATTGAAGGTGAAACTGCTAATCTAGAGAATTTCCCACGGGAGACTTCCCACCCAAGACATGCTCGGATGTTCCTCTCCTTCCTACCAGGTATCCAGCCTACTTACTATTTGTGTGGCCACAAGGATGAGTCTATGGACTACATGTTTGTTGGTTGCCTCTACTCGTAGGCTGTGTGGGGGGTGGGGTTGACTACGAGAACCCGGTGTGTTCTCGGCCGGCATACTGAGGTGCTGCCCTTTATCAGTTCTTGGGGTAAGAGTTGGCCCTGCAGAGGGGATCGTGTGCTTTGGTGACTTATTCTGCATGTCACTCTTTGGTCTCTTTGGTGTGAAAGGAACAATAAGATCTTTAGGATGGAGTCTAAAGTGTAGGACTCTCTTATTTCTTTCATCTGTATTAGAGTGAGGGGATGGGCGGAGTTGATTGGTAATGTGAATGCCCTCAGCTCACCTCTTTTGCTTTTGTTGGGGGGGCGGGGGTAAACCGCCCCCTCACTGTCTTGTGTTTTTTTGTAGAGGGCCTCTTTTTGGGAGCTCTTTGTTTACACTTGTACATCTTCCTTTGCATTTAATACATACAATAGTACTACTCACTTTCAAAAAAAAAACACATCTCGTTTATGGTACCTGCTTGCAATTCTTTTGTGGGAGCATGCAAGACTTCAGATGCATTATTTTGGACATTAATCAGCTTCTGACATTATTGCCCATGCTAGTCATGGTATTGTATTTAGGTTAGACATTCACCTACTCTGTAGTTGAAGGTGAGAGGTGAGTGAGGCAACCGGGAGCTCATCTAAGCCTAAAATGCCTAGGCGAGAGCCTAGGTGTTTTGTTCCATAAATTATGATTAAGGAAAATTGTTGCAGGAGGAAAATAAATAAAACATCTAAGATAATGATTTGTGAGGCTTTGGGAAACAGTGATCATGTCTAATATAGAAAGAGCTTCTGTGAAGCACACATAAGTGGTAGATGGTCCTTGGAATCACCAATAATAAGAAAAATGTGGTAGTATGTAAGAGAAAAAGAAAAAGGGCACTAGCCATTATTGAAAGAAGCATTAGCCATTTTAGAATAATCAAAAATAAGAAAAAACAATATGATAAAATAAAAAAATGTGTTTGACATAGGTATATTGGCTGGGCGAGTGAGGTGAACATGAGGTGAGGCAAGGCATTTTTGGCTGGCCTCCTTTGCCTCATTTCCTAAGCGAGCGAGGTAATCACCTCTGATAACATAGCACTTTGTTAAATCAGTTATTGGAACTATAATTTTTAAAGGAAACAAGATGGAGATGCTGCTTCATTTTCTATATAGAAAAAGAGTTGTTTTGAAATGAATCATCACCAATGTGGACACAATGTTCCTATCTAAAATCTTTGTAAAAATTGCGGCACATTTAACTATGCACACGTCATATATTTCCTATTCCTACATGAGATTGACTTTTGTCAATGGATTTGCATATCTCACAACAAAACAATTTTGTGTCTTCAAATCTGGTGGCAATGGTCTCGCCACTTTCCATCTAGCCCATTTTCTAGCTTCCAGTATCAACAAATTATTTTTTCTAGACATTTCTATGCATGTCATAGGGACTGTTTCACTCATTATATGTTCAAGCGTCACAAAACACTCTGCTTATTCCATCATGGTTAGATAATTCTGGTAGTTTATTGTTAGTTTCCCAATTCATCTCACAATCAAAACAGATTGAGAATTTGTATGCATGAGGTTTTTTTTCAATGCATTGTTTCTGGATAGGTAACTATGATTGCCAATAAAGGTAACCACGATTTCATCCATTTTGGCTGGTAAAAAGAACAGAAGAGAAAACCACCTTGGCCGTGAGCTTAACTTCAGAAGAAACAGCTTGTGTTATGATCCTACAATCTGGTCTTCCGTGGAACATGGCAAAGCCTGGTGTTGTCAGAGTTCTGTGCCTATGACCTTTTGTGCCAGCAACAAAGGTCTTCCGTGGATCATGCTTTAATACATGCATATCAAACCTCAATGAACAGGATAATGATTACTGGTTATATTTTTAAAATAAAAGTTCAATTTGCCCCGACTATCTACATCTTTAACTTCAGACCCATGTGCTTTATCGTGCTGGCATTTTATTTACTCACGTATTTCCATTCTAACAAATTCTACTTGCTAATCTTCAAAGTCATTGGTCTGAACATGTTTCGTTAAGGGAAACATAGTGCGTGTATGGAAGTTGAAAGATGTATTTTTCATCTTCTTCACACTTCTTCCTTCATTATACTGTTTATTTTGCCCTGTTGTTCTGCAGATGATGCAAGGGAACATTTGGGTTGTCCCAAATTCCCAGGGCCTTGCTGATAGCATGATTTTACTCCTGCATTTCCAACTCCAGGCAGCAGGCAGATTGTCTGAACCCGGCGGATCCTCAGAGCATAGGCATCCGCCCTCTAGTTCCCTCTTCAAAGGATTGAGGGTTCTGTTAGTTGAAGACGATAACATAAACAGGGCTGTGACTCAGAAGCTGCTAGAGAAACTGGGTTTCCATGTCTCTGCTGTTTCCTCTGGATTAGAGTGCCTTAGTTCCCTTGGCACATCTAACACTCCCTTTGATCTTGTTCTTTTGGACATCCACATGCACGATATGGATGGGTTTCAAGTGGCAATGGGAATACGTAAGTTCAGAAGTCGAAATTGGCCCTTGATTGTGGCTTTGACAGCCAGTGCACAAGAGAATGTATGGGAGAAGTGCTTGCAATCCGGAATGCATGGTTTGATCCAGAAGCCAGTTATGCTACAGGGAATGGCAGATGAACTTTGCAGAGTCCTTCATAACACATAGCATATGTTTTCTATCCGGAATGCGTGGTCTGAACCAGAAGCCAGGACGCTATATGTAAATGGCAGATGAACTTTGCAGAGTCCACATAAAACCTGGCAGATGTTTTCAATCTGGAATGCATGGTTTCACGCATAAACCGGTTATGCCAGAGGGAATCACAGATGAACTTTGCATGGTCCGTGGCACCTAACAGATGTTTACCACTTTTAGACGTTTTCCAGCATGCTCAGCTTCATGGCGCTGTGCTGCTCGTGAGATCCATTCCTTGCATTTTGGATTCACCAGATTTTGGTATGTCAGTATTATATATAATTGTTTTGACACCTCCAAGTCTGTATACGAAGTCACATCAATTTTTGATTCAGATACATGTTGATATTACCAAATCTCAACATTGACTGCCTTTTACCCAGATTAATGCACTTATCCGATAGATTTCGCTCAGTTAGTTGCATTATGCCTTGGAGTTACAGATCGGTATATGTGGGGCTCATCACTCTTCCAGCTGCTGACACCATTTCTGCTGAATTCTGAGCCGTCGGAGTTACTTTTATGAATGCTGTTTGGTTGTAAAACATGGGAAGGGGGCGATGGAAATCACACGACATTGGTTGTATCTGTGATTTCCTTTAGGGATGATCCAATATATAATCATCATCTTCTTAGTTGCTTGGACTTGGAATATACACATATGCTCATACATACATGCATATGTTTTAGGGTAAATTACCCTTAAAATTTTAAAATATTTTCTCTATATTTACACTTTATAGAATTTATCTTGCTGCTTCTCAAATCTACTAATTAGAGTTGCTATAGCTTAGGTTGCATTATGTGAAAGACATCCCAATGGTGGTAATGGCACATGTGAGATGACTTTTTTATCCTCTAAGGTTACATTATGTGAGAGCCCAACGGATGTGGCGGTAATGGTGGTGGTACCGGTGGAGGTTGTGGAGAGGGAGGGAGAGAGGAGAGAGAGAGAGTCTAGAGGATGCGATGAGGGCAATGATGGCGGTGGGAGTAGAGGGAGAGAGAAGATTCTTCTCTTTGGGTGCACATTCATAGTCAGAGAGGGAGAGACAAAGGGAGGCTGGGGAGAGGGAGAGAGTGAAGGAGAAGGGGAGATGGTGGACACTGGAGAGAGGAGGGGAGGTCGTCATCACATATGGAAAGGGGAGGTTGCCGCTAGAGGCCTTTGTTGTCGTTGAGGTGGATGTTGGGTTGCCGTCACTTGAGAGAGGGGAATAGAGGTGAGGGAGATGGAAGAGTTAGAGATAGAGAGGGGGCAGCCCTAGAGGGGATACTCCCCTTCACGCACGCATACACATAGGCAGCGAGGGAGAGACAAAAGAGGGTGGGGAGGGGGAGGGGGGGGGAAGGTGGAGATAGTGAGGAGGTGGTCACTAGAGAGAGGAGGGATAGTCTCTGCCACAAAGAGAAGGGGGAGGTTGTCGTCGCTGTCAAGGAGGTCGCTGTTGTCAAGGTGGAGGTTGGGTTGTCATTGCTCGAGAGAGAGAGAGAGAGAGAGAGAGAGAGAGGGGCGAGGGGGGGGTAGAAGATTATCATTGTCGGGCAGAGGTTAGTTATTTGTCCTCTGTTGACCCACCTAGGGTAAATAATAGTGAGACACTATTGACTGTGGGCTTATGATATATTAAGCGTAAAGATTTGAGAGGTATTGGAGCATAGGGATATTATTTAAAATTTTGAGGGTCAGGGGTGATTTACTTTTCTATGCACGAGATTTTTCAAAAATTACTTTATAATTTGTATTGACCACCCACAATGGTTGTATTATATTTTTATCTCAAGTTTAAAAGGGGTCTCCTTAGCTAATGTTTGAGTGAGGATGATCAACCTTATTGTTAATTCTCTTTGGCTACTCGCTCTAGGAAGGTTTATATATCACATGGTGTCAGCAGCACTAGTTGATGTCGAAATGATCATTTCTCTTGGTTGTAATTATTTTTTATCTTTTTTAAGTGAGGGCCAAGATGTCCCACCTTAGAGTGGGGTCTAAACCTTCTGTTTTATTTGGGACTCTGTACAGTTAAAAAAAAGTGAATAGTGATTTGAATCTCCAAGTCACTATTCACACCTCTTTTATCTTTTATTATCTTTTAAAATAAGTTTTTAGTGACGTAAGTCTCACTCTAAGATAAGATATCTTAAACCTCATCTTACAAATTTAAAAAAATAAAAAATTTAACTACAAATATAAAAAATGACCTCAGTTAATATGCCAGTCCCATCCCACCTGGAGTCCCAAGTTAAACCAACGTCTGATCTACGTCGATCAAACGGGCTGGTAGAATCCCCAAGGGGGCTGAGCTCATCCTTCAAGATAGCTGAAGGTGATCAGATGGGTTCTTGGGGCAAGGGACAGATCTTGGCATGTGTGGGGCTCATAAAGCCAACGAGCCAAGGCAAGCCAAGCCAAAGATAGTGTGGTCTGACTGACCTCTCTCCCACAGTTTTCTTCTCCCCTCTGCCTTCCTTAAATTAAACACGTATGCCTTGGCAACATCGGCGGATGTGACTCGGTTCAACGTTTCTGGCATAAAAAGATGGCCACAGACGGCTCCGAGTGGAGCTGATTCGGTCGGCAACTTGGGCTCTCCGTACTATTTCCCGGATATAATAATTAACGTATAGATGCTTTGCTAAGATTATTCAGATGTGGTGGGGTGGATGCGTTGCACCGATGCTCGGGTTGACGTGTCATGTTCCCATCTCACGTTCTTTGCTTTGCTTGTCTCTGCTCTGCGCAATGGTTAACTCTGGGGTTGGCCTCCTTTCCTCCTCCTCCTCCCCCCCCCCCCCTCTTTTATAAAAAAAGAAAAAAATCAAGAACTTGCTTGGAAATGACGTTTCAACGAGAGATTTATGGTTTGGGATCTAGCGATTCGAGCTTATGCTGGTGGAGAGATTCCCGAAGGTGAAAGGAAATATTTGATTACACCCACTAATTAGCAGAGGAGAGAGAGATTCAAGTCTACGTACGAGCATTGGCATTGTTCGATGATATTTTCTTCTATTTTTTCTCTCCCTCTTTGATTCCTCGATCATATGTGCTACAAGGGTATCACCATGATTTGTCGACTCGGACGTGTCGTATCGTATCTGAAAAAATTCGATATATTACGGATCACCTTAAGATCGACCCAGTCGGGTCAAGTCACAGTGAGTGAGAGAGAGAGAGAGAAAGAGAGGGAGAGAGGAAAGAGACGATATACGTCGAGTCGAGCCGAGTTAATTATGACTCGGACATATTGTACCGGATCAAAAAAAATTACGGATCACTGAGTCAGCAAACTTTAGATACCACACTCCTTGGCACTGCTTTTGTTCCCGTTTGATACTTTCGAATTTAGAAATATTGAATTTAGGTTTTTATCTTGATTCCATCTTACCCATCTGATTGATTGACCCAGAGTGATAAGCAGGAATATCTTTGCCTAAAATAGTCGTGGACCAGTCAAATTAACCTGGTCGGACACAGTTATCTGATCACCCCGTTCAAATCTAGCAATTCTCGGTACGAGAATCTCTCTTTACCAAGTAGTTTAACCCACGTTAAACAAAATTATGATCAGATGTTGGCGAGTCTGGGCCCTGCAATGAAGCTAATTTATCCATTATAATAGAATTTACGATAAGTAAGCATTTTTCTTAGACTCGTTTGAAGTATCGAACGAGGAAGAAATAAATTCTAAACTGAACCCATTTATCTATTTATCGAATAATCTTTATATTAGATCTTTTATACGGTTTAGGGATACCTATTTTGGATCTGGATCTATCTTAAACCCACGAGTTATGTTTAGCACACCCTGGCTAATTATAATCCCAAGTTGTCCACCAAGCAGACTAAATTTTTTTTAAAAAAAATTATGACGTGAGGCTCACGTCTTCCTATTTTACCGTACAAGACACACCTCCATCAGAGAGCTAAATCTATCTACGTCGTTATCCAATGCTGATAGAGCTCTACATTGACCTTTCCTTGTAATTCTCGGTGGGATATGGGGTTGTTACTCTCTCTTTTGTATGGGTGGGACATGTGTCTTTCTTCTTGTATGTTTTTGGAAATGGGTTAATGAAATTTGCTATATGAGGAAGGGAAAATATGCCAGGCCCGATACGGCCGAGTAATGCCTAGCCTATTATGACCCGATGTCATCAGGTCTTTAGCGGCTATCGTCAATCGATTGATAATTCAAGAACGTGGCTCAATCGAGGCCCACTTAGAATTGGCCGGCTCACTGGCATGATCCTCGCACGCGAGCGTCCCGGACACCTTGAGACTCGCCAACGGACGAGCATTGAGGCCACGATCATGAGGCTTAACCCGACGAATGTCAGATCACGTCCACGCCACTGTGAAGCGCACCACGATGACCTTTCTCATAGAATAGATGAGTGGGCAATAGACAATTCCTCCCCCCCGATCAAATAGGGCATCACTCCACTAATCACGACCTCACCAAACTAGGAAAGAGATGACACCATAGTGACCAGTATAAATAGATCCTCAACGGACCCAAGAGACAGACAAAGAGACACACAGAGGGGACACATAGAGAGGTACACAAGGACTGAGGGGCATACACAGAGCCAGAAAAGATATCCAGAGAGAGAGAGAGAGAGATCTACACACACGGTGGCGATAGAGCTTCAGATCACCCTAGTTTCCTTGTCTCAGAGGAAGATAGCGAGTTTCCCATGCATCGTTCTCCAAGCCCCGACTATGCAGCCGAGCACTCGCCCCATAGCCGAGCACTCATTTCTTCCTCAAGGTTTTCTCATCCTTCTCTCTCTAATCTCCTCTTTGTTATCACGCTCGTCTTTGACTTAAGCATCAGAGGGTTGTCTCTTGCGGTCGCTCTCAGGGATCCTTCTGACATGTTGTTCAGTGACTGTAGATTTTCTCGAGATAGTCATACGCTCTTACCCATCAAATAAATCGTAAATATGGAGTACGAGGTTAAGGTAACACTTTTTAACCTCTACACTTTTTGGCGCCGTCTGTGGGAAGATGACGTAAAGTCATGCCATCATGTGGAAACTACCACAACACTAGCGATCGACAGGGGGCTCCATGCTACTGACGAGCCTCCCAAGAGGCCTCCTCCGAATCTTGTTCATCCCATGGCGTAACTCCATCAAACCTAGCCGCGGACAAGCTGGCAGAGATGCACCACCAAATCCAGATGTTGACAAAGGCATACCAAGGCCTCCTCAATCGCCAAGCAGAGCATGACAGTGCTCTGACCTCGCCCCCCCCTCCCCCCCCCCAAAAAAAAAACAGAGGAGGTCCCACTATGGTGGAGTTGTGCTGTGTGCACGAGCCTTCCCTGCTCTCCGCCACCCACACACCTCGCCCCCGTAGCCAACCATCATGGCACCCCGCCAGTCCGTTACACTCCAACCCCGAAATGGTGCAGCAGTTATGCGTTACAAAGAGGTGGGGCGCGAGCTCAAGGGCAAAGTTCGCTACCTGGATGACATCCTCCATACAGCGTGGACAAAGGGGCACATCGATGACGATGTCGACTTCCATGCTCTCTTCTCACATGAGATCATGGAGGCGTCAATCCCCCGAAGCTTTAGTTGCTGGCATTTACATCATACGACGACACCACCGACCCCACCGACCATATGCACAGTTTTAAGTCCAACCTAGTCTTTCACTAGGCCTCGGACACTGTCAACTGTCTGGCATTCATCACCACGTTGTGAGAGAATGCTCAGACATGTTTTGAATCGCTCCCTACTAGAACCACCACCTCCTTCCAACAGTTGAAGAGGATGTTTAAGGAGAACTTCCTTAGTTGTAAAAAGGAGGTCCAGACTGCTGTGAGCCTCCTTGCCATCAAGCAGCTTGTGAGACTTCGTTGCCCGCTTCCGCAAGGATGCCCTCTGCATTCACGCTTGGACATCAACATCGCCACTACAGCCCTGACGCAAGGCACCCCGGACATCATCCTCCGAAGGACTCTCAGAGTAGAGTCCCTGTGGACGTTGATGGAGCTCCTCGCCCTGGCCTAGAAATACGCCAGCTGCAAGGAAAGTACTACACCGCTAGGCCAAGCATCAAGAGCCGATCACTCTGACTGAAAGCACATGGCCAAATTCCCTTGCCATGACATAAGCAAACTCGAGCGCCGTGATCGAGAGCGGTGTGATCGAGACAGGCTGAAGGAGAAAGCCCTCTTTAGGCACTACACGACCCTGACTGCCCCTTCCGAGCAGATCCTCGTGGAGATCCATGAGGATTCGTACCTCCGGTGGCCCAAGAAGATGAAGTCTGATCCTCAGACGAGAAATCAGAGAATGTACTACCGCTTCCACCCCGACCACGCCCACGACACCATGGACTACGTCCAACTCAAGGACGCCCTCAAGGACCTGGTCCGCTAAGGGCTCCTAGACAAGTTTATCACCAAGGCTGTCGAGTAAAAGCAACAGAGGGCTGGCACTCCACCCCCCATCGATAATCGACCCAATGGAGGGGAAATCATGATGATTTCTGAAGGGCCAGCATCGGGCGGGGATAGCTCCAGCAGGTGCCATGCGTATGCTCACTAAGTCAACTAGACCGAGCGCAACGACCCTGGCTGCCGTGACTCACTTGCCAGGGCTTTTGCACTGGACTACCTCAAAGAGCCCATTGTTTTTTCATACGAGGAGTTGGCAGGCGTGACCACTCTACACTCTGATGTTATAGTAGTTCCAACGACTATAAACCAATGTACTATGCATCGAATTCTCATAGATAATGGAAGTTGTCCATACGCTATTTCATACAACTATCTTGTTATGGTGGGTGTAGATCTTTCTTGTATCACACCACTGCACACTACCTTATTCAATTTCTTTGGCTCTGCGATCTACCCTGAGGGGCGGATCTCCCTTTTGATCACTTTCGGAACCGCCTCCGAGGGACACAACCTTTGTGGCCGACTTCACGGTTGTGCGAGACATGACCGGCTACAACGCCATCATTAGCTGAGGAAGCCTAGGGGTCCTGAAAGGGGTTCCCTCGTCGTACCGCCAGAAGTTAAAGTTTCCCACTCCTCATGGAGTAGGAGAAGTTTGAGGCGACCGGGGCTATTTGATCTCCACTAAGGAAAGGAATGCGGAAGAGGCCTTACCAGAGAAGAAGGCCAGGATGAATGATCTCGGGCCTAGTAGATGCATGCCAGCGGAAGATCTCTTCCTCATCAGGTAGATGAGGACCCTCGCTACTCCTTACGGATTGGCTCGTTGTTATCTGATGAGGAGAAGAAAGTCTACCAATGCTTCATGACGGCGAACCAAGACGTGCTCGCTTGATCCAAGGATGAGCTCCCCGGCATCCCTCCTTAGATGTTTACTCACCAAATGAAGTTGGATCCCAAATGCCACCCGGTTCAGCAACGCAAGCGACGCTACAACCCCAAGCAACAGGTGATCATCCGGGAGCAGGTGAGTGAGAAGCTATGCTCCAGACTGCTTAGACCAACCCAATACCTAGACTGGGTCACCAGTGTGGCCTTAGTTTCTAAAACATCGGGAAGTGGCATATCTATGTCGACTACACTGGCCTTAACAAAGTCACTCCCAAAGATAGCTTCTCGATGTTGCGGATCGACCAACTAGTCGATGCAATAATTGGGCACGAGATGCTGAGTTTCCTAGACACCGACTCTGGATATCACCAGATCAGTATGCACGGGCCTGACCAAGACAAGACTGCCTTCATCACCGACCACAGCTTGTACTGCTACACTAGGATGCCATTTGGGCTAAAAAACGTAGGAGCCACATACCAACGTCTCATCAACCACATGTTTGATGCCCAGATCGACCGCAATATGGAGATATATATTGATTACAGGTTTGTCAAAAGTCTGCATGTGACCAACCACCTGGAGGACTTGGAGAAGACGGTCGCCACCTTGCACCGATACAACATGGAACTCAATCCGAACAAGTGTACGCTCAGAGTGAGGTTGGGAAAGTTCCTTAGGTTCGTGGTCACTCACCGAGGCATCAAAGCTAATTTGTAGTAGATCAAAGCCATATTGGAGATTAAGCAGCCAGAATGCATGAGAGATATGTAGAGCCTCAACGGCCGCATCACTGCACTCAGCAGATTCCTATCTAGAGCAGTCGAAAGGTGCCTCCCATTCTTCCGAGTAATCAAACAAGCCAAGAAGATGCCAGAGAAGAGAGGGCATGTCGACTGGGATAAAGAGTGTAAGCAGGCCTTTGAGGATCTGAAAAGGTATCTCTGGTCACCACCGATTCTCTCTAAACCCCTTCAGGGTGAGTAGCTATTCCTTTATTTATCTATGACGTGGAGCACACTCATCGTCGTGCTCACTCGAGAAGATGAGAGGGGTATGAAGCTAGTATATTACGTAAGTAGGGCCCTCCAGGGGGCAAAGTTTTGGTACTCTCGGATTGAGAAGTTTGTGTTGGCTCTGATTATGATCGTACGTAAGTTGTGACCTGTAATGCCCCGGGTTTTTTGGATTTGGATTCGTGGGTTTCAGATCGTCTTTCCGCATATTGCGGATTATGTCCGAGTGAGCTTCAGACTTTTATACCGGATTGTCGGACCCGTTGGTGGTGTGCCCATGAGTTTCCTTGGGTCCGTGGCGTTGTGAGGAGCACGCCGGTATTTTTTTGGAATTTTCAGAGCACCTTTGTGGGTCCCGGGTCGCGTTTTAGGTTTTACGCGTGTTTTCGTCTGTCGGACCTTCGGAATCCCGTGTAGGGTGAACGGTTACGTTCTCCGACACCGGGACGTTACCGTTGTGTTGTGCGTCTTCCGAGGATCGCGGGGACTATTTTTCCTATTTTTAGTATTTTTTGAAATTTCCATATTTCTATATTAACCTCATTTTCCTCTTTTTCACCCCATTCTCTCTTTCTTACTCTCTCTCATCTCTTTCTCTCCCCCTCTCCCCGGGCGGCCGACGGTGGTGGAGGAGGGCGAGGCGGCGATGGCGGGAGGCGAGGATCGAGGAACGGGTCGAGGATCGAGGGACGAGGGCTCGTGGAAGCTCGGTGGAGCGATCGCGAGCCGGCGAGGGTTCAAATGACGTTTCTTAGTGGATCGGCGTCCACGGCGCGCGAAATCTTCGGTGGAGTTAGGGAGATGGACCCTCAGCTCGTGTATATCATTTTCCGCGGATTTGGTAGCCTGTGGCGAGCCGAGTGGGGTTCTTTTCGCATTTTGGGATAAATACATATTTTTGGGGTGTGAGCTCGATCTAGCGTTTTAACGCGTTAATCAGTGGTTTGAGGGCATCTTTGAATGCCTAAGGGCTTAGGGAAGGGTTTCCCCTTTATTTCCCCATCACCCGGGGGTGATTGGGGCGTGGAATGGGTTTCTTCGTAGTTTTTGCCATTTTCGAGCGTGGACTGAGAACGCGCTCGCCTAGGTGGGCACGTTCTTGAAGGTAACGCCGCCCCGATAAAGTGCGTTCATCGGGGAAGATGAACATTAAGGCGGTTCTTATCGCGCTACAGCTGAGTGGCGCATTCCGTTCTTATCGTGCTATAGGAGCATAGCGCGTTCATTCCTGTCGCGCTACAGGTGGGTAGCGCGTTCTGTTTTGTCGCGCTATATAAGTATAGCGCGTTCTGTTTTGTCGCGCTATAGGAGTATAGCGTGTTCTGATCTGAACGCGCTATATGAGGGTAGCGCGTTCTTGAGGGCGACCAGTCGGGCAGCCCAGGGCGGGTAGTCTATGGCTGATCGTGCCTCCCTTGGCCGTGTGTGTCACGGACACCCCGTGGAGTTCTGTGACCGTGTCTTTGGGTGTCCGGAGATTTTGTTTACCTCGATTAATGTGCCCACAGGTGTGGTGGGTCCAGGTGACCTCATGTGTTCCGGGCTTTCGTGTTACGCTCGATCGAGTCACCCTGTATTGGTGTGAGTGCGGAGGGGTTCCCCCGCATGTTGTATGTTTCTTCGGAAGATGGTTCCCGAGTGGGCCAAGTGTGTGGCCTCGGACTGCGAGTCCAGTCATTCAGCCTGGGGCTGGAGGTTTCCCGCTTTTCCCTGGGATGGAGAATCGACGTGGCGGCTTATGAGCTACCTTGGGAATCATGCTTCTGTGCTTTCCGCGTGGGCCATGTGTGTAGCCTTGGACTGTGAGTCCAGTCACCCAGCCTGGGGCTGGAGGTCCCTTGAGTTCCCTTTTCAAGAGGGATGGTCTCGGCGGCTCATGAGCTATCTCGGTATTCGTGCTACCGTGATTTTAGACCTAGGGATTAGACTAGATTGACGGCCTTATGCTATTGCGTACGACAGTCTTGACCCCGAGTCTTGTGACTCAAGGACCGTTGGATTTAGTGAGTCTAGAGGACTGTCCAGAGTCCAATGGCTCGATGTCACATGATTCTTCTCGACTTTCGCACATGGTGCGTTCGTGTTTCTTGGAGTTTCTCCTTGGAGAGTAGTCACACCAGTGACTCCCCACTAGTCGTAGCCTTCCGACACGCCAGTGGTCCCACCAAGGAGTGGTGGCGTGGCTATCCCGAGAGACAGTTTTTAGACTGATTTTCGTTGGGCCCCACGTCTACCAGTCAGAGTCCGGCTGAGGGGAAAAACGGTCAGAGGGCCAGACCAGGGATGCACGGTCTGTGTGTGCACACATGGTTGGGGGCGGTTGGACCCGCGCTGACGAGCGCAACCCCGGCTAGTCACTTGTTCTGTGGTTACTAGTACGGTGTCCCCGTTTCACCAGGGGTCGAGGGGGACACCTGAGGCGCGGTCTAAGACGTCAGTGGACACATCCGGCCTTGCTTCTGGTGGGCAGGTACTCCTGTCACGTGTGACGTGACTCTCATGTTTCCGGGTTCTGTTTTCCGTCTGCGAGACGTGGTTTTCTGGACCGTCCGGTGTTTCTGAGGTAGTGGCCAGGGTGCCAGTGGCTTCACCGAGGTTTCGTCGTGCCAGTGTGGGACTGTGCGGTCCCGATTGGTTGTGCAAATGTGGGCAGACTTCTACGGCAGGGTTGCCGTGAGGGTTTCCTCTGTAGACCTGGTGTTAGAGTGGTCCGGTTCCCGATTGTGAGATCGGGATTTCTCTTTCTGCTTGACTGGTACAGTAGGAGTAGTTGTAGTGTCGAGTTTTGACAGGCCACCGAGTTACTGTTCTTACTACTACTGTTATTCTTGTAGTTACTACTTTGCGTGCCGCCGTTGTTCTCAGTTGGGGTTCCGCGGGATCCCTACTGAGCCAGTGACAGGAGGCTCACCCCTGCGTTTCAGGTGCGGCGATTCTTCCTCGAGGTTCGAGGGTGCTATTCGGAGGTTCTTAGTTGCCAGCTCGCCGGGCCGAGTGTTCACTTGGCATGTGGTAAGTTTTACTACTTTAGACTGTACTTTCTGTTGGATTGGACTCTGTTGTAGTAGTTGTTTATTTATTTCTATTAATTGTTGAACTGTCCTGCCTTATTTCATATTTCTTTATACCTCTACACTCCTTTTAGCCCTTCTGAGCCCTCTCGGTTCATGGGCGGCGGGCCAGGATTCGAATGGTATCGAGTTCTTCCCGGTATCTGGATCTTGGGTCGTTACAGATGGTATCAGAGCGGTGGTTGTGGATGTACATAGAAAATTCAAAATATTGCAGTGATCAGAGTCCATAAGATCCAGTAGAGTCGGCAGCTGGCTTAGGGTTTTGTGTTTGTTTTCTGCCTTGTTTCTCGCTCGAGAGCTTGAGTGCGCCGCGCGGTGCTGTGAAGGTGGTTGATGTTCGCGGCTTTCGTGCCGGTGTGGGGACCAAGGGACGTGATAGAGACATTTCTTCCCGATGGGTTGTGGCCCCGGTTGTGCTGTGTTGGGCAGAGGTTGCCGGCAGGTGCATTGCTGCGGTGTTGCGTTCGAGGAATTTGCAGCGAGGTCAGGTGGCTGGCGAGGACTGTTTGTGGTTAAGTGGCCGTGAGCGTGCTCTGAGGGAGCTGTCGTTCAGTTTAGCCACTCCAGCTTGAGGTTTATCCAGCCCCTGATGTTTTAAGGTCATGGTTTAAGGTGGCAGAGCGGGTGTTCTAATCGAGAGGTGCACTCGGGTGAGCGGAGGATCTTCTCGGTGAGCTGATGTTTCGTCGAGTCTGATGTTCTTGTCATGCTCTGTGGCGTCAGGAATGACGTGTCGATCCCGGTTATTCTTGCGGATTTCGAGGCAGGATTGGGCTGTGGTGTCCCAGTGAGTTTTAAGTCATGTGCTTTTACGTGTGAATGGGTTGTGTTCACCCTGGATTTGGGTTGAGATATGAAGGTTCCGCGGTGGTTTCGGGGCTCGAGGATGTGCGTCGGCGGTTGCTGATCATGGCTCATGTGCGGCTCTTGGTGTGGCGTGTTGTAGTTCGAGGAATTGCAGTGGTGGTACGTCGAGAGATGCTGTGATCGTTGTCCGACATGACACTCGCCGAGTGTGTCGGAGGTGCTAACCTGACGTGGTAATGATTTTTCTCGGTGTTGGAAGGTGCTGTTCCCAGCATGCGCGAGGTTTGAGGTCAGGTCGAGCGTGGAAATTCTTCCCTTGGTCGGAGGTATGTTGGTTTCTCCTTTGGTTGGAGAGATTGTGTTCAACTAAGGTTCGTCATCTTGCATTGCGTGTTCGGATTGGTTGGCCTTCGTATGCCATAAAGTCCGTGCGAGACGTGATCCGTGCTTTGGCAAGGTGGTTGCTTGTGAGAGTCGTGCCCAATTCCCTTACTATGCGAGGGTACTGGCACTGTTCCAGAAGGATGAGTGTTGGTTGGATGGTGTTCGCATTCTTGGCTGGTGCCGGAACTTTTCGATGTGTGGCAGTTCGAAGTTTGCAGATTTACAGAGGATTGCCAGTTTTGGGAGTGATTCTGTGCTCGGGGTTCGAGGTAATGGAACTTTCCTCACCCTATTTTCTGAAGTTGGCCAGCCGAGTTGTGGATTGTCGGGATGGAGAGTCCAGAGTTGCTGTGTTGGCTGTGCGTGTGGATCAGAGTTCGCAGCGGAAGCCTAGTGGGCCCATAACCCACAGGTTCAGGATCGTAGCGTTGGGTGCTACGGGCGGATTCCTGAGGTTGCGTTGAGCATGGAAGGATTGGTTCCTTTGTGTGAGACGTGTTATTACTGTGCCGTTGCTCGAGGTATTATGGTTCTTGGCACTGGCAGGATGGAGTGTTGGGAAAAATATTGGCAAGTGTGCCGCATGAGTACCCTGTTCTTGCGATAGAAGTCGTGTCAGGCGTTGGTGTTAGGCCCGGATGGAGTTGTTGAGGATGTCGCCTGACGGAGGTCGAGGGCGTGATGGTCAGAGTCGGTGTGATGGGAATCGACGCCGAGCATGTATATTTTATTTTACATTTATGTCCTTTTAGTTTGTGTTTATATCCTTGGGAAAGTATGTACGTAAATGTAAGACTTTATAAGCCAAGGAGTCATTCCCATGGATTGTGTGGATTTTTATGCAATTATGTAGTAGGGCCAGCAAGGAGGCCCTCAGCCCTTTCCCATTGGTCCATGTCACCTTGTGGGCCTGGTCAACCTTCCTAGGTGGACATCTAGAAGGGTGGGCTGGTCATATGGACACATGGGGTTAAAGGGGTCAACATTCTAATAGGTTGGCCACCTACCCCATTCAACCTTACACATGGTCAATAGGCCGCCCCCTTCCCCTTGATTTTTTTATTAGTTTTTGTGTGTTATTCACACCTCATCCCAGCCCTTCAATCCCCACCCCTAGATCCAAGGGTTGAGGTTGGATTTGGTTGGAATCATATATAAGCTTGTATTTTCATGTGAAAATTAGTGAAAAATCAGAAATTTTGTTGAATGCCAAGAAGGCTCTTGCGCCCCAGCCCTCTCCCCCTGGTTTCCTCTCCTCAAACCTCCAGTTCTAGAGTGTATCAATCTTCTATCTCCCCCTCTCAACCTCTGATCTTCATCTGTGCCGCCGCCGCCGCCGTTCGTGCCGCCTTCGAGCCGCCGCGGAGCTATCTTCAAGTTTCTGTCCTGCTGGACAGAGGTGTAGTTCGTGAATTCTTGCTGCCAGGTACGAGCAAAGATGGATTTGAGATTTTGAGGGTGTGTTCTTGCCTTGAATCCCCACCTCCACCTAAATTTTTACGTCCAAACTCCTCCATTTAGTAATTTTCTATTTTCGTTCATTTTGCATTCCCAGATCTATTTTGTCTCTATCTATAGTGACAACCGCTCTGAGTTTCCCATCTCCGACCACCTTTTTGAATTTTTCAAACCCTACCGATTTTACTGAGAGTTCTGTCCATCATCCCCTACATCCACCATTTATCCTGATTTTTGATCTGCCCTCTATCTATTTTTCAAAATTCGTGTTCTATCTTTGCTACAATACCTTTAGTCAGATTCCAGATCCGACCCACTGTTAGTGAAAAAATCCTATCAATTCGTAGCCACATCCAAACTTGTCCAAACCAGTTTTTCCGTCTTCCTAGCTTAATTTCCTACACCTTTGATGAAGACCTCAAGAGCTGAATCGGACATCTATCCTGCGGTCAATGACAGTTCTCAGAGGATAGCCCTGCAGATTTGAGAGTTAAGCCACTGTACAATAGCAACCTTCAAATTTCGCCAATTGGAAGTACAGGCTTTGTTATTTTTCTGCAATCATAGAGAGTTGAAGCCCTTTGAAACAGCTTTCTAACGGCGCCAGTTTCGTCGCATTCCGACATCGGGGCTGATCGCAGCGTCCGTTCTCGCCGGAGCGCGCGCCAGAAAATAGAACCGGCAGATCCGTGGCCGGTCATTCCGACCGGTGCCGAACGGAGCCGCCTGGCCTCCGGCCGGCGAACCAGCGTGCCGCCAGCCCAGGGAACACTTCCACAAGTGTCCCCACCACAGTGGTGACACCGAGTCCCGCACGGTCCCTCCGGACAGCCCGTGGGCCCCACCGTCACGTGTTCGGGTGCTGCCGAATCAACGCGAGAAGCCGCCCGTCAACCCGAATTCGATCCTCCCGGACCCCATTGTGTACCCCTTTACCTCCCTGCGTGGAGTGGGCAGCGATTTGTATTGCTGTAATCTTGTGTATTATTGTTCCGGGAGTACGAGTTTCGGCCGGGTCCGTCGTCCCCACGCCGAGCGCGTGGAGGTATCGTCCTCGCTCCATACTTGGCATTTTGCTTAATTTCATATATGCTTATTTATGCCGCTGCTAGAGAGCATGATAGGGTAATTAGCTCGCTTTCTATTTATATCACCGTTGCTGCGAGAGAGAGCGTTACCGTCCCGTGACCCGATCCGGGCATGAACGAGAGAGCCGACCACCCTAGCTCACTGCTGGTTTCTCAACCACGCACGTCCGACGCTTCCCTCGTTAAGGGACAATCGCGAGCTTGTCGTGTCTGTGGTCCCGTCTCGCATCAATTTGGTATCAGAGCGAGTTGAGTCTAGGGTGTCAAAAAGGAAAAAAAGTGTCATTTACGTATAGTCATTAGTCATTGTCTAAGTCGTGTTTAGGGTCATCATTGTTAAAAAAAAAAAAG
Source organism: Amorphophallus konjac (assembly GCA_022559845.1). Lineage (NCBI taxonomy): Eukaryota > Viridiplantae > Streptophyta > Magnoliopsida > Alismatales > Araceae > Amorphophallus > Amorphophallus konjac. The sequence continues at coordinate 29,062,585 of CM040123.1, read as the reverse complement.
AGTGCCTTTTTGCATTGCATCCCAATAACCCGGTATATAAAAAGGTGTTGTCCGAACGTTAGGCTACGCCTATCGGGAAGGACGCACACTTGCGCGAGTGATCTTCGGATCGATTAACTCCGCCCCGTACCGAGTCATGGTGTCTTGTCCTTAGTGTGCATGCATCCCAACCTTGCATAGTCGGTCTAGTGTCTTGTCCGAATGGCCTTGCATATCCATTCCTAGGGATCCATTCCCATATTTTGGCAACTATGGCCAACCCATGTCGACCCGTCCAAGGCGATAGGTCCGTGTCCGAGTACATTCGGGCATATCATACGTATTGGTTGGAACATGGCTTGGGAGAGGAGAGCAACACGGCCGCATTTCAGTTCCGGAGAGGTTTACGCCTTCACTTTCAGTTGGAGTGTCTTATCCGCGATGCATTCTCTCTAGCGCAATCCTATACGGTCGCTCTATTGGTCGAACCATTTGAGTCTCACTTTTCTCGGTATGGTAGCTTTCGGCAAACATCTACCTCCCAGCCGCCTATACCATGGCCTTCGCCACTCGAGAGAGCTCCAATGTCATCCCCCTCTATTTCTGAATTTGATTAGGAATCCTCTCATTTGGAACCACCAAGGCCCGAGCCACCCGTGTTTATAACGGGTACGCTTTTCATAGCCGAGCCGCTTCTTAGTTGGCTCAAGGATGGCTTGGTCCCACCTCCCTTCCCATCCATGGACCCCATCCTACCTCTAGTGCCGCTCAACTCCTTCCATACCACATTTCGATCTAGTCACCATGTTGACACGTTTGACGATCTTGTTATGGGACTAGACACGCAATGGAAGTTGACACATATGTTGGCCGGAGGCTTTGACCAACCCACGAGTCGTAGCTTCACCCATCCGGCCTTCGGGTCCATTACCTCCGAGTGCACCGTGGGTTGTGTCACCACGGAGGTTCTTCTACTTCTCCCGCTACCGGACGAGCCCGACTTTGTTACTTTTTTTTCGAGGGAGGAAGCATATCTCCTATGCACGGTCCCATCGACCACGATGGATGGAGGTGATCATCACCTTCATGAATTTCACCCATTGGACTATGTAATGGAGAAATCCAAGGGTCACACATTCTTGGACCCATTCGACCCCTTCTCTAGTGGGCCTAGTGATCTACCACTTTCATTCTCCCTTGTCGGGGAAGTCCACTTTCATACCCCTTTCTTACGGGCCGGGTCCTCCATACCCACCAACCCCGTCCACGATACACCTACACCCGGCTCTTCCACACCCGACTTTCCTAGCCCTCTCAAGTCTCCCAAATCCAAAGGGCCGTCCATGCATGACTGGGTCATACTTAGACATTTAGGTGTACCCCATGCCACCCATCTCCGGTTACGTCAAATGCATGCATGGCACACATTCGGGTGTCCTGGTCCGTCGTCACCCATGTACAGGTCGGACTAACATTAGGTGTGTCTAGGGTCATAGATAAGTCAGTATTGTCTCTTCTTTGTGTGGTTTGTTTGCATAGTTTGTGTGTCGTTTGTTTGTCTGCATGTGTCTTGTGCAAGCTCGTCGATGTCAGTCCCTTATGAGTGTGAAGCGAATGGACTCACTCGATGAGTATGGGATCGATTCTACCTCTATACCCGGATCAGTCACCTACAGGGACCCAGCGATGATTCCTAGTGAGTCTTCGAGCCGCCTCCTCCCATTTTGAGAGTGCCCCACCCGGAGTGTCCACCTTTAGCCCATAGCAGTTCGTGCATATCGAGTATATATGGAATGAGCAGGTGACGGTCACTTGGAGTGGAGCATACCCACGCTACTTGACACGGTGACGGTTCCGCCAGAGTACTCGAGCATCCATACCCCTACTCGACGGGGTTGAGTTCCTCCCACCCGGGGAGAGTTGATGGGAATCGACGCAGAGCATGTACATTTTATTTTGCATTTATGTCATTTTAGTTTATGTTTATATCCTTGGGAAAGTATGTACGCAAATGTAAGGCTTTATAAGCAAAGGAGTCATTCCTATGGATTGTGTGGGTTTGTATGCAATTATGCAGTAGGACCAGCAAGGGGGCCCTCAGCTCTTTCCCATTGGTCCATGTCACCTTGTGGGCCTGGTCAACCTTCCTAGGTGGACATCTAGAAGGGTGGGCTGGTCATATGGACACATGGGGTTAAAGGGGTCAACATTCTAATAGGTTGGCCACCTACCCCATTCAACCTTACACATGGTCAATAGGCCGCCCCCTTCCCCTTGATTTTTTTATTAGTTTTTGTGTGTTATTCACACCTCATCCCAGCCCTTCAATCCCCACCCCTAGATCCAAGGGTTGAGGTTGGATTTGGTTGGAATCATATATAAGCTTGTATTTTCATGTGAAAATTAGTGAAAAATCAGAAATTTTGTTGAATGCCAAGAAGGCTCTTGCGCCCCTGCCCTCTCCCCCTGGTTTCCTCTCCTCAAACCTCCAGTTCTAGAGTGTATCAATCTTCTATCTCCCCCTCTCAACCTCTGATCTTCATCTGTGCTGCCGCTGCCGCCGTTCGTGCCGCCTTCGAGCCGCCGCGGAGCCGTCTTCAAGTTTATGTCCTGCTGGACAGAGGTGTAGTTCGTGAATTCTTGATGCCAGCCACGAGCTCAGATGGATTTGAAATTTTGAGGGTGTGTTCTTGCCTTGAATCCCCACTTCCACCTAAATTTTCACGTCCAAACTCCTCCATTTAGTAATTTTCCATTTTCGTTCATTTTGCATTCCTAGATCTGTTTTGTCTCTATCTACAGTGACAACAACTCTGAGTTTCTCATCTCCGACTACCTTTTTGAATTTTCCAAACCCTCCAAATTTTACTGGGAGTTCTTTCCATCATCCCCTAGATCCACCATTTTTCTGGATTTTTGATCTACCCTCTATCCATTTTTCAAAATTCATATTCTATCTCGGCTACAGTGCCTTTAGTCAGATTCCAGATCCGACCCACTATTAGTGAAAAAATCATATCAATTCGTACCCACATCCAAACTTGTCCAAACCAATTTTTCCGTCTTCCTAGATCAATTTCCTACACCTTTGATGAAGACCTCAAGAGCTGAATCGGACATCTACCCTGGGGTCAATGACAGTTCTGAGAGTACGGCCCTGCAGATCTGAGAGTTAAGCCACTGTACAATAGCAACCTTCAAATTTCACCAATTGGAAGTTCAGGCTTTGTTATTTTTCTGTAATCATAGATAGTTGAAGCCCTTCGAAGCAGCTTTCCAAGGCGCCAGTTTCGTCGCATTCCGACGTCGGGGCTGATCGCAACGTCCGTTCTCGCTGGAGCGCGCGTCGGAAAACAGAACCGGCAGATCTGTGGCCGGTCATTCCGACCGGTGCCGAACGGAGCCGCCTGGCCTCCAGCCGACGAACCAGCGTGCCGCCAGCCCAGGGAACACTTCCACAAGTGTCCCCACCACAGTGGTGACACCGGGTCCCGCACGGTCCCTCCGGACAGCCCGTGGGCCCCACCGTCACGTGTTCGGGTGCTGCCGAATCAACGCAAGAAGCCGCCCGTCAACCCGAATTCGGTCCTCCCGAACCCCATTGTGTAGCCCTTTACCTCCCTGCGTGGAGTGGGCAGCGATTTGTATTGCTGTAATTTTGTGTATTATTGTTCCGGGAGTACGAGTTTCGGCCGGGTCTGTCGTCCCCACGTCGAGCGCGTGGAGGTATCGTCCTCGCTCCATACTTGGCATTTTGCTTAATTTCATATATGCTTGTTTATGCCGCTGCTAGAGAGCATGATAGGGTAATTAGCTCGCTTTCTATTTATATCACCGCTGCTACGAGAGAGAGCGTTACCGTCCCGTGACCCGATCCGGGCACGAAAGAGAGAGCCGACCACCCTAGCTCACTGCCGGTTTCTCAACCGTGCACGTCCGACGCTTCCCTCGTTAAGGGACGATCGCGAGCTTGCCGTGTCCGTGGTCTCATCCCGCATCACGGTGGTTTGGTGCCCGACTTGTATTGGAGGTTGTGTCCTCGGATGGGATCGTGTTTTGAAGAAGTGATCTCTGACATATTATGGGTCCCAGTTGACAACTGTGAATGGCTGGTGAGCCTAACCGCGTGATCGACCACAGCAGCGTCTGTTGGTTATATGATCGTGTCGGATTGTGACGGTGAGATATATAATCGACCGGGGACCTTGAGTGCATTGGTCGTGGTGTTGGTGACTAGGTTGCTGTAATATTGGATGGCACTTTCCTCCCCTAGAGACGTGTGCCATGAATTGTTCCGGTGGTGTCCCGTGGCTCTGTGGTAAGGGTGGAATCGGGATTGGCAGGTGTCCACTTGGATTAATTGAGACGAAGGATTTGATGAGACAAGATGGAAGAGTGACGCCTGTGGGCAGAGGCCTTTAAGTGAGATTGGCGTCGGAATGGTGGTCCTTGATGGGACGTTGGCGTTGGAGTGGTTATCCCTGGTCTGGTGACCAGCATGGGATGCTTTCCCTGTAAGTCTGAGTCGAGTGAGGTGATGACCGAAGACTCCTGAGTCTTGTCATTGGTTTCATCGTGCTCCCCTGCAAGGGTTGAGTTGGCGCGATGATCGAAATCGGATGCAGTGTCCGAGAGGAGGGCAGCTCGAGGTGTGGTAATTGTCTATGTGAGTCAGCGGATGGCCTGCTGTGAGTTGGATCATGACTGCATGAGTCGGTGGAGGCTCTGTATTGGTTGTTCCCTTGAGCAGGGCATGGACCTATCAACTGGCTGTGAAGCTGATGTGCGATTTGTCCTCCGCCCATAGGATGGATCGGTAGCTGTTTCTCGCAGCGAGGACTGTGTCTCCTCGGTGGGCGAGATGGAGGCAACGGTGCCATGATTGGTTCTCACGTTGTGACAGAGGTGATGCCGGACTGTGTCCTTTGGTGTGTGCCTGCTCTGATGATCGGTGTGTGCGGCGCGCGGAGTAAGGTGTTCTTCGTGATTGTGGTCTGGCTGTGTCCCTCAGGTTGAGAGCTTTCGTGAGAATCGAGATTTTCTATGCTGGGGCTCTGACGGCGTTGTCAGTTGGTTCAGTGTTCTTCCCCATGACTTGATGGTAGTCTTGAATTTTGAGGATGAAATTTCTTTAAGGGGGGAGGGCTGTAATGCCCCGGGTTTTTTGGGTTTGGATCCGTGGGTTTCAGATCGTCTTTCCACGGATTACGGATTGTGTCCGAGTGAGCTTCGGACTTTTATATCGGATTGTCGGACCCGTTGGTGGTGTGCCCGTGAGTTTCCTTGGGTTCGTGGCGTTGTGAGGAGCATGCCGGTATTTTTTTGGAATTTTCAGAGCGCCTTTGTGGGTCCCGGGTCGCGTTTTGGGTTTTACGTGTGTTTTCGTCTGTTAGACCTTCGGAACCCCGTGTAGGGTGAACCATTGCGTTCTCCGACACCGGGATGTTACCACTGTGTTGTGCGTCTTCCGATGATCGCAGGGAGTATTTTTCCTATTTTTTTGGTATTTTCTAAAATTTCTAGATTTTCTATATTAACCTCCTTTTCCTCTTTTTCTCCACATTCTCTCTTTCTCACTCTCTCTCATCTCTTTCTCTCCCCCTCTCCCCGGGCGGACATTGGTGGCGGAGGAGGGCGAGGCGGAGATGGCGGCAGGCAAGGATCGAGGAATGGGTCAAGGATTGAGGGACGAGGGCGCGTAGAAGCTCGGTGGCGTGATCGCGAGCCGGCAAGGGTTTAAACGACATTTCTTCGTGGATCGACATCCACGGCGCGCAAAATCTTCGGTGGAGGTAGGGAGATGGACTCTCAGCTCGTGTATTTCATTTCCCGTGGATTTGGTAGCCCGTGGGGAGCCGAGTGGGGTTCTTTTCGCATTTTGGGGAAAATGCATATTTTTGGGGTGTGGACCCGATCTAGCGTTTTAACGCGTTAATCGGTGGTTTGAGGGCATCTTTGAATGCCTAGGGGCTTGGGGAAGGGTTTCCCCTTTGTTTCCCCATCACGTGGGGGTGATTGGGGCGTGGAATGGGTTTCTTCACGGTTTTCGCCATTTTCGGGCACGGACTGAGAACGTGCTCGCCTAGGTGGACGCGTTCTTGGAGGTCACGTCACCCCGATAAAGTGCGTTCATCGGGGAAGATGAACAGTAAGGCGGTTCTTATCGCGCTACAGGTGAGTGGCGCGTTCCGTTCTTATCGCGCTATAGGAGCATAGCGTGTTCATTCCTGTCGCGCTACAGGTGAGTGGCGCGTTCCGTTCTTATCGCGCTATTGGACCATAGCGTGTTCATTCCTGTCGCGCTACAGGTGGGTAGCGCGTTCTGATCTGAACGTGCTATATGAGGGTAGCGCGTTCTTGAGGGCGACCAGTCGGGCAACCCAGGGCGAGTAGTCTACGGCTGATCGTGCCTCCCTTGGCCGTGTGTGTCACGGACACCCCGTGGAGTTCTGTGACCGTGTCTTTGGGTGTCTGGAGGTTTTGTTTACCTCGAATAGCATGCCCGTAGGTGTGGTGGGTCCGGGTGACCCCATGTGTTCCGGGCTTTCGTGTTACGCTCGATCGAGTCACCGTGTATCGGTGTGAGTGCGGATGGGTTCCCCCACATGTCGTGGGTTTCTTCGGAAGATGGTTCCTGAGTGGGCCAAGTGTGTGGCCTCGGACTGTGAGTCCAGTCATTCAGCGTGGGGCTGGAGGTTTCCCGCTTTTCCCTGGGATGGGGAATCGTCGTGGCGGCTTGTGAGCTACCTTGGGAATCGTGCTTCTGTGCTTTCCGCGTGGGCCGTGTGTGTAACATTGGACTGTGAGTCCAGTTACCCAGCCTGGGGTTGGAGTTCCCTTGAGTTCCCTTTTTGAGGGGGATGGTCTCGGCGACTCCTGAGCTATCTCGGTATTCGTGCTATCGTGGTTTTAGACCTAGGGATTAGACTAGGTTGACGGCCTTGTGCTGTTGCGTATGACGGTCTTGACCCCGACTCTTATGACTCAAGGACCGTTGGATTTAGTGAGTCTAGAGGACTGTCCAGAGTCCAGTGGCTCGATGCCACATGGTTCTTCTCGACTTTCACATAGGGTGCGTGCGTGTTTCTCGGAGTTTCTCCTTGAAGAGTGGTGTGGTCGCACTTTCGGTTCGCCTATTTGTTTATTCTCATGTTCGTTCGTTTATTGGCTTTATTAGGTTCATTAAGTGCGTGGGCATGCCAATCACAAAGTGACAATTTGTTCGGGCCCCGAGGAGCCCATGGTGCGCTCGATCTGACTAATCAGACGATTGTGTGGTTCGGGTCGGGATCAAAACCCGCCGCGCCATGAAGGTCACGACGTCATTTACATCCCCTCGGAGAGGGGAACACCCTTGATTAATCGCCAGGAATCAGGGCCTCATGGCCAGAAAATTTATTGCATGAAAGGCCTATTAGAGAGTATTGAAATCCCCGTACGGGGGTGAAAAGAAAACATTCGAGATCATGTCGGTCATGTGCTGACCATTTGATATTCGGACGAGTGTCTGGCTCGAGAAAAGCGCAATCGTCATGGGAAAACCGGAACATATGTATGCCGGGGTACGGCAAATTTATTGTTCAGAGAAACGAGAAATATTCTGTTAAATCCCTGTTAAAGCGGTCAGAAACCAACAAATTTGTCGGCTCAGCGCAATATCAAGCCGCGACCATACTACGGTGGGCCCCCCGCGGTCGAAACAAGACTTGCGTGAGCGTCATTAATATTTTCGGTGCCAAGGGACAACGGGGAGGTGTCCCGAGCTGAGAGCTTAGAGCCAATATGTATTCAGAGGGAGCGGGCTGTAGGCCGAGGATATGGGTCAGACGATGATCATAATTAGGACGGACCCGAGGTCTAAGCGTGACCCATGAAGGCCTTATCAATATCCCCATGCGAAGGGTCCGAGGATGACGAGGACCACTTCATTCTATTCAGATTTTGTCAGTCATTCACAGACCTTTTCATGTTCGGACACGGGTCCGTAATAGAAATGCGACGAAAATCGAGGTTAACCTGATCGAATGTCTGCCGAACGCGCGGCAATTTTAGTAGTGGCTCATAAAAGATACGGCCTGAGAAGCGGGTCCGATGTAATCGGAATGTCGGCCCAAGGTAAGGTCGGGTCATGGCCATTTCGGGATAACTCCCAAGACTTAGGCCCGGCCTGCAAGGGCGGTATTGTTGTTCCTTCAGCACCGGGTCACGGGAAAGATGGGGCTGAAATGTAGATTTTACCATTTTTTTATCTAGGATTTTTACCATATAATCTTGTGTTGTTTATTCCCCTTTACGCATTTGTTCTGGATAATTTTTTTTATTCGTTTACTTATTATTATTATTGTTATTTTATTATTATTATTATTATTATTATTATTATTATAATTTACACATTTTTTGTTTATTTATGATGCATTCAGATTTATGTATTTATCATGACTTTTGTTATATATATATATTTTTTATTAGTATTATTATCATTATCATTACATATATATATATATTTTTTTTTATTTTGGAAGGAAGAGTGGGCTGTTGGGGGCGAAAAGAGGCGTACCGGCGAAGGCAGGGAGAGCGTGCCGGAGAGGGGGTTGGAGGGTGTACCGGGTAGGCTAGGGTGTGCCAGAGAAGCGCCAAGAGAGTGTGCCGGGGAGGGGTTGAAAGAAGCTAGAGTGTTCCGGCCTGGGCTCCAAAGGGGTGTACCGGGCTGGGAGGTTGGAGGTGTACCGGGGAAGAGGCATAGGGGCTGCGCCGCTGGAGGGTTGACGAAGGTGGAGTTGAGTGTGCCGGGGAGACTTCAAGGCGGGGCATACCGGCCAAGGAAGTGTGCCGGCTAAGGGTGGGGTTAGAAGCGCACCGGGGAAGGCCAAGGTGTAGACACGCTAAAATTGACATTATTTTGAGTATATTTTATATCGCTCTACGATGCCCCATTTGACCCTCAAATCAACTTATTTGAGTGATTTTTCTCACTTTTTCTTGAATTTATCCTATTTTTCTTCATTTATCTCCTTTTTCCTATTTTTCTGGATTTTTTTGGGCATTTATCTCTATTTTCTGAATTCACACCCTCATCAGGGGCGTTTTTTTGAAACATGACCTTGTCTAGGGCGTTTTCTCCCATTTTATCTATTTCTCCCCCATTTTATCTATTTTATGAATTTTCTAAATTCACGACCTGGGTAAGGGCGTGTTTTTCATAAAACATGACTTAACCAAGGGCGTTTCGTAAAGAAAGGACGACCTCACCTGAGGGCGTTAATTCTTCTAGGTTTGACCGACTTCCCCATTTGAGCTCTTGAAAATTAACACCCTTCTCAGGGGCGTGTTTTTAAAAAGTGGCTTTAATTAAGGCGTGTTTTACATTTTTCAAGTATGGGGAGTTTTTATTGCTAAATTTGATTTTTGAGAAACGCCCTTGTGCAGGGCGTGTTTTTGAGAAACGCCCTCTGGTCAAGTCGTCAATTCATTAATTGACGCCCTTACCTAAGGCGTGTTTTACCTTCTGGCTACGCGGCCCTTTCCCCAGAGAGTCCTTGCTTCGATAGATGCCTACTTGGTTTGGGCTCTTGCCCAGTCTAATCCTCCCCTATTTTGGCTCTTGCCCGTTCTTATCTCTTCCTCCTTTGGACTCTTTCCTTCTTATCCCTTTTCTATCTTATTAATAGAGCTTCCGAGCTCTGTTAAGGGGTTGGTTCGGAGGTCCTTCTTCTTTCTTCCTTCCCCCCGTTTTGTTCTCCTTCTTCTTCTGCTTATTTGTTTTGTTCCTTTTTTCTTCTTTTTCTTCTTTTTCTTCTTCTCACGCAGGTCACTGTCGGCTGAAGGAGGGGCTTCTATGCTTCATTCTTCATCCTCTTGAAGTCTTCTCCCCATCGAGAACCCAAGCCAAGGAGCAAACGATCAGATTTTCTTCTTATCACCCTCATCTCTTTGCTTTTGTTTTATCATCATCGGTTTGTTCATATGTTCATGTTACATGCATCATGTTCATGTTTATATTGATTTTTCATACTCAATCACATTGAGATCTCCCCATAAGTGCAACACTTGCACTCTTTCCCCATTATATTTTACATGCATTCATATCTCCCACACCCTCATTGCATAGGGGTTTAAGGGCAACCACCCTTAAAGTGCGTTCTTGCACATGCTTTCATGCTCACATATTTCTATCATGAATTGATGCTACACTCACCACAGATCTAATGCAATTTCTTCATTGGTGTTTGTCTTTTTTGCAAGGGTAATTAAAGGAAGAACTCTCTTCGTCGGCCGGCCGATTTGAAGAGAAAGGAATACTCACATCCCCCGCATATTTGAGGTATTTTGCGATCATCTTCCCATATCAATCTCCTCTTTGAGACCCTCGTGTCTCTGGCGATCACACACACTCCACATTAGCACCTCGTGCTATTTTTATTACTTTCACCCATATATTTATTGCTTTTTTTATATGTTTAAGTGTGGATTTTAAAAGAGATCTACAAATTGGCGATCACGGTGGGACCCTTTCTTATTTTTATTTTGATTACCCCTTTCCCTTTGGCACCCACGTGTGCCCTTTCCCATTGGTACCCTCGGTACCCTTTCCTTTGTGACCCTCGGGCACCCTCCATTGTGCTTTGCACTCTCCCCTAAGTGATTTGTCAATTGAATAGATTTGTTTTAAAATTTCCACTTATTTAAAATTTTGAAGAGCATGATTCTTTTAATCTGTTGATTGCCCTGCTGCTGTGAGTGCTTCTGTCATTTCTGGCCGTGAAGGAGTTTCTGAAGGAAGCTAATTCACGCCCCTGTCAGAGGCGTGTTTTCGTTTAACGCCCTCCTCCAAGGGCGTCTCTTTCATGAGTAACGCCTTCTGACAGGGTGTTTTTATTCATATCTCCTACACTGAGAATTCACGCCCTAGAGCAGGGCGTTTCTTTGTTGCGTAGCGCCCCACATCAGGGTGCGTTTTATAATTTGACGCCCTACCCCAAGGGCGTCCTTTCCTTTGTAACGCCTCACCCCAGGGCGTTTCTTTGACTTGGTTGGCATCTATTGCATTTTAACGTCCTCGCCAGAGGCGTTTCTTTTAGTTTTAGCGCCTTGATCCAGGGCGCGTTTTACCTTGCCTGTGGGCCCCCCACAGTGTTTCACGCCCTGCCCCAGGGCGTCTTTTTGATTAGTAGCGCCCTGCCCCAGGGCGTCTTCTTCCTGTGTTTTCGCCGTGCTTCCCCGTTTATTTCTTCATATTTTATATTCTGTTATACATCTGTTGCATTTACACATATTTGCATTTGGGTTGGGAGACCTCCTCTCTCCTCATTAGGATCCACACACCCCCTTGGAATCGGGACGACCCTCCATTGAGCATTTCGTCTCTTTGGACCGGAAATCCCTTTTCCAAGCCTCCGTAAGTCCCCGCACCCGTGGATTCCCTCACGGACGCCGGGCAGGTTGTACCCTTTTGGAGTCCCGGATTAGTTGGCCTATACGGTGAGAAGGTGTTCCTAGTTGGCATTGGAGTTGAATCATATTGAAACTAGGTTCCCCCTTGTGTGAATCATATCCATTTGCATAAAATTCATTAATTCACCAAGGTTTAAACACATCAAAATCACGGTAACCATTCTAACTTGTGTGTTTATTTGCATATTGTTGTGAACTTAGTTTATATAATGACTTACCATGATAGAAATAACATGTTTAATTCAATTCATGAGGATGCACAACCTAGCACTTCTTATAATCCTCAATTCCAACATGTTCATAATTCTCACCATTCTTTTAGGGGATCCCGTCCTCATTCTTATGGTCATGCCCGACCCATGGGCAATGAACATTCTTACGATTCCCCTCCAATTCAATCACGAGCCACTATTCCAACGGGACCGTCTCCTCCCAATGATGAGAAGGTCTCCCAAATCTTGCATGCATTAGATCATCTCACCCCTCAACAGATCCAAGCCCTTAAGGCAGCCGTTGAGGGCGCATCTCCTGCATCTCTCCCTCCTTCCAATTCTATACGGGTGGCCCATCACCCACCTCCTCCTTCCAATCCTGATCGGGTAGCCCATTACCCATCTCCTCCTTTTCATCCTACTCGGGTGGCCCATCACCCGCCTCCTTCTATTCCTCCTCCCTCACGGCCCCAAGGCCCATTTATTCATTGCAATCCGGCCCATCCGGGTTCTTCTACGGGTCGGCTCATTAATCCACCTCCACGGCCTTTTTATACGGCCTCTCCTCCTTCAAGGCCCTGCCAACCTTCTGTTGTTCAAGCCACACCCCTCCAACAATCTCTGCTTGATAAGATTGTTTTGATGGAGGAACAAATAAAGAGGGCCACGGTTCCTCCTACTCCGGTCAATCCTCTCCATGCCGCTTTGGACGAGATTACTAAGTTGGAGAGAGAATGGAAGGATAGGAGAGATGATTATGATATCGGCATTCCAAGCGAGGAAGAACCGACAATTGAAGAATACGAGCCGGTATATGATGATGAAGCTCCGCAGGCACCCCTTCCGAGTTTTCTTAATTTCCCGCTCCCTACGCTATCATTCGATGAACCTCCTGCTCAGGATGAAACCATCCCCGATCCAACCCCCATTTTTGGGACCTCTTGGTGTTACGATGATGGGTCGATACTTCAATCACCCACGCCGACACATCTGGAGTCTCCTCCCACTCCCAACGCCGCTCGCCCCGTTCGGCATTTTCTCCGCAGCAAACCCCCACCAATTACACCTCCCACAATTATACTTCCACCGATTACACCTTCACCAATCAAACCCCCATCAATTACACCTCCACTAGCTATGCCATTAACCTCCATATCACTAGCCTCCACTGAGCCCACCATTGAACCTTCCCCAATTAACATCCCATTACCACCACCTCAACTCTCCATTATCCCTTTAACCCCAAAACCCCTTTTGCCTATACCTCCACCACATAACCCTCCACCTTTACCTATGGCTAATCCTGAGCAGGACCCACCACTTTTTGCACTCGAGCTAACCCCGACCGCTTGCAAGCAAAGGGAGAAACTCGATGTGTTTGAACCTCCGCCTCCACTTACCCCAACACTTTCCATTATACCTCCACCACTCACAAAGCCTTTCGCCTCCGCTTCACCTCCTTTTACTACTCGGAATGGGAGTGCTTCTGCAAGTACTTGTGCCGAAGGTGATCAAGAGCCGGGCAAGACAGATGTGGCCACGGTTATGCGATTCAAGATTCAAGAAGTCATTTACCGGATGCCAATCCGGATTATTGTGCCGAGCATGGTCGCAGAGGCCAAGTCATCGCCATTGCTCAGGGAAGAATGCCAAGAATTGATGCCATCCAAGGGCCAGGCAGGGCACCCCTTGTTCAAACTTTCCAATCCAGAATTCATTATTCCTTACAAGGGGTGAATGCCCATTTTATTCAACATTCCATATTCATCACCATCAATGGGCAACATAATGCTTCCCGTTCCAACTCTACGACTCCCTCACTTTATTGATCTTCGCTTTCCAAAGGGGTTGTCATTTATTGAAGCTTCCTTTATTGGGCCAATTGGCCGTACATGTTCACTGCCATGGAGGGGCAGTTACCTTGATGCTAAGGGACCATCCCTTATTTGTTCCACTTTCTATTCGTCCATCTCTATCACTTCTTCTTCATGGGCCATTCCCAGGGTTAAGAGGAGGATCTCGTCCTCTCGCCCTTCATGTTCTCCATATTCCTTGCATCTCATGCATTTTGTTGCATTCAGGCATTCACAGCATTCATCGCATTGCATTCGCATACAATTGCATCTCCTGCTTCCCGGGTTTCCAAACCCGTATCTTCCTCGTCTTCTGGTACCTCCGGATATTCCGCATTTCCCATCTTATTCATCTTCATCCTTTTGTCCACTCTCCTTGGGGCATCGCGTCCCCTTTCCTGCTACTTCCCTGGAACCTCCAGGAATTTTATCCCTCCTCTTTGGGCATCTCGCCCTTTCTGATTCTATTCCTCCGGAACCTCCGGATTCTTCCCTTGTCCTTTCAGGGCATCGTGCCCCTTTCCATTTGCTTCCTCTGGAACCTCCGAATTCTCCGTCTTATTCTCTCTATCATCTTCCAGGGCATCGTGACCCTCCTGATTTCATTCCCCCGGAACCTCCGGACCATCCATCTTTCTTCCGATTCATCTTTCTACTCCTCCAGGACATCACATCCTTCATTTTCTTCTTCCTTTTCCATCATCTTTTTCCCTATTTCTCCCCAGGGCATCGCGTCCCTTCTTTCGTTATCCCACCGGAGCCTCCGGATGGGTCCTCCCATGATTCTCCTCTACCTCCGGAGCCCCCGGATGATTCCTCCTATCATGATTCTCCTCCTTTACCTCCGGACCCTCCGGATCCACCTCTTTCTATCTACCAATTTCTTCTTCTAATTCCTCCTGATTCTGGGTCTGACCCAACTTCTTCCACATCCACTGCTTTGGGCATTTGCCCTTTCTCCCATTGTTTTAGAGGCTTTAGTCCTCACTCATCCTTCTAATTCTTCACTTCTTCTGTAGACTGTTCCATGTGATCAGGGTCTCCGCGCCTTAGTGAGGGAGTTCTAGCCCTCGCCTCTTTTCCTTTTCCCCTTATTCATCTGAGTCTGGTTTGAGCACCACTCATTCTTGTTAAGCCACTCCCAAAATCTTTTGCTTCCAATCCTTTTGATTGCCAAAGAGGACGAATCCCACGATGATCAACCTCGCCTCTGACAACTGCTTCTACAAAGGTTGCAAGGTAACATATTGGCGTAAGTATGCATTTTGATGATATCATTTTCTCATTACTTCACACATGATTTTCAAAATCAAGTGCTTCTTAACGAGATTAAGAGTGGTGTTTTAAACCTTTATCTTAAGCTTTTGTTTAATTGAAATCATTCTCAAAAGAGTCCTTTAGGCTTATTTTTTTTGCAGCACCTCTGGTTAATAAAAACCCGTGCTGGGAATTCAACATTCTTTCCCCGCTTGTTAAGAGTAACCCTTAGCTGGGCATTCCACACACTTCACGGCGTCCTTAGCCGGCTCCTTTGGTTAAAACACCGTCCCTACTTTGGCCATGCCATGAGTATATCTGGAAGTCTTTTCTCTTCTTTACTCGGCCGCATGCAGGGGCAAGAGGTTGACGGATGAGATGACCAACCTTGGTAATCCCCAATACGAGAGGAGTCTCAAATAGGGGCAGTCTTGACCCAAAATCAATATGAATTTTTATATGAGTTTTCATGATATACATTTCGCCAAAAGGGCTATTATGAAAATCAAGTCAAAATTTCGATAAAAGTAAAAGTATGAATTATGGCATGTCAAGAGTGGCAAAGTCCCCGCAGGGAAAACCCTGGTCGTATGCATGTCAAGGGTCTAAAAATTAAAGGCACAAAGCCCCGGCACAACAGACTACCTCTTTGAAGGGAACACCTTGGAAGGAATTCAAGTCCCGATATCTCCCATCCTGCACAAAGTTTATCCTCTCTTCTCCCTCCAAGACCGAATGTTTCTCGGGTATGGCCTTGGTAGGGGCACCGTTGATCAAAGACGGTCGGTTATAGGATGCCACTTTCAATGCACGTCCAGCTTTGGACAGTTTTTAGCGAAAAGGGAAGGAACAAGGACCCTAGCCAGTGGTTCAAAACACCCTTTGATGCTGCATTAACATTGTCTAAGCCAAAATCAAACAAAAATTGAATATTTCCTTATCAAAATCCAACAAAATTGAATATTTTCAAAAATTCATAAAAAATCAAAATATTTTCAAAATCCACATAAAAATTCATATATTTTTCAAAACTCATAAAAATTTGCATATTTCCAAAATCTAAAAATTTGCATTGTATTTTCTGATGGTGTTTTGCAGGAACAGCTTTGCAGAGACCAAAAACACGGGATGGGTCCTCTCTCTACTTATTGCTATCAATCTATTGATTCTTTCTCGATATTTTCATGACATGCCACCAGGGGCATTTTTTTTTTATTATCATCTCCCTATATCATTCTGATTATCATATCTCATGATTATTCATCTCCAAATCTTTTTTAATCAACTCCTGCTAATTTCATCTGATCACTCCGCCGATGGGCATTATATCAGATCTTGATCATTCATCTCCAAATCTTGATTAGCCAGATTGTCTCCTCATGATAAAACAACAAACAATGCTATGATTTGACTTATGCTATTCATGCCATATACATGCTATAATTGATGCTTTGATGATTGCTATGCTTAAATGCCTTCTTCATTGTTTGTTATCTTTTATATCTTGGCTAATGAATTTTTGAGCGCAGGATAAGAAGCTCTTGATCCCGCCGACTGGGCATCATCATCAAAGTCCCACGGTGCTTGCAGCTCATTTCTCAGTTCCCATGCTTATTGATATCACCATCTCCCTGTATGCATTCTACTATATGTTACATATGTTACTAGATTATATCAAGGACCTTGTGGCTTTGGTAAATCTGGGATTTGAGTTCCCCTTCATCAAAAACAATGATGATTCCAGAGAAGTCTTAGTCACACGGATAGGCCGTTGAGCCGTCCGAGACTGGGGACGATGGTTCCCTTTTTACGAGTTGGTGCGTGGATAAACGGGCTTCGGCTTAGTATCAGCTCGCAGAATTGGTTTCTTGACCCAGTCTGGGCAGTTTAACAATATTATCCTTGATTATATTATATTTTCATTTGTTATTTTCCCTTTAGCCCAGCATGCATTCATGTAGGAATTTGAAACAATTGTTGAAAAATCATTCTGATAAGCTGTTTTTGAGGGTCAAATTGATCTTGATCTTCAATATGAGATATTCCATGCCGAATTGAGTCCTCAGTTCGTTTTGTCGCTGTTCTGGGTCATTTTCTCGAAAGCTCCTTGTTTGGATTTTTATCATCTTATTTTCAAACTTTCCCCTTTGATCCACCTTGGCTGCAGCACGTCCACTGGCTGGTAACCGCTCCCCAATGGTGAAATCTACAGGTTTGTGACCTGAGGTACTTCCACCGCATTGGAAGTTGATCATTTATTTTATCTCCTTCGTGCACCGCGTGCGCATCTCCCCTTTTATCCAAACATTGTTGATTTCCTTGAATTTCCCGAGATTTACTTCATCTCGTGCTTTTGATTTGATTCTCATCAAGTGATGTTGATTGCGTGTCTCATCACACCTTGGGATCTACTTTTCAGTTTGCTACGCTCCCTTGCAAAGCAGACGCCAAGGCGGGGCAGCTGTAGACACGCCAAAATTGACATTACTTTGAGTATTTCTCATATTACCTTGTAATGCCCCATTTGACCCTCAAATCAGCTTATTTGAGTGGTTTTTCCCACTTTTTCTTGAATTTATCCTATTTTTCTTCATTTATCTCTTTTTTCCTATTTTTCTGGATTTTTTTGGGCATTTATCTCTATTTTCTGAATTCACGCCCTCATCAGGGGCGTTTTTTTGAAACACGACCTTGTCTAGGGCGTTTTCTCCCATTTTATCTATTTCTCCCCCATTTTATCTATTTTATGAATTTTCTAAATTCACGACCTGGGTAAGGGCGTGTTTTTCATAAAACATGACTTAACCAAGGGCGTTTCGTAAAGAAAGGACGACCTCACCTGAGGGCGTTAATTATTCTAGGTTTGACCGACTTCCCCATTTGAGCTCTTGAAAATTAACGCCCTTCTCAGGGGCGTGTTTTTAAAAAGTGGCTTTAATTAAGGCGTGTTTTACATTTTTCAAATATGGGGAGTTTTTATTGCTAAATTTGGTTTTTGAGAAACGCCCTTGTGCAGGGCGTGTTTTTGAGAAACGCCCTCTGGTCAAGTCGTCAATTCATTAATTGACGCCCTTACCTAAGGCGTGTTTTACCTTCTGGCTACGCGGCCCTTTCCCCAGAGAGTCCTTGCTTCGATAGATGCCTACTTGGTTTGGGCTCTTGCCCAGTCTAATCCTCCCCTATTTTGGCTCTTGCCCGTTCTTATCTCTTCCTCCTTTGGACTCTTTCCTTCTTATCCCTTTTCTATCTTATTAATAGAGCTTCCGAGCTCTGTTAAGGGGTTGGTTCGGAGGTCCTTCTTCTTTCTTCCTTCCCCCCGTTTTGTTCTCCTTCTTCTTCTGCTTATTTGTTTTGTTCCTTTTTTCTTCTTTTTCTTCTTTTTCTTCTTCTCACGCAGGTCACTGTCGGCTGAAGGAGGGGCTTCTATGCTTCATTCTTCATCCTCTTGAAGTCTTCTCCCCATCGAGAACCCAAGCCAAGGAGCAAACGATCAGATTTTCTTCTTATCACCCTCATCTCTTTGCTTTTGTTTTATCATCATCGGTTTGTTCATATGTTCATGTTACATGCATCATGTTCATGTTTATATTGATTTTTCATACTTAATCACATTGAGATCTCCCCATAAGTGCAACACTTGCACTCTTTCCCCATTATATTTTACATGCATTCATATCTCCCACACCCTCATTGCATAGGGGTTTAAGGGCAACCACCCTTAAGGTGCGTTCTTGCACATGCTTTCATGCTCACATATTTCTATCATGAATTGATGCTACACTCACCACATATCTAATGCAATTTCTTCATTGGTGTTTGTCTTTTTTGCAAGGGTAATTAAAGGAAGAACTCTCTTCGTCGGCCGGCCGATTTGAAGAGAAAGGAATACTCACATCCCCCGCATATTTGAGGTATTTTGCGATCATCTTCCCATATCAATCTCCTCTTTGAGACCCTCGTGTCTCTGGCGATCACACACACTCCACATTAGCACCTCGTGCTATTTTTATTGCTTTCACCCATATATTTATTACTTTTTTTATATGTTTAAGTGTGGATTTTAAAAGAGATCTACACAAGGCAGGCAGGTAGGTCGGATGATGGTGAGGACGGGGCCCACTCCTCTTCCATTCTTATATCTTTTCCTTTTCTTTTCTCTCTTGATTTTATTCGGTTTGCAAGGATTTCTTCTTTCTTTTTCTTGATTACCTTGTCATTCTTTCTTCCCTGAGGACATATGTTCAAGTTGCTTAGTCATCATTCGGTCTGGGTCTCTTTGTGTTGATTACGGCTCTCTTACCTCGGTCGGAGCATTTTGCCGTTGTACATTTCATTTGTTTGTTGCTTTCTCTCTGCCTTTTTAATATGTTATCGTTTCTAACAAAAATTCGGCAGCATCTTCCCTTGACCCAAGCATAAGGGAGATACATGGAACGCGTCCACGTGGAGTGGCAGAACCCGACAATTGGAGGTGGGCGCATGGGGGCGGCAACACCTTAATAAACCCTCGGAAAACTCAGAGGGAACGGCGAGTGGAAGACTATTCTAGGAGTGGCTAGGGGGGTGCACTGGGCAAGAAGGAGGGACAGGTGTGCCGGGCAAGGAAGGCACTAGAGGGCGTGCCGGACTGGGAGGAGCCCGGGTGTGCCGCTGAGGGGCTAGAGTGTGCCGAGCTGACTGAGGGTAGAGTGCGCCGGGCGAAGGGTGTAAGCGGCAGGTGAGTGTGCCGGGGTAAGTTGGCACAAGTGTGCCGGTGAAGTAGGATGGCACAAGCATGCCGGGTAAGGTGGCACATGGTGTGCCGGTGGAACGGGGGCACGGGTGTGCCGGGCTAAGGGGCTAGGCGGCTGTTGGCTAGTGTGCCAACAGAGCACAGGGCAGGGGTATGCCGGGCAAAGGCCAGCTGGGGGGGGTGCTAGTCAAGGCAGTGACGAGGTAGGCGAAGGAAAACCTCCTGGAAGAGAGAAAACCCCAAAGAACGGAAGAAAAAGAAAAGCG
Source organism: Amorphophallus konjac (assembly GCA_022559845.1). Lineage (NCBI taxonomy): Eukaryota > Viridiplantae > Streptophyta > Magnoliopsida > Alismatales > Araceae > Amorphophallus > Amorphophallus konjac. Next base: position 29,042,835 of record CM040123.1, on the reverse strand, counting down.
TGAGAAAACCAACGGTGGAGGTTAGGCATAGCAAGCTAAAGGGCTGCATTTCATTCACGGGGAACAGGATGATTGATAACGCGAAAGTTCGTCGTTTAAAACACGCGTATCAATCTTAAAAATTCCAACTCACACTAGATGAAAGAGAGACGTAATATGGTGGCGAGAAGGATCGAATCCACAGGGAAGAAGATATTTTTAAAGTTAAAAACCTTGTAACCTTTTAGAAAAAACACTTGTGATTTTGCTTTGCTTAAAGAAAATAGTGAAATGAAGAACAAACCAAACACTTAATTAAAAACACATATGATTATGCGCATATGCTATAGAAATTAATTGCATGAAGTGAAAAGAAGAGATAGAAGAAGGGGGTAGAGATGGAAGAAGACCAAGAACTAGATCAAAAGAATAACTCTCTTCATTAACTTAAAAGAAAGAGTACATTAAGTACAAGATAAGCTTACAACAAAGAGGTGACAAGATTACAATGAAGTAACATAACATAAAAGTAATAATAAAAAGAGGGGCCTGAGATGTGAAGATAGTAGTAGCAATGGTGATGACGGCGTCGTCTCCTCCTCGCCGAGCCTTGGAGATGATCGCTCCGCCTTGAAAGAGATCGCCGTGAAAAGAGATGGATGAAAAAACCGTCATCGTCCACGTCACGAGCTTTGGAACGTCACCCGTCTTGATGTGCACACCGCCATGAAAGGAGAGTTGTGGAGGATAAACTTTGGAGAGAAATATAGAGAGGAATGTGGAAGGGTTTGTGTGGAGATGAAGAAGGAAGAAGATGAGAGAGTGAAACAGTGGAAAAATAAATATAACTGTAAACTAAGAAGAATTGGAAGAAATGATAGAAGAAGAAAATATAGATCTATAAAAGAGAAAGAACTTTAATGAAGAACTCAGAGAGAAATAAAGAGGGTAAGGACTTCAAGACTGAGGAATAACAGAAGCTAGAACCTTAGATGAACAGTGAAATCACAGGACAGCAAGTTGAAAAATAGGAGATAACTTTCAAACCAGAAAGAATTAGAAGATGATGTATAAGAAGACGTTGTAGAAAACTTAAAACCAAAGAACTTTCATGAAGATAGTAAGAGACGAAAATGACTGGAAGGGGGAGAAATAAGGGGAAAAATAGAGAGAAACACTGGTTCACAGATGAACAGGACAACACAGTGAAAAACATAAAATATCTTGAAAACCAGAAGTAATTAGAAGATGATGCAGAAGAAGAAGTTGTAGAGAACGTAAAAATAAAGAATTTTCATGAAGACAGTAAGAGGAGAAAAGGGATGGAAAATGGTAAACTGGGTGAACAAAAAGATATGAGAGGGAGAGAAAGAGTGAAAAATTACCAAAAGAAGAACTCCATTTCTCCTCTTTGTCATGGGCTATTTATAGGGAAAGTTGGGTAGATGAAGGGTGGAGATTGTATCAAAAGGAGATGGGTGGTTGAGATTTAAGTGGAATATGATGCATGGGGAAGAGGAAAAGTAGGTGGGCACCTGTGGACGCACTAAAATTCGGAAAGAGAATCGGTTCGTTCGTTGATCGGGTTAATTCATCTATTTAGTGCGAGGGCGTGCCAGTCACAAAGTGACGATTTATTCGGGCTTCACGGAAGCCCATGGTGTGCTCGATCTGACTAATCAGATAATTATGTAGTTTGTGTCGGGACCAAAACCCGCCGTGCTGTAAAGGCCACGACATTATTTACATCCCCCATACGGGGGAACAGCCTTGATTGATTGCCGTGAATAAGGGCCCTACGGCCTAAAATTCATGGTAATAAAGCAAGAACGAAGATCTCGGGTCACGTTCAAACAAACCCGCGTTGCGGTGTAAAAATGTTCATAGATACGTATATGTTGGTCACTCACGGACCATTTCGTGTTTGGACGGAAGTCCGCGTTTGTAGCGTCGAAGACGACGATAAAACCGTACGGATGTCTGCCGTAGGTACGGCAAGTTTAATGCGGATGCGGGATCGGATCCCGGAAGGAGTGGGTCAAGCTGATGGACTATCGGCCCAAGAGGTGCACGGATCATGACCATGTCGGGGATTCCGAGGTCCACGTCCGATACCACGAGGCATCATTACTTTTCTCTTCACGCATAGTCCGGGGAAGCGAGTTGTTAAATGTGAAACCCGAACTCGCCAACGTGCGCCCTCGCACGCGGATCGACCTGCGCGGTCAGGTCGTGGGGTTCGACCTGTGCGGTCAGGTCGCGGGGGTCAAGGGGGCAGCGCCCCTTGCGGGGGTTTCCGGGGGCAGAGCCCCCGGAAATTTTTTTTGATTATAGCGGGGAGGAAACTTTTGATTAGTTTTATTCATTAGCTTCAAGTCTTTTCTCTTATCTGATTAATCATTCTCTCTCTTTCAGGCACGCCGATTTAGGGAGATACCAAGAGAGGATAGGGAGCGCCGGATAAGGGACCCAAGAGAGGGGAGGGGCACGCCGGTTATGTAGGTGTTACAAGGGGGTGCACGCCAGTTATGGGTTGCACAAGAGGGGCGTGCCGGTTTAGTGGGAGATGTCAAGAAAGAATAGGGGCGCGCCGGTTTAAGGAAGGCCAAGGGGCGCTGTGACGACCCAAGAGCTCCGGATATCGATATACCGATAACATCGATATACCGATACCAAGAACTGGGGAAGCCACCCAAGAGGCTGATGAGGCCCCTGAAGGGTTAGTAGAGTTTATCGAGGGGATGTATAACAAATTGTAATCACAAGAGCGCAAATTCGAATTAAGCAATAAGATTTAACAGAAGTGCGGAAGCAATTTAAAATAACCAGAGTGCTAAGATATATATATTAGTCCAGAGGGCACAAGAGTGCGAGTCCACAAGGTACAACTACTCGGGGCATACCCCGGCAAAAGTACAAACGAAGGCCAAAAAGGCGTCCCGTCTACTGCTGGCGGCTAAGAACGATCTCCAAGCACACGGGAAACACCAGGAGACGGCGGGCGCGGCTCACATGAAAGGAGAAGGGTGAGTCACAACCAGACTCAGTAGGGGTCACGCGGATCCCTACCTCGAGCTAAACATGCGTACATGCAAAATTAAAAAAAAATTAGAGCTTGCATTTAATTAAAAATAAACAGGCAATGGCATCAATAAAATAATCACCATAAAGCCGAAAAATCCAACCACACAGCTAAAACATGCCAATATCTGTGAATTTAAGTAACAGAAAGTAAATCTACCAGTAGAATATGCCTCAACTAACCAAGCAACATGGAACAGGACAACCACCGGGAAAAGAAACCAGATGCGTCCACTGACGGCTTACACTGCGTCTCAAGCACTCGCAGTCTGTAACACAACAAGCAGAGTGCATAAATAGTACCAAACCAAGTGACTAGTCAGAGTGACACTCATCAGTGTCAGTCCAACGCCTCTGACCACGTGTGCACACACTGACTCTTGCCTGAGCCAGGCCCTCTAGCTAGTTTTCTCCCTCAGCAGGACACTACCGCTGGCCGGGAGCCCACGGAACTAGCTTACAAACCGTGTGACGGGAACACCCCTCCGCCATCCCCAGGCGGGTCGACAACTCAAAGGCCTTAGGGCTACAACAGTGGCTCCATCGCAAGGAAAGAAAAGCTACTCTATTGGGATCTAAAAACAAGCCATAGTTTTATAAAGTAACTTAAACATGGCGTATAAATATTGTGGAAAGCATTAAAGAATGAACAGGCGGCTTTTGAAAGCTAAAAGGGATGTGACGGTCTAATGCCACCGCGTCACAAGGTGTGACGGTCGAGGGGTGGTGCGTTACATGGACTGTGACGCATCCCCCTATGACCGTTAGAGCCACCCGAAGCTAAATATTATCCACAGTTTTTCTAACGTTCAGACAGGGTGTGACGCACCCCCAGAGGCGCGTCACAAGGCTCTGACGGTCACCCGACAGACCGTCAGGCCAACCGCCTTACCAGGTCAACTATGGTCAAATGAAATGTAACGGTCGTGGGTTCGACCGTTACACTCCCTGTGACGCACCTACTTAGGTCCGTCACAGGATTGTAACGCGTCCCATGGGGGCCGTTACCAGTGTGACGGTTCCTGGTAGGACCGTCACACCGTCTGGGTTACGGACGTGTTAAGCTTGCATATGGGTTCCCTCCCGGGCGACCGAAATCGCCGGGTAAATGACGAAAAACATGTTCCCTGCCAAACCACACATCCACAACAACAATATACCACTAGAAACGTTCAATTACAACGCTCACAATGGATTAAACGTAAAGAACGAAGCTTAAGCACGAAAAATGAAAAATATATATTATGCATGACATAGGAGCTTAACAAGGAAAGCATGCTATAGGGAAGGCTCCTAGCGAGTTTAGGATTCCATCCCCCTACCTGGTTTATGCCGGAACGGCCGATTAAGCCGCATGCAAGGGAAGGGAACCGCCTGTAGATCCTAATAAATCCACTTAAGGAAAAATTAAAGAATATGAATAAATAAGCATGAAATAACACGAGGTGCTAAGGGGAATTTGTGATCGCCAGAGACACGAGGCCTCAAAAGATATAACAAATAATAAACATGGAGGGATCGCGAAAAATACCTTTAAAAGCGCGGGTGATTGTGAGTGCTCCTTTCTCTTCAAATCGGCCGGCCGATGAAGAGAGTTCTTCAATTTGATTACCCTTGCAAAAAAAGACACAAACACCAACAAAAGATAGGAATTAGAACATGGTGAGTGTAGCATCAAATCCTAAATAAAAATGTGAGCATGATAACATGGTGAAGAACACACCTTAAGGGTATTAGCCCTTAAACCCCTATGCAAAAAGGTGTGGGAGTATGATGATTGAATGCAAAATAGAATAAGGGAAAGAGTGCAAGAGATGCACTTATGGGAGATTTCTCAACGTGGTTGAGAAGAAGAATTAACATGAAATAAACATGCATGCATGCATATGAACGATGATAGTTAAAACATAAAAAAAACTAATAAGAGCCTGTGCTTGGCTTGAATGCTCGATGGGGAGAAATCTTCCAAAGGATGATGAAGTTAAAGTGCATGAGGGATTCCTCCTTCAGCCAGCAGTAGCACCCTGCGTGAAGAAAGAAAAACAAAAAAAAACAAAACAGAAGAAAGAAAAACAGAAGAAGAAAGAACAGAAAAAAAGAACGGAGGGCGATAGGGAGAGGGATCGAACCTCATTAACAGAGCCAATGGCTCTATTAAATAGGTTGATGAAGAGATAAACATGGGCAAGAGTCCCAAGAGGGAAATGATAAGAATGGGCAAGAGCCCAAACCAAGCAGGTATCTAACGAAGCAAGGACTCTCTGGGGAAAGGGCTGCGAAGCCGGAAGATGAAACACGCCCTTGGTCAGGGCGTCAATTCAAAAATTGACGACCTGTCAAGGGGCGTTAATTTAAAACACGCCCTGGGTCAGGGCGTTTCTTCATGGATTAATTTTAGAAATAAACATTTCTTTTATTTAGAAATTATGAAAGATGCCTCATGGAGAGGCGTGAATTGAAAAACGCCCCATGTTAGGGCGTGATTCAACATTTTTCAAACATTTATTCTTTTTCAAAAATTGCATAATTCCAGGAATTGACGCCCTCACCTCAGGGTGTCCTTTCATCAAGAAACGCCCCAGGTCAGGTCGTGTTTTAAAACACGCCCTTCACCAGGTCACGAATTTATAAAATAGGTAAAATGGGGAGAAATAGATAAAATGGGGAGACACGCCCTGGATCAGGCCGCGTTTTAAAAACACGCCCCTCTCCAGGGCGTTAATTTAAAAAAGAGGGAAAGGGGAGAAAATCCATGAAAAATGGAAAAAACACTCAAATAAGCTAATTTGAGGGTCAAATGGGGCATTACAAGGCAATATGAGAAATACTCAAAGTAATGTCAATTTTGGCGTGTCTACAGCTGCCCCGCCTTGGCGTCTGCTTTGCAAGGGAGCGTAGCAAACTGAAAAGTAGATGCCAAGGTGTGATGAGACACGCAATCAACATCACTTGATGAGAATCAAATCAAAAGCTCGAGATGAAGCAAATCTCGGGAAATCAATGAAATCAACAATGTTTGGATAAAAGGGGAGATATGCACGCGGTGCACGAAGGAGATAAAATAAAATGATCAACTTCCAGCGCGGTGGAAGTACCCCAGGTCACAAACCTGTAGATTTCACCATTGGGGAGCGGTTACCAGCCAATGTGGACGTGCTGCAGCCAAGGTGGATCAAAGGGAAATGATTAAAAATAAGATGATAAAAATCCAAACAAGGAGCTTTCGAGAAAAGACCCAAAACAGCGATAAAACGAACTGAGGATCCAATTCGACAATGAAAATCTCATATCGAGAAAGATTAAGATCAATTCAACTCTCAACATCAGCTTATCAGAATGATTTTTCAACAATTGTTTCAAATTCCTACATGAATGCATGCTGGGTTTAAAGGAAAAATAATCAAATGAAAATATAAGATAATCAAGGATAATATTGTTAAACTGCCCAGACTGGGTCAAGAAACCAATTCTGCGAGCTGATACTAAGCCGAAGCCCGTTTATCCACGCACCAACTCGTAAAAAGGGAACCATCGTCCCCAGTCTTGGACGGCTCAACGGCCTATCCGTGTGACTAAGACTTCTCTGGAATCATCATTGTTTTTGATGAAGGGGAACTCAAATCCCAGATTTACCAAAGCCACAAGGTCCTTGATATAATCTAGTAGCATATGTAACATATAGTAGAATGCATACAGGAGATGGTGATATCAATAAGCATGGGAACTGAGAAATGAGCTGCAAGCACCGTGGGACTTTGAGTGATGATGCCCTGCCGGCGGGACCAAGAGCCTCTTCCTGCGCTCAAAAATTCATTAGCCAAGATATAACAAGCAATGAATAAGGCATTTAATCATAGCATGCATAGCATGAATCAAAGCAACCAATCATAGCATATATCATGAACAGCATAAGTCAAATCATGGCATAGCAAAGCATCATTATTTGTTGTTTGTCATGAGGATGACAATCTGGCTAATCAAATTTTGGAGTTAAATAATCAGGATCTGATAATGCCCATCGGCGGAGTAATCAGATGAAACGAGCAGGAGTTGATTGAAAGATTTGGAGATGAATAATCATGAGATAGGATAATCAGAATGATATAGGGAGATGATGCCCCTAGGTGGCATGTCATGAGAATATTGGGAAGAATCAATAGATTGATAGCAATAAGTGGAGATAGGACTCATCCCGTGCTTTTGGTCTCTGCAAAGCTGTTCCTGCAAAACACCATCAGAAAATACAATGCAAATTTTTGGATTTTGGAAATATGCAAATTTTTATGAGTTTTGAATATGCAAATTTTTATGAGTTTTGAAATATTTGAATTTTTATGGAGATTTTTGGAAAATATTTTGAATTTTTGTTGGGATTTTGATCGGGAAATATTCAATTTTTTTGGATTTTGGCTTAGACATTGTTAATGCAGCATCAAAGGGTTGTTTTGAACCACTGGCTAGGGGTCCTTGTTCCTTCCCTTTTCGCTAAAACTGCCCAAAGCTGGACGTGCATTGAAAGTGGCATCCTATAACTGACCGTCTTTGATCAACGGTGCCCCTACCAAGGCCATACCCGAGAAACATTCGGTCTTAGAGGGAAAAGAGAAGAACAATTGTGACAAGCTTTGTGCAGGATGGGAGATATCGGGACTTGAATTCTTCCAAGGTGTTCCCTTCAAAGAGGTAGTCTGTTGTGCCGGGGCTTTGTGCCTTTAATTTTTAGACCCTTGACATGCATACGACCAGGGTTTTCCCTGCGGGGACTTTGCCACTCTTGTCATGCCATAATTCACAATCTTGCTTTTATCGAAATTCTGACTTGATTTTCATAATAGCCCTTTTGGCGAAATGTATATCATGAAATTCATATTTAGTTTGGGTCAAGACTGCCCCTATTTGAGACTCCTCTCGTATTGGGGATTACCAAGGTTGGTCATCTCATCCGTCAACCTCTTGCCCCTGCACGTGGCCGAGTAAAGAAGAGAAAAGACTTTCAGATATTCTCATGGCATGGCCAAGGTAGCAACGGTGTTTAACCAAAGGAGCCGGCTAAGGACGCCGTGAAGTGTGTGAGGTGCCCAGCTGAGGGTTGCTCTTAACAAGCAGGGAGAGAATGTTGAATTCCCAGCGCGGGGTTTTTATTACCAAAAGTGCTGCAAAAATAAGCCTAAAAGACTCTTTTGAGAATGATTTAATTAAACAAAAGCCTAAGATAAAGGTCTAAAACACCACTCTTAATCTCGTTAAGAAGCACTTGATTTTGAAAACCATGCGTGAAGCAATGAGGGAATGATATCATAAAAATGCGTACTTACGCCAATATGTTACCTTGCAACCTTTGTTAAAGCAGCTGCCACGAGAGGTTGATCATCGTGGGATAGTCCTCTTAGGCAGATAAAGGATTGGAAGCAAAGGATTTTGGGAGTGGCTTAACAAGAATGAGTGGTGCCAAGACTAGACTGAGACGAATAAGGAGAAAAAGGAAAAGAGGCGAGGGCTAGAACTCCCTCACTAAGGCGCGGAGACCCTGATCACATGGAATAGTCTACAGAAGGAGAGGAGAATCAAGAAGAGGGGTGAGGACTAAAGCCTCGGAAGCAATGGGAGAAAGGGCAGATGCCCAAGGCAGTGGATGTGGAAGAAGTTGGGTCGGACCCAGAATCAGGAGGAATTAGAAGAAGAAATTGGTAGATAGAAAGAGGCGGATCCGGAGGGTCCGGAGGCAGAGGAGAATCATGAGAGGAAAAATCCGAAGGCTCCGGAGGGATGACAAAAGAAGGGACGCGATGCCCTGAGAAGAAATCTAGAAAAGAGTGATAAAAAAGGAAGAAGAGAACGAAAGAGGTGATGTCTTGGAAGAACAGAAAGATGAACTGGAAGAAAGATGGATGGTCCGGAGGTTCTGGGGGAAGCAAATGCCGAGGGACGCGATGCCCAGGGAGGAGAGAAAAATCCGGAGGTTCCGGAGGAATGAAATCAGGAAGGATAAGGTGGAAAGGGGCGTCGCGCCCGAGGGAAAAGTCTGGAGGTTCCGGAGGAAGCAAATGGAAAGGGGCACGATGCCCGGGGAAAAGATGGAGACAATCAGGTGGAGAATCCGGAGGTTCCGGAGGAAGAATATAGAAAGGGGCGCGATACCCAAGAGAGAGGAATGAAGGAGGATCATGAGGAAAATCCGGAGGTTCCGGAGGTAGCAAATGAGAAGGGGCGCGATGCCCGAGGGGAAAGTCCGGAGGTTCCGGAGGGATAGAATCAGAAAGGGCGAGATGCCCAAAGAGGAGGGATAAAATTCCTGGAGGTCCCAGGGAGATAGCAGGAAAAGGGACGCGATGCCCCATGGATAGTGGATAAAAAGATGAAGATGAATAAGATGGGAAGTGCGGAATATCCGGAGGTGCCAGAAGGCGGGGAAGATACGGGTTTGGAAACCCGGGAAGCAGGAGGTGCAAATGCATGCAATGGGATGGATGCGATGAATGCATGAAATGCAAAGAATATGAAGAATGTGAAGGGCGAGAGGATGAGATCCTCCTCCTAACCCTGGGAATGGCCCATGAAGAAAAAGTGATAGAGATGGATGAATAGAAAGTGGAACAAATAAGGGATGGCCCCTTAGCATTAAGATAACTGCCCCTCCACGGCAGTGAAGGTGTATGAGAAATAGCCCCTGCCGAAGCTTCAATGGTGAATGTCAACTTCCTTGGAGAGTGCAAAGTAATGGTGTGAGGGAGTTGGAAAGTTGGGCTCGGAAGCATTATGTTGCCCAAAGATTCAAAATTTGGAAATTGGAACAAAGGGTGCCCTGCCCGGCCCTTACACAGCATCAATGCTTGGCATGGCGGCGACTTGGCTTCTTCGACCGTGCTTGGCACAATAACCCGGATTGGCATCCGGCAAATGAATTCTTGAATCTTGAATGGCGCGGCCAAATCCTTGCTGCCCGGCTCTTGATCGTCCTCGGCACCTGTGCTTGTAGAAGGCCCCCCATTCCGAGTAGTAAGGGGAGGTGAAGCGGAGGCGGAAGGCTCCATGAATGGTGGAGGCATGATGGAAAGCGTTGGCAAATGGGTGAGCGTAAGCGGGGGTTCAAACACGTCGAGTTTCTCCCTTTGCTCGGAAGCAGTTGGGATTGGCTCGGGTGCAAAAAGGGGTGGATCCTGCTCAGGATTAGCCATGGGTAAGGGTAAAGGGTTAAATGGGGGAATAGGCAAAGTGGGTTTTAAAGAGATAATGTAAGGCCGAGGTGGCGGTAATGGGAGGTTAATTGGGGAAGGTTCAATGGTGGGTTCGATGGAGGCTAATGATGTGGAGGTAGATGGCTTAACGGGTGGAGGTTTAATAGTGGAAGGCTTGGGGGAGGCCAGTGTTGCAGAGGTTAATAGTGTAACTGGAGGAGGTGTAATGTATGCGGTGTCAAGGATAGGAGGAGACTTACAATGTGCCGGTGTGGGTGATTGAAGTATCGACCCATCATCGTAACACCAATTAGTCTCATAAATAGGGGTTGGATCAGTGATGGTTTCATCTTGAGCAGGGGGTTCATCGAATGAAAATGGGGAAAGCGGAAAGTTAAGGAAACTCGGAAGGGGTGCCTGCGGAGCTTCATCATCATCGTACACTGCCTCGGATTCTTCGAATGCCGGCTCTTGCTCACTTGAGCCGCCGACGCCGTAATCATCCCTCCTGTCCTTCCATTCTCTCTCCATCTTTGTAATCTCATCCAAAGCGGCATGGAGAGGATTGACTGGAGTAGGAGGAGCCGTGACCCTCTTTATTTGTTCTTCCATCAAAGTAATCTTATCAAGCAGAGATTGTTGGAGGGGTGTGACTTGAACAACCGAGGGCTGGCAGGGCCTTGAAGGAGGAAGGGCCGTATAAAAAGGCCGTGGAGGGGAGTTGACAGGATGACCCGTAAAAGAACTCGGACGGGCCGGATTGCAAGGAGTAAATGGGCCTCGGGGCCGTGATGGAGGAGGAATAGAAGGAGGCGGGTGTCGGACCACCCGAGGAGGAGTGTGAATAGAAGGAGATGGGTAATGGGCTACCCGATTAGAAACATGAGTGGAAGAGGGAAGTGGGTGATGGGCCACCCGTGGAGGGTCGTGAATAGAAGAGGGAGGTGGGTGATGGGCCACCCGATTAGGATTGGAAGGGGGAGATGAAGGAGATGCACCCTCAACAGCGGCCTTAAGGGCTTGGATCTGTTGAGGGGTAAGATGATCTAACGCATGTAAAATCTGGGAGACCTTCTCATCATTGGGACGAGAGGGTTTAATGGGAATAGTGGCTCGAAATTGAGTTGAAGGACCATTGGATTGGACATTGCCGAAGGGTCGGGCAACACCATAAGAGTGAGGACGTGATCCTTTGAAAGTATGGTGAGAATGTTGAATCTGAGGGGAATAAGATGTGCTAGGTTGATCACCCTCATGAACATTAATTGAATTAAACATGTTATTTTGTCTATCAAAGTAAGCCATTCAAGCAATTTAGTGTGCAAACAATTTGCAAAGAAACACACAAGTTGTGATGGTTACCTTGATTTTTATGTTTGAACCTTGGTGAATTAATGAATTTTAGCAAGTTTGGGATGATTCACACAAGGGAGGAACCTAGTTTCAAATGGTTCGAACTCCAATGCCAACTAGGAACCCTCTCTCACCACATATAGGCCAACTAACTCGGGACTTCAAAAGGGTACAACCTGCCCGGCGTCCGTGAGGGAATCCACGGGTGCGGGGACTTACGGAGGCTTGGAAAAGGGATTTCCAGTCCAAAGAGACGGAATGCTCAATGGAGGGTCGTCCCGATTCCAAGAGGGTGTGTGGATCCTAATGAAGAGGAGGGGGCCTCCCAAACCAAATGCAAATGTGAATGCAGCAGGGTAAACAGGCCAACCACAATAATATGATCAATCAACAAAGATAAGCATGAAATATCATGAAAACTCACCCACGGGAAGGGTTCTGGAAACCCACAGTAAAAACACGCCCTGGCAGGGGGCGCTACTAACAAAAGACACGACAGTGTGACTGTCGTGACTCAAAGCGAGGTGCCAGGGGCAGTAAAAACACGCCTTAGGGTGAGGCGCTATAAGGGGAAAGGACGCCCTTGACCGAGGGCGTCAAATCAAAAGAAACGCCTTGCTGAGGGGCGCTAATCAACAACGAAACGCCCTGGCGTGAGGCGTTACCAAGTAAAAGACGCCCTGGAGAGGGGCGTGAATTCACAAACAAGCAGGGTAATCACCACAATATAATCAATCAATGAATATGAGCATGGCATGAATCATGATGAAAAATCACGCAAGGAAGGGTTCTGCAAACCCACAGTAAAAGACGCCCTGAAAGGGGGCGCTATCCAGAAAAGAAACGACAGTGTCACTGTCGTGAATCACTGTGAGGGCCCACAGAGGCAAGGTAAAAACATGCCCTGGTATGGGGCGCTACAAATCAAATGGACGCCTCTGGTCGAGGGCGTCAACTCTCAGGGGTACGCACGGCCGAATGAATAAAACGCCTTAGTGTGAGGCGTTACAATATAAAAAGGCGCCCTGGAGAAGGGCGTGAATTCACAGATAAGCAAGGTATGATAGAAGACGTCCTGTCAGAAGGCATTAGACATACATAAAACGCCCTGGGTGAGGGCGTGAAATTAAAAAGCGCCTCTGACAGAGGCGTTAATTCCCAGAAAGACCCCACGGCCAGCAATATCAAACACTCACAGTCACGGCCAATCAACAAATATATGAGTATTAAGATAGAAGCATGCTCATCAAAAATTTTTTTGGATAAGTGGAAATTCTAAAAAACTATCAAACTGACAGATCACTTGGGGAGAGTGCAATGCACAATGGAGGGCGCCCGAGGGGCACAAAGGAGGGGTACCGTGGGTACCAAAGGGAAAGGGCACGCGAGGGTGTCAAAGGGGAAAGGGGTAATAAAAGAAGAACACAAAGGGTCCCACCGTGATCGCCAATTTGTAGATCCTAATAAATCCACTTAAGGAAAAATTAAAGAATATGAATAAATAAGCACGAAATAACACGAGGTGCTAAGGGGAATTTGTGATCGCCAGAGACACGAGGCCTCAAAAGATATAACAAATAATAAACATGGAGGGATCGCGAAAAATACCTTTAAAAGCGCGGGTGATTGTGAGTGCTCCTTTCTCTTCAAATCGGCCGACCGATGAAGAGAGTTCTTCAATTTGATTACCCTTGCAAAAAAAGACACAAACACCAACAAAAGATAGGAATTAGAACATGGTGAGTGTAGCATCAAATCCTAAATAAAAATGTGAGCATGATAACATGGTGAAGAACACACCTTAAGGGTATTAGCCCTTAAACCCCTATGCAAAAGGGTGTGGGAGTATGATGATTGAATGCAAAATAGAATAAGGGAAAGAGTGCAAGAGATGCACTTATGGGGGATTTCTCAACGTGGTTGAGAAGAAGAATTAACATGAAATAAACATGCATGCATGCATATGAACGATGATAGTTAAAACATAAAAAAAACTAATAAGAGCCTGTGCTTGGCTTGAATGCTCGATGGGGAGAAATCTTCCAAAGGATGATGAAGTTAAAGTGCATGAGGGATTCCTCCTTCAGCCAGCAGCAGCACCCTGCGTGAAGAAAGAAAAACAAAAAAAAAACAAAACAGAAGAAAGAAAAACAGAAGAAGAAAGAACAGAAAAAAAGAACGGAGGGCGATAGGGAGAGGGATCGAACCTCATTAACAGAGCCAATGGCTCTATTAAATAGGTTGAGGAAGAGATAAACATGGGCAAGAGTCCCAAGAGAGAAATGATAAGAATGGGCAAGAGCCCAAACCAAGTAGGTATCTAACGAAGCAAGGACTCTTTGGGGAAAGGGCTGCGAAGTCGGAAGATGAAACACGCCCTTGGTCAGGGCGTCAATTCAAAAATTGACGACCTGTCAAGGGGCGTTAATTTAAAACACGCCCTGGGTCAGGGCGTTTCTTCCTGGATTAATTTTAGAAATAAACATTTCTTTTATTTAGAAATTATGAAAGACGCCTCATGGAGAGGCGTGAATTGAAAAACGCCCCATGTTAGGGCGTGATTCAACATTTTTCAAACATTTATTCTTTTTTCGAAAATTACATAATTCCAGAAATTGACGCCCTCACCTCAGGGCGTCCTTTCATCAAGAAACGCCCCAGGTCAGGTCATTTTTTTAAAACACGCCCTTCACCAGGTCACGAATTTATAAAATAGGTAAAATGGGGAGAAATAGATAAAATGGGGAGACACGCCCTGGATCAGGCCGCGTTTAAAAACACGCCCCTCTCCAGGGCGTTAATTTAAAAAAGAGGGAAAGGGGAGAAAATCCATGAAAAATGGAAAAAACACTCAAATAAGCCAATTTGAGGGTCAAATGGGGCATTACAAGGCAATATGAGAAATACTCAAAGTAATGTCAATTTTGGCGTGTCTACACCGCCGAGCCTCCTCGCCCCGTCTCGCTCCCACAAGCCGCAAACCACGTCGAGGTGGGCGTCAACGCGCTCCACTCGACGCAAGGAATCCAACGGTGTGCTCCGCGTCTCCAACGGTCGCCGTCTCACCCGAACCCCCTAAGGAGAGAGGAAGTGGCGATTGAGGGAGAAAGAGAGATGGGAGAGAGAGAGAGAGTTCGACGAGGGGGAGAGTGGGAGTGGGGGATTGGGAAAAAAAGAGTTATAATATATATATATATATTTTTTAAAACCTTATTTTTCATATTAACCCCCAACCCATGAAAATTGCATAAATGCTTTATTTCAGGATTAAATTCTAAACATTTCTAATTAAATTTCAAAAAATGCCGAAAAAATTCCTAAAAATCTAGGAAAATAGTCAGAAATTACAGAATGGATTCTAGGTCCGAACCACTAGGGATCGATTAAGGGACGGGCCTTACAGGTGCGCCGGATCAAGGAAGGCCAAGGGGCGCAGCGGATCAAGGAAGGCCAAGGGGCGCGCCGGTTTAAGGAAGGCAAAGTGGCGCGCGGGATTAAGGCTCAAAGGTGCACTATTCATTCCAAGAATTCCAACTTGATTTTGGGTGTAGGGTTAAACCGGCGCGTGGGGAGGGCGCGCCGGATTAACATCACGCCGGGTTAGTTCTTCAAGTTTGTTTCGTTCTTCTTGACTCTTTTGTTTCTGTTCTTGTTTCTTCAACATGCACACTGATCCAATGGATGGATTGTTTGTTCAATTGATGCTTTAAATCGATAGAGTGCTTCTGATCATTTGTTGAGGTGAATGAGTATGTGTATTTGAATGTTTTACTGGAAGGGTTTATTATGCAGGAACTCAGATGTTTAGCTTGATTCAGGGGCTTAGTTTGTTCGTCTGTTCTTACGTGTCGTCTGGAAAAATTTGGGCAGCATCTCCCCCGGACTGAAGCTTGCCAGAGAAAAATGGGGAACACCAAACGGATTGCTCCGGGGTGAACCTCAGAACTCAGAGTAAGGTCTGCATTAACCCATAAGTGCGTGTGGAGACTGGAGGACCAGCCTTCAAGAGTTCCCGCAGCTTACAGGTGGTGATTTTGTGGAAGTTCCACAGGGACAGATATATGCCATAAAAGGCTATGACTGTGCATCCCTTCGATGGATTCCCCTAAAGGCAGTGCCACAGAGCGGTAGGCCTCCGAGGTTCCTGGATGATAAGAAAATCGGGAGAAAGGGGAGGAGCTCAGAGCAGTAGAACGCTACACATGTTCACCAAAAATCATTCCTTTTATTCATCCGCAAGGAAAGGGGGAAAAAGAGATACAGGAGGGGATCTACCCTGGAGCAAAGGGAGAACACAGAGGAGGGGAAGGACTTGAAACTCATGCGGGGGGAGAGGAATAGAGCACCAGCTCTACCCCCTCCCCAGGGCTCACCTCTCTTCTCTCACAAACCCTCCCTTCTTCTTCACCTTTCTGGCGTCGGGGGACGAAGCTCTCCTTCTCTTCGGGTGCCCTCCTCTGATCAATCGCTCCCTGGGGGTTCCAGCCTTTTTTCTCTGTAACAGGCTCCCCATATATATAGGGCGGGTTGCGTTTTCTTCGAAGAATGGCCAATGGGGGGAGGGTTCCCGCCACCTCTGCCTTATTCGCATCAGCGTCGGGAGTCGACTCGTCGCGCTGGCTGCTGCTAGTTCGAGCCGTACCCTGCCATTCATCCGAGGACGGGATGTTCACAGGTCTGCTGGGAGATCTGCTGCTGCTGCCACCGTTGCGCTGTCGAGTTGGGGTGTGCACAGCTCCGCGGTCTTTAAATGGCTATGGGACGGGAATTGAATGCACTGTTCTTCTCCTCTCTGGACTTCGCGTGAGATTCATCAGGAAACAGAGCATCGGAGTATAGATGGGATGGCCCTTTGGTTAAAACAGCGCGGAGTTGTGCGCGCCGGATTAGCAGCACACAAGGGGGCGCGCCGGTTTAAAGCTTGATGGAGGGGCGCGCCGGTTTAAGGCCAAGCAAGGGCTCGCCGATTTAAGTGCAGGCCACGCCGGTTTAGACTTCGTCTTGGCTTTGCGGCTATTGGACGGACGCTTGTCCTCCCGTGCTGCTTTAGCTGTAATGCACCGCCTCCGGGGTGTTTAGTTCAGGGCCTCTGCATCCCGATTTGGAACTTCGAGTGATCTCCGGCGCGTGGCGAACACGTGTTCGAATTCCTGAGTTTCTTTTGATTCGGCCTTCGGTAATGCCGACTGGAGAGCCAGGGCCATCTCTTCTACCCGAAGGGCTTCTTGTTGGGAGGTGGAGCGCCGAGTATATATGTTCATTCTGCTTAGAGGAGGTACATAGTTTGTTCGGCCATCCCGTCTTCAACTCACTCTCGAGTGCTAAGATGTGCATGCCGTATGATTGTCACCATCGTTTTTTGACGTCCACAAATGCCCCCCACTCGTGGGTGGCGCAAACGAGGGGCGAGTGCGCGCGGCCCGCGAGTGTAGAGCTCTTCGACATGACGTCTATTCTTCTGAGCCTGTGGGATGCTGGTCCGGTGCGAACTCACGGGAAAGCGCTCACTCCTTCAGCGAAGGGATGAGGGGATCGCTTCACCGCATATGCACGCGGACTGAGATGTCAGAGTGGGGGTTTAGTCATCGGCATGGGGTGAATACCGAAGCGAGAGCGAAGGGTCTATGCGTCGTCTCAAGCAAAAGGCCTAAAGCAACTTAGACGAGGCCAATCCCAAGGGGGAGTTGTTGACTCGTGCTGGGTTTAGGAAAGTTGTTCATTCACCGACTCGGACGGAGGGTCCGAGCCGAGCAAAGGGGATGCGCCTTTTTTATTTATGGACTGGGATGGATGGTCCGAGCTGTTGTGTCTCTGAGGTCATTTGAGTCATTCTGTGGTCTCTTGGGTCATTCGACATCATTCTATAGTCATATGAGTTCTGTGGTATTCTTGGTTTTGATAATGGCTTAACACTATTAGTCATTGTTGTTTATCACTCTCCATGTATTTGGTTTCATGATGCCCATTCACAACTTGCATTATATGTTCTCACATTGCATTAATACCAAGGAACATATGGTTCTTGAATGCTCACATCAATCTTGAAACTTTGGGTTACTTGATGATCATCCATTCGTTTAAATTCATTGTCATATGAACTTGCTCTTTTGATATGGATGGTTAATTTGGGAATGAGCTGGTTAATTTGGGAATGAGCTTTTCTATCCTTCTTGTTATTGAAATTCCATGAGTGTGTTTCATGGATATTTTACTTGGGGTGGTTGAGCTCTTATTTCTTGATCTTTAGCTCAGAACACTTGTGATTCAAAGTGTTCACATATAACTAATTCATGAGATTTCATATGTGTATTTCATACATTTATTATATGGATTATTGAGCTATAGTTCTAATCCTTTTTATATGATTTTGCAGGCCAAAACACTCAATATATATTCCCCAAGATCAAAGGAGTTTGATGCCACAGAGTTCGGAAAGGTTACAATGACATTTGGGGCTGAATTGTGTTAATCTGGAATTTACTGTAGCTTTAGGTCGACCGGCGACACTGTAGCTAGGTCGACCAAAATTCCCAGAACCAAAAGGTTCGGGGTCTGTGACATTTCGGTCGACCGCCCCATGAATTCCGGTCGACCGGTTTTGCCAGAGCCGAAAAGTTCTGGCTACAGCAGGTTCCGGTCGACCGGCCCATGAATTCTGGTTGACCGCCAGCCCCGATGCAGCCTTGTTTGACTTCGAAATCAACCTCGTGGCTAGCCCCTTTCCATGGATTTGTTTAATCAAACCTTACCTAACTTCCCATGATTTGTGGATCTGGTCTGGAGGGTGTCCAAGGACCATTCCAAGGGTTATAAAACCAACATGAGAGGGTTAGAAACCCTAGTTGATGGAGTTGATGAAGTGAATCAAGGGAGGCCATTTCGAGAGCACTGTAGCACCTCCGTGAACAGTGTTTCGGGCAGGAGTTCTTCATCCTTCCAAGGTGATTCAAGGTGAGATCTGAAGCCAAGAAATCTCAAATCAAGCAAGAAGCATTCAATGCTTGCAAAGGTGATCAAAGCTACATCCATACACCTCTTCATCAACTCAAGGAGATTCAAAGAAGATCAAAGCTACATCCAATATCCTCTCCATCAACTCAAGGTGATTCAAGCTCATATCTCAATCCAGCAACCTCCAAGGAAGAGTAGAAGAAAGCAAGGCTAACAAGGGAAATCAAAGGAGGCTGCAAGGGTGTGTTCAAGGAAGAGGAGTTCGAGTTACTGTTCACATGAACAGTACTCCGTGAAGAACATCTTCATCCAATCCAAGGTATTCAAAGTTCATATCAAAGCAATCATCTTCCAAGATCTGTGAAGAAGGAAGCAAGGATCAAGGTAGCATCTATTCACTTCTTCATCCATTCAAAGAGATCAAAAAGAAGATCAAAAGAGGAGGATTGGAAGAACAGTTACTGTTCACATGAACAGTACTCCGTGAAGAACATTCATCCATTCAAGGGTGAATCAAGAAGATTGATTTGCAAGAAGAAGAGATCCATGTTGCTGATCAACAAATCATCTCTATTCAAGGGCCAATTCCTTCTTACTCAATATCTTGTTTTAGTTCCTTCACATTTGTTTTACTTTCAATATTGTTAAACATTGAAGTCGTGATTCGTTCCTACCGGTGGTTAGTAGGAAGGCAATTGGAGGGTGTTCCAATTTACGGTTGACGTCCCTACCAGGTGGTTAGTAGGAAGGCAATCGGGAGTTCTTCGATCTGCGGTATAGCCGTCCCTGCCGGCTTTGTGTGTAGGAAGACAGAAAGAGGGTTTTCTCTATTCTGTGGTTTGGGGCGTGTCCCCAGGTCAAGCTGTGAGTCAGCAAGGAAGCCTCACCGGGTTTTGGTGAGGGGTGGACGTAGGTTGCGGGGTTGCAGCCGAACCACCTTAAAAATCCCTGTGTTGTGGGTTGTTTATCGTGTGTGATTGATCTATATCTTCTAACCCCATTCACAGGTTCGTGTGCTTTACATACTTGGTTAGATTGTTCACACACATATGCACTTTGAGTGATCATCATAGCACACACACACACAAGCACGGTTGTTGCAAGCTATTGCATGTTTTAGTGTTATGCTTTATGATCCCTGCACTACAAGGCTTATTTCTTTCAAGATCACAAATGTGCTTAAAGAAGTGTGGACGTTTCATAGCTTGTAATTCAAGTCTTTTCATTTGAGTCACTCTACTTAATTCCGCTGTGCATTGTGTCTAAGTGATTCATTCACTTTATAAGAGTGGTTTAAGCTTCCGCCAGCTAAGAGTTTTTAAATAGGCCAAAGCTTGTGAAAGGATCTATTCAACCCCCCCTTCTAGATCCGTTTACACCTCACGGGACCCAACAAGTGGTATCAGAGCGAGGCTCTGTCATTCCCAGATCCAACGATCTGCAGGGAAAGATCCCGGTGTTTTTTATTTAGATGGATTCACATGCTACACTTGCTTCGATGGTTTCTCCACCCATTTATGATGGTTCAGATTTTTCTACATGGGTTGGAAGAATGTTCATTTATGTTAGCTCCATAGATCCACAATTGTGGACTCTTATATACAATGGTCCTCATGAGCTTCCATCAAATTCAATTGATTGGTTAGCCGAACATGAGACCAAACATAATGATAATTGTCTTGCATATAACTTAATTACAGCTGCAGTTGATCTAAGACTAACTCATCTTGTGTCTTCTTGCAGCACATCCAAGCAAGTATTGGACAAGTTGGTGAAAAACCATGAAGGGAAGGAACAAGAACAAGAATGCTTCATGGCCGACCGTGCAGAACAGTCCAGCAATGCATCCTCATCACAGGTAAACTCTGACTCAGAGGAATTCACTTTTGAAGAGCTTATGGAAGCCTATGATGAGTTGATTACTCAATACAAAAAGGTCAAATCAGAAAATAAAAATTTGAAAAAGGATCTCAAGAAAATCAACCAAAATGAAAGCTTGTTTTGTAAAAAGTGCTCTATTGTTAAAGAGCTTAACAATACTCTCTCAGTTGATCTAGATACGCATAAACAAAGCATTGCATGTCTAAGGGAAGAAAATGAAAATCTTCATGATGAAATCACTAGGTTGGAAGAAATTATAATAAAACTTCAAAACTAACCTAAGTCAATCTCTAATGATCAAACTATGGCCGATGGGCTAATCCATGATGAGAGGTTAATTGAAGAAAATAAAAATTCTGTTTCATGCTCTGCTAATTTTGTATGTGAAAAATGTTCATTCTTGAGAAACATAAATGTTGGTCTCCATGATGATCTTGAATGGCAACAAAAAACTGATTGCTTCTCTGAAAGAAGAGAATAGAGAGTTGTTGGAAAAGAAAATTGAACTTGAACAAGCTGAAGAAGAATTGCATGAAAAATTGGCTGCACATGAAAAAGGCAAATCTGTCATTGAAGATCACTCTGAAACTTTGCATGCTTTAGAACAACAAAATCAAAATCTTAAAGCAGTAAACGCCATGCTCAATGAGCAATTGGCAGCATGCGAAGAGGGCCTTGTTGAATCTAAACAGCACATTTTCTCACTTGAAAATGAAATTCAAGGTTTGAATGATTTCCTGTCAATGTTTGCCCAAATCCAAGATTCTGGATCACCGGAAGCCACCACTTCCTGTGGTCACCAAAAGGGGCATACTGCTCGAAAGAAAAGTAAAATTTAGCATGCTCATCCAAACATGCACCATAACATGCCCAATGCCAAATATCGTGCCTTCCACAAAATGAATGTCAATTGTTATTATTGTGGTAAACATGGTCACACTATGCATGATTGTTTGATCTTGAGAAATGATGAGCTTAGAGCAGGACATCAAGTGAAAGGGCAAGGAAAGAAACAGGTCAACACTGGCAGAGGGCTTGCTCAACAAAATTCTGTACGGAACCACATGGAGAATCAGAAGTGTCGACATTCCTATTCAGACAGGTCGACACTCCCCATGGCCTTTAATAGAAATGCTTCTCTTTGCTGCTCTCATTGTGGTAAGACTGGCCATACTATCCAAGAGTGCTGGCATTTGAAGGGAAAGCATCACCTTCATGCCATAAAAGGTAAATCCCATGCTCACCCACAAAAGCATAATCCACATGCACACGCACATGAACATAAAAAGAAAAATCAATCTTTTGTGTGTTGTTTCTATTGTGGGAAAAATGGGCATGAGATATATGATTGCCTCACAATGAAGGAGGATGATGTGATTGCCCTGAAAAAGGTGGGCCAAGATGCTAAACATGTTGCTAACCCACAAGGACCCAAGCAATCTTGGGTACCTAAAAATTCCAAATGAGAATTTTGGGTGCAGGATGCCTTGGAGCTGAATAAATGAATGGTCAGGTAAATAAAAGCTCAAGGCACATGTATGTACATAAACTTTTTAATTTCAATCATCTTGCATGTTTAGTCCTAACATGTAGATAGTGCATCATACGTCTGCCCAATGTCATTAGATTCTGCAAACTGAACTGCTCTTTGAAATACAAAACCCCCAAGGTGTGAGATGAACTTTTGAGCTTGATAACTTGTTTACACCTTGCTTGATTTCAGCTATTTAACTCATGAAAAATTTGTTATGCTGATGAAGTTAATGTGATGATGAGTTGCATAAGTCTATCAGCCACATGAAATTCTTGGACTTTGGTTTTGATGATGCATACCATGGCTGCATTTTCAACTCGTTATTCATGTTAGTATTGTTCAAAAGGGGTATATATTGGCATCATCATCAAGTTGCATTCATGTGTGTTTGCATCATCTTGTGATCACACATACCTTAATGCACATCATGTTTAGAAGACACAAAAATACACAATCATTTTGCAGCATCTTCATTGCATTGTGTATTCACATAAGTCTTGGGCTGCATAATTCATTGCCAACCCATGCATGTATTCAGGGGGAGTCAACATCAATATGGCTTGAATCATTTTACATCATTTCACTCTTGCACGGCCATGATATATTAAATGTTGATGTATGGAAAGGCAGGTTATGCTTGCCTAGAAGCACTCAATATGCGTGAGGACTAACCTCCGCCAAGTACCATGCGTCAATGTCGCATATAGGCCATATAGCTAGGGGGAGTTGTCTTGATGAGGCATTCATGCATATGTTTCATATTCATCATGTTGGTTCATGCATTTCATGTTTGATCAGGTCAACCTCTGCATGGTTCAAGTAAACCTCTCATTGACATTTGTCATTCTTTGTGACTGCAAACATCACTCCTTGCGTGCTTTCATTGCATATTCATAGGGGGAGTCGTGTTGTTCTTCTTGGTTCATTCGTCCTTTTTACATCTGAACCTCAATGGCCTCCAGTGTGATAATAAGTTCAAGAGACAGACATCACTACAGTGTAAGAGCTTTCTATTATATGAACTGATGATTGTCCATTCAATGAAAATGGTTCAGATTTAATGATTTCCTTGAAGTTTTGATATATCTTTTGAAATCATCCATATTTTGTGGTTTTAATAGACCTTAACTAGAGATTGCATGTTGTGCCTTGAACAACTATTCTGAAATCTAAAAATCCAAATGTCTTAACAACTTTGGTGATACTCTAGAGCTTAGTATTGTTTCTAAATATCTTGATGAGCTGAAATTCTTGAAAATCAATTTGCAAAGTAATGATAGTGTTGCATGGAGAAATATGTCCCGTCATCAAATCAAGTGACAAATAATATGTCATGATGTGCCTCTGTTATCTCTGTCTTAATTACTTTTGGACTCTAGGCAGAGCACTAGCATAATTGCTGAGAAATATATCTTCTCATCACCGAAATGAGATTGGATTTGTCATGACGCGACTTTGCTATCTCTGTTCATTCTGAAGCATTACAGTCAGTCTTGCCAAACACCTAGGGATACTAACGTCTAAACAACGTGTATTCTTATGGCTAGGAGGCATGTACTAGACTTGATTGCTCGTAAAATATGAGTCATGTGCCTTCAAATACTAAAGATATTGAAAATCAAAATATGAAAGCTCTTGCTTCTATTTTAAAATTCTATGCTTTAGTCATGCTTGTTTAGCCTCAATACTAGTTTTTGTGCTATTTCCTTTGTGGTTCTTGATTATGGATGTATAAGACAAGGGAAGGTTAAACATTGTCATGATATGCGCTTCTGGTTCATTTCTATTAAACCGTGGATGTCGATGCCTTTTGAACTCTATTGATGATCTTAGTTTTCATTAGCTTTGAACCATATATGTTGCTCACAGTCTGTTTCAGGTTTGCATATAATGGCTTGCTCTTCCACTACCATTCCACTCTGATCTCTAGGACTTTTGTCAGCCACTGTATCGTATCCCTCCTTTTGCTATTGGCAAAGGGGGAGAACGTCTTGTTGTGAATCCTTGCTGTGGACTTGGGAGAAAGGGGGAGATGTTGTCTAATGTTGCTTTTGAGCACTGTCAAAGGGGGAGAGTGCATTATGGATATGGGAGAATCCAAGGGAGAGAGAACCTTCATTTATGATGAGGGTTTATGCATAGCATTCATACACTTTACTTCTCCATGCATACATATTTTTCCTTCATCTGCCATATCTATATAAATCATTCAGGCTGCCATGATTACATCACCATACTACACAAGTCGTATATTCCAACAAGTGGTATCATCTTGATGCACCTTTCAAGTCGTCTCCAAAATCATTGGTGTCCTCTGTCAAATGATATCACATTACTTTCTCATTCATTGGCATATGGCATGAGTCCTAGCATCATTGGCATCATGTTTTCATGCAATAGGGTGGCATGCATGTATTGACTTCATACAATTGTAGCTTGCATCTATCATTTCCATGCATTGCTTAGCAAATCCAAAAAATCTGAAAACTAGAAAATCACTAAAAAGTGTCAATCTTAATAAGTGTACATCCATTGGCATGTATTTTCACATCATTTTGTGTGCGTCATTAATGTGCGTCTCTCTTTCTCTTTTCTGGATCTTTTGATGTTGTCAAAGGGGGAGAAGATTATGTGAGTCATTCATCAAAGAAGATTATGTGAGTCATTCATCAAATGATGTGGTAAGGTAAGAAGGTAAGATTATGTGAAGTCATCACTCAATGCATGTGGTGAATGTGGTAAGATTCCTCTTCTTATTCTTCAGACTCATAGTTGCCCTGTGAGTTTATAATGACTCATAGTTCAGAATGACTCATAGTTGCCATCATCAAAAAGGGGGAGAATGTTGTGTCTCTGAGGTCATTTGAGTCATTCTGTGGTCTCTTGGGTCATTCGACATCATTCTATAGTCATATGAGTTCTGTGGTATTCTTGGTTTTGATAATGGCTTAACACTATTAGTCATTGTTGTTTATCACTCTCCATGTATTTGGTTTCATGATGCCCATTCACAACTTACATTATATGTTCTCACATTGCATTAATACCAAGGAACATGTGGTTCTTGAATGCTCACATCAATCTTGAAACTTTGGGTTACTTGATGATCATCCATTCGTTTAAATTCATTGTCATATGAACTTGCTCTTTTGATATGGATGGTTAATTTGGGAATGAGCTGGTTAATTTGGGAATGAGCTTTTCTATCCTTCTTGTTATTGAAATTCCATGAGTGTGTTTCATGGATATTTTACTTGGGGTGGTTGAGCTCTTATTTCTTGATCTTTAGCTCAGAACACTTGTGATTCAAAGTGTTCACATATAACTAATTCATGAGATTTCATATGTGTATTTCATACATTTATTATATGAATTATTGAGCTATAGTTCTAATCCTTTTTATATGATTATCCAGGTCAAAACACTCAATATATATTCCCCAAGATCAAAGGAGTTTGATGCCATAGAGTTCGGAAAGGTTACAATGACATTTGGGGCTGAATTGTGTTAATCTGGAATTTACTGTAGCTTTAGGTCGACCGGCGGCACTGTAGCTAAGTCGACCGAAATTCCCAGAACCAAAAGGTTCGGGGTCTGTGACATTTCGGTCGACCGTCCCATGAATTCCGGTCGACCGGTTTTGCCAGAGCCGAAAAGTTCTGGCTGCAGCAGGTTCCGATCGACCGGCCCATGAATTCTGGTCGACCGCCAGCCCCGATGCAGCCTTGTTTGACTTCGAAATCAACCTCGTGGCTAGCCCCTTTCCATGGATTTGTTTAATCAAACCTTACCTAACTTCCCATGATTTGTGGATCGGGGCTTTAAAACGCACGATTTGTGGATTTGTTTAATCAACATCTGGAGGCTAAAAAGCCCACATGAATGCTTTAAAACGCACGATCGAGGTGATTCTGACGAATCGACCCAAAACGGGTCACCGAGGTTCCCGGACTCCTACCGGCCTTGAATGACAACCGATCGCCACGAAACTAACATGAATGGGATCCGGACATCCCGACGGTCATTTTGACACTAACCACGCCGAAAATGGTTGCCGTTTTCCGGCGAACCCTGAAAACCCCAAAAATGATGGTTTTCACTAAACCGGCCCGATCTCCCCCGATCGAGCACCAAACTATGCACAGAAGCAAGGAAAACGTGCAGAAGGAAGTGGCGGTCCATCTCCCTACCTCCACCGAAGAAACCGTGCTCCGAAGGGACTAAACCATGCCGAAAGCCACCGAATCATGAACGACCCCCTCTCGGAATCCACGGAGGGATCGCGCCTGTCACGCTCCATCCGCTGCTCCTTCCCGCGAACCGATCACTCGAGCACGTCCGCGCCTCAGCCAGCTCCGCAACGGTGCGTGCCCCGCGCTGAACGGACCAGAGACAAGAGAGAACGGAGTGAGATAGCGTGAAGTTGAAAATGAGCAAGAGAGATAGTGGAATTGAATTTATAGAAAGAAATTAGGAAATTTTCCTAATTTTTGAAAAATCCGATTTTTGGCCCGGTCTCTAAAAATACACAAAAATAGTCAAAATGATCGGCTCGAAGAATACGTCACCACCGTATCGTCCACGAGTCGATGAAGTGAGAGATAAACTCACCGCAGGGTTCTGTAACTAGTACGAGAGAAAAACCCACACGGATCGTAAAACTCAACTCGGGAGCTACAAAAGTGATCCGAAACTCTCCGAAAAGGATCCGAAAGACCCAATAAAGATCCAACAAAGATCCGGGACATTACAAGGAGGTTCTTTTTTGTTCATCGACTTGGACGGAAGGTCCGAGCCAAGCAAGGGTGTTCTTTTTGTTCATCGACTTGGATGGAAGATCCAAGCCAAGGGTTTATTCGTCGGTGGGACTGGGAGTTGTAATATTGAGGTGGTTTATTCATTAACACGGGGTTTACGCCAAAGCAAGGGCCTTTTGTTCATGGCTTCAGACGAAAGGTCTGGGCCACTAGTTTATTCATCGACGCCGACGGGGAGTCGGGGACCGACGTGATTTGTTTGTCTCTTGGTATTTTCGTTTGTACGGGGGCTGGTGCCAACGCAAGGAGCAAGGGTTGATTCCCCAATCCCGGATGAAAGGTTCAGGTGGGGTGTTCTTCATCAGTGCCGACAGGATGTCAAGAGCTGACATGGTTGATTTGTCTATTGAAATATTCGTTGGTACGGGCTGGTGCCAACGCAAGGAGAAAAGGTTGATTCCCCACTCCCGGACGAAAGGTTCGGGTGGGGTGTTCTTCGTCAGTGCCGACAGGATGTCAGAGGCTGACATGGTTGATTTGTTTATTGAAATATTCGTTGGTAGGGGGCTGCTGCCAACGCAAGGAGAAAAGGTTGATTCCCCACTCCCGGACGAAAGGTTCGGGTGGGGTGTTCTTCGTCAGTGCCGACAGGATGTCAGAGGCTGACATGGTTGATTTTTCCATTGAAATATTCGTTGGTAGGGGGCTAGTGCCAACGCAAGGAGAAAAGGTTGATTCCCCACTCCCGGACGAAAGGTTCGGGTGGTGGGGTGTTCTTCGTCAGTGCCGACAGGATGTCAGAGGCTGACATGGTCGATTTATTTATTGAAATATTCTTGAAGACAAGAGTGAGTGTTAATAAAGGGAGACTGATTCCTCCCCCCCCCCCCCCCCCTTTTTCCTCTTTTTTTTTCTTTTTTTTCTTCTCTTTTTTTCTTCTTTTTTTTGTTCTTCTTCTTCCCTTTTTTTTGACACGCAAGATAAATAGTGCCCAAACCATCTGGACAATAGTAATGCAAATTCGCTTAGGGCAGGGCGGAGAAAAGCATTATTCCTCAAATGGGGGGATCGGAGCATGGTACAACCTCAGATGCCTACCATTGAGGGGCGGAAACTGAACCTCCCCCCGATGGTCGACGATTACATATGCTCCGCCCTCGTAGACTTTCTGGATCACATAGGGTCCAAGCCAATTCTCATTCAGCTTGCCCTTGGGGTTGGAAGCCATGACTTCTCTTCTCTTCACCATAACGAGGTCACCCTTCTTGAATTCACGTTCCTTGACGAGCTTGTCGAAGGCGCGAGCTATCCGAGCCTGATAGACCTGGATGTTCTGCTGGGCTTGGAGCCATTTCCCCTCCAAGTTGGAGAGCTCTTCGAGCCTTCGCTCGACATTTGTCTTCTCTTCCCGGACCAACCCATGTTGGATTGCGACCCGGAGGGAGGGTATTTCCAGCTCGATGGGGACAATTGCCTCTGAGCCATATACCAGGGAAAAGGGTGAACAACCCGTTGGAGTTTTGTACACAGTTTGATACGCCCACAGGGCCTCGTACATTTTCTCTTCCCAGTCTCTCTTGTTAGAACTAACAATTTTGGACAGGAGAGTGCAGAGAGTCTTATTGAAAGCTTCATCCAAGCCATTGGCCTGTGGGTTGTAGGGGGTCGACATCCTCCAGTCGATCTTGTACTTTTCTGCCAGCCGGTAGACCTTCTGGTTACAGAAGTGACTTCCATTGTCTGAGATAATTCGGTTTGGAGTGCCAAACCGGAATATGATGTTGCGACGGACAAATCTGGCAACGATCTCCCCAGTCACTTCTTTCAAAGCAACAGCCTCCGCCCAGCGGGAGAAGTAATCAGTTGCGGCCAAGATGTACTTGCACCCAGCTGATGATGCGGGTAGTGGACCCACGACGTCTGTACCCCATTGGGCAAAGGGCCAGCTGGGCAGTGTTGGATGCAGCGGCACGGGCGGTCTCCTGGGCACCGTCGCGTGCTCTTGGCATTTTTGACAAGCCTTGGCATACTTGTAGCAGTCGTCGAACATTGTCGGCCAATAGTAGCCAAGCTTCTTTATTTCAATTTTCATTTTCGGTTCTGCCTGATGTGCACCAGCTGTTCCGGCGTGAACCTCTTTCATGACCTTCCAAGCTTCTTTTGTGGACAGGCATCATAGGAGCACCTTTCGCTTGGCATCTGCCATAATTCGGAATAGGATACCGTTTCGGACCTCGTAAGAATCTTTTGTTCTGATCAGCTTGATCTTCTCTTTTCTCTGCCTGGGTAGTTGCTGGTATTTAAACCACTGTAAAAGGGGGGCTCTCCAGTCGGGTGGGCTAATGGCTTCTGTTGTGATGACCTCAAGTTCTTCTTCTTCTGGCCCTTCTATCATGCTAGGCACTTGGCGCTGATTAACCACCCGGATGCTGAGGGATCTATCTGGCGAGACTGCTAATGAACTTGCCAATTTCACCAGTGCATCGGTTTGTGCATTTTCCCCCCTGGCGACGTGGCCTATCTCAATGAGGTAGAACTACTGCATGAGCCGTTTCGCCTTAGCGTGGTAAGGGAGTAGTTCGGGTTTTCGTACGTCAAACTGTCCTTGGACTTGCTTGACAACCAATAATGAATCGCCAAACACCTATAGCATTTTAATCTCCATTTGCAAAGCGACTTGGAGACCGATGATCAGAGCTTCATACTTTGCCTCGTTGTTTGTGCAGGGCTTGTTAATGGAGCAGGATGTATGCAATACTTCTCCCTCAGGGGATTTAAGGACGATGCCGGCCCCGGCCCGTACTTTTATGTGCCCTGATGGGGTTGTTTCTGTTCTCGAAGCTCCGTCAAAGTGCAGCTGCCAGGCGATCTGTCGGACTTGGTCCACTTCCAGTGTTTCATCTTCAGGCAACTCTGTGGCCAATGGGGAATCTTCAGGCACAGGGTGTGCTGCAAAGAAATCAGCCATGGCTTGACCCTTAACGGCCTTCTGCGGCACATAGGTGATGTCGAATTCCATTAATAGTACTGCCCACTTGCCGAGACGTCCCTTCAGAACTGGCTGGGAGAGAATATGCTTGACTGGGTCGGCCTTAGAAATCATGCTCACTTCATGCGAGAGCATGTAATGCCTCAGCTTCTTGACTGCGAAGACCAAGGCGAGACAAACCTTCTCAATCGGGGTGTATGTTGCTTCTGCCCCCATTAGTCTTCGGCTAAGGTAATAAAGAGCTTGCTCCTTCCCCTCATCATTGTTCTGGGCGAGCATTGCCCCTAGTAAACATTCGGTGGCAGCTATATATAGAATAAGTGGCCTCCCCTTGACAGGTGCCCCCAGCACAGGCGGGGTCTTTAAGTAATCCTTCAGCCGATAGAAGGCCTTCTAACATTCCCGGTTCCAGTTGAAAGGTGCATTCTTCATCATTAATTTGTGGAATGGCTGACAGCGCCCCGACAAATTGGAGATAAATCTTTGGATGTAAGCCAGCCGGCCTTGTAGGGATCTTAACTCTCCCAGATTCTTCGGAGGAGGTAGCTCCTGAATGGCTTTTATTTTAAAGGGGTCGATCTCGATCCCCCTATATCGGACAATGAAGCCGAGGAACTTTCCACTAGAGACGCCGAAGGCACACTTCATTGGGTTCATTTTCAATTCGTACTGCCGGAGTCTCTCGAAGATGACTCTAAGGTCATTCAGATGCTCCCTCCTTTTCTTTGTCTTGATGACCATATCATCAATGTAGCATTCAACTTTACTATATAGCAGTTCGTCGAATATCTTGGTCATCGCCCGCTGGTAAGTGGCGCCAGCGTTCTTGAGGCCGAAGGGCATTCTTTTGTAATTGAATATCCCTTTAGGCGACCGAAAGGCTGTATGAATTCGGTCATGTTCATCTATCCATATTTGATTATAGCCGGACGATCCGTCCATGAAGGACAAGGCCTCATGGCCAGTAGTTGCATCAATCATTACTTCGGTGATGGGTACCGGAAAGTCATCTTTTGGGCAAGCTTTATTCAGGTCGCGGAAGTCCACGCAGATCCTGATCTGTCCATTTTTCTTCTTTACTGGCACAATGTTGGCCAACCAGGTGGTGTACTGGTTTTCAGCTACAAAATCGACATCTATGAGCTTGTCGACTTCTCTGCAAATCTATTTTATCAGCTCCGGCCTCATACGCCGGGGGGACTGCTTCACCGGCTCCACCTTGGGATCAATCGCCAGAATATGCTGGGTCACATCGGGGCTTAAGCCAGGCATCTCTTTGTAGTTCCAGGCAAAACAGTCTCGGAATTCTTGCAACAACTTGATATATTGTTCCCTTTCATGTGGAGGTAAAAAGGCACTTAGGAAGGTTGGCCTGGGGTCACTTTCCGTGCCTAGGTTAATTTCAAGGAGCTCATCTACTGTGGCCTGGCCGCCATCTTCAATTTCCGGCGGCGCTGGTAGTAGGTCGATGAAATCCTTATCTTCGCCATCTTCTGCTTCAAGGACACCATAGGTGTCTTCTTGCCCCGCCTCGTTAGGTAATGAGGCTTTGCTTGTTTCCCCCTCTTCCAGGCCTGTTGTGTGTGGCTCCGAGGGGTTCTCCTGCGCGGAGAAGTAAAGGACTTCTATGGGATCTTCTTGGTAATTATCATAGACGGCTCGTGCAGGAGTCGAGGTGATTGATTGCCACACTGGGGACTGTTCCACTGCCGACGGCCGGGGTATTTCATTCTCAGCTATATCTTTAAAAATCTGGTGCTGAATTGACACCATGTAAACACTTCTTTCGTGGCTTCCTGTCACATGGGGGCGCGGCGGAGCCACCACATAATCTCCCATTCTGAGCTCATCTCTCTCAATCAGGTCTTGAGCAATGTCCTTGAAGACATAACAGTCTTCGATAGAGTGGCCTAGTAGTTGGTGATAAGGGCAAAATAGGGGGTTGCCACTTCTGGGAGCATCTTGCGGCCTCTTAGATCTTGGGAGGGAGACCTTGCCGTAGTAGCAGGCCCAATCAAAGATTCCTCTGGTCTTATTCCTCGGGAAAGAGTAAGGCCTTTGCATCCTCTCCTGTAGTGTAGGATTTCGCTCGGTCGATTGTCTGACTGGGGGGACAACTATATCCCTTGCCTCCTTTCTCAGGTGCACGGGGGCCTTCGGGACGCTGTTTGGGGGCTGGCGCGTGTCGATGTTCTGTTGGCGGAAGATGTTACTGATTAAATCAGACACGAGTGCAGTCGCTTTGGCCAATCGAGCCTTCAACATTTCAATTTCCCGCTGTTGTTGACAACATAGGTCAAAAAGGTCGGCCTCTCACCAGAGGAGGCTCCGGAGGAGCCACGCCACGACATCATACCGAGGCCGGTTCTCCAGCATCGGCAAGTCTTCTGTCATCGGGGCTGTCCGAGTGCATCTTACCGGGCAACGTGCTGAGGAGATCCCGGATAGCATTGTACCCACCGTACCAGTGCGCAACTCTTTTCAGGCACTGGAGAAGATAAAGGGCAGGATTGTAACGACCCGAGAATCCGATTACCGGGAAGGCCCGATAACCCGAGACTCGCACCGCCGCCCACGAGCCGGGAGGGCTCGGAAGGGCTAAAAGGAGTGTGGAGGCACAAAGAAATAGGAAATAAAGCAGGACAACCAACAACAACAAGCTGAAAGAAAGAACAACGACAGCAACAACAGAGTCCAGTCCAACAGAAAGTACAGTCTAAAGCAGTAAAACGTACCATATGCCAAGTGAACACTCGGCCCGGCAAGCTGGCAACTGAGAACCTCCGCTCCGCACCCTCGAACCTCGAGGAAGAACCGCCACACCTGAAAAGTAGGGAATGAGTCTCCAAAACAGAGACTCAGCAGGGATCCCGCGGAACCCCAACCGGAAACAACGGCGGTAGCGGAAAGGAGAGCTACGACTACAGCAGGAACAGCGAACCGGTGGCCGGTCAAAACTCGGCACTACAGCTACTCCTACTGTACCGGAAGGTACACCTCGATCACACAGACGAAGCTACCAAACCACGCTAGTACCGCCTACCGAAGTAAAAACACACGGCAACCACGCCGTAGAGGCCTGTCCCCCGGACACAGCCGACCTGGACACGCTGTCCAAGGTGCAACCCCGACCATCCGTTCGCGAGTACCGCACCACAAGACGGAACCTCGGTAAAGCCACTAGCGCTAGACTCGCAACGCGAAGACCAACACACGCGCCACGGCAAAACAGCCGAAGGACTCAACGGTCGACACGACCGAAAACCCGAAGGTCAAAAGCCACGAAAACTGGTAGTCTGTCACTCCGTACTCGACAGGAGTACCGCCCACTAGAAGCACAGCCGGTAGCGTCCCCTGACGTCTTACACCGCACCGCAGGTGAACCGCCTGACGTGGTAGGTCCTACCCGAGGCGCGACACCGTACAAGTAACCACAAACAAGTAACTAGCTGGGGTCACGCCCGTCGACGTGGGTCCAACCGCCCCCAACCACGTGTGCACACACAGACCTTGCGTCACTAGGTCTGGTCCTCTGACCGGTTTTCCCCCGTAGCCGGACTCTGGCTACCGACGAGGGGCCTACGGTAACCGGTCCACAAACCGTCTCAAAGGTGGGTGCCCGTACACCACTCCCAGGTGAGACCAGCACCTCGTACTGGTGGGCTACGACTAGTGGAGGGTCACTGAAGGAGTAGACTCTCAACTCAACGGAAAATAACGTCCGAATCCGACGACGTACGGGGACCACCCCACGTACCGGCCCCGTCGCACGGTGGCCACAGTCGGAGAAGAAACATGACTCACAGTCCACGGCCAGGCACGCACCGTGCACTAGAGTCGAGAAAACTCAAGTGGCACTAAGCCACTGGACTCTGGACAGTCCTCTAGACACACTACAGCCAACGGTCCTTGAGTCACAAGACTCGGGGTCAAGACCGTTGCACGCAACAGCACAAGGCCATCAATCTAGTCCAATCTCTAGGTCCAAAACCACGATATCACGAATACCGAGACAACACACGAGTTGCCAAGACCATTCCCTTGGGAAGGGAACGCAAGGGACAAAGGCCACTCACACGGGCCACACGGAAAACACAGAAGCACGATTCCCAAGGCAGCACACAAGCCGCCACGACGATTTCCCATCTTGAAGCAAGCGGGAAACCTCCAGCCCCAGGCCGGACAACTGGACTCACAGTCCAAGGCCAACACATGGCCCACACGGGAATCGCCTTCCAAAGGAACCCACGATATGCGGGGGAGACCCCACCGCACACACACCGACACACGGTGACTCGATCAAGCGTAACACAAGAGCCCGGAACACGTGGGGTCAACCGGACCCACCACACCTACGGGCACGCTAATCGAGGTAACACTGTCCCTCCTGACACCCCAAAAAAACATAGACACAGAACCCATGGGGTGTCCGGGATACTCACATGGCCGGAGGTCGACCACTGGGTCCCAACCGGGTCGACCGGAGACCAACATAATGCGAACGGAACGCTAAAGGTCACCCGGACCCTTAAGCTCATGGGCACGCAAAACGAGGTAAGCAGAACCTCCAGACACCCCAAAACACGGTCACGGAACTCCACTGGGTGTTCAAGGCACACACGGCCCAAGGGGAGCACGATCAGCCGCAGACCGCCCGCCCCGGGCAGCCCGGCTGGTCACCTCCAAGAACGCGCTGTAGGTCCATAGCGCGTTCAAGCAGAACGCGCTATGCACCTATAGCGCGACACGACAGATCGCGCTATATCCCTATAGCGCGACTGCACAGATCGCGCTAGGATCACCTAGCGCGACAAGGCAGAATGTGCTAGGGACCCCTAGCGCGACAGGGCAGAACGCGCTAGGACCCCATAGCGTGACAAGAACCGCCTTACTGTTCATCTTCTCCGATGAACACACCCTATCGGGGCAGCGCGACCTTCAAGAACGCGCTACTGGAGTATAGCGCGTTCTCAGTCCGCACCCGGAAACGGTGGAAACCGCGGGAAAAGCCATGCCACGCCCCGTTCACCCCCAGGTGAAGGGGAAACAAAAGGGGAAACCTTCCCCAAGCCCCTAGGCATGCATCTAAACCCCTGGATCGCCCAAAAACACCATAAAACGGGAGATCCGGCTCACACCCCAAAAACATGCATTGTCCCCAAAACGCCCCGTTTGGCCCGCTCGGCTCACCACGGCCTACGAAACTCACGGGAAAAGAAGTACACGGGCTGAGGGTCCATCACCCTACCTCCACCGAAGATTTCGCGCACCGTGGACGCCGATCCACGAAGAAAACGCCGTTGAAGCCTCGCCGTTCCACGAACTCACGGCCGAGCTTCCACGCGCCTCCACCGCCTCGATCCTCATCCATCCTCGCCCGTGCCTCGCCCGCACCGTCCCCGCCTCGCCCATGCTCCACCCCGTCGGCCGCCGGAGAGAGAGGGAGAGAGGAGAGAGCGTGAGAAGAGAGAGGGAGAGAAATGAGAAATGAGAGGGGGAGAGAGAGAAAAAGCTATTTATAGGAAAATCCGGAAAATCAGAAAAATCCAGAAAAATAGAAAATTACACCCTCGCGATCCTCGGAGCGCACCGATCGCAACGGTACCACTCGCGCCCAGGTGAACGGCCCGGTTCACCCGCAACGAGGTTCCGAAGGGAAAGCCGAAACCCACGCCGGGAATCGGAAAACACACGAGGAAAAAAGCCGCGGAACGCCTCCGGGCCTCCGAAACGACTCCGGATCGCGCCGATCCGAACACGAAAGATGTCCGAAACGAAATTTCGGACACAACGAAGCTGGACACTCCGAGAAACCAGATCCGGGACCCACGAACGAGGATCCGAAAAATCCGGGGCATTACAAGGATGACGCCCACCATTCCAGCCCCTGCGCCGCAGCAGTAGTTGGCCTCCAGGCCCACCAAAGCTAAGCAAGTTTGGGTTCCCAAGGGGGCCCGGTTCACCTCACCAGCCCGGGCAGGGCCCAGCACCTTCCGCCCTGCAAGGGCACAACAAGGAGATCGGGTCAAGACATCAGCCCCCGTCTTCCAGCCGGCATTAACTACACCGGCCCCACCGGAGAACATCTACCATCGACACTACCGACGTCACTATCAGGCTGCCCATGCTGAGCCTGCAACCCACATGCCCGTTTTTGTTAAGAGGGCAACGTCACCAGCCTCTCCTCTTGACCAGGACTGGGAAGGAGTGGAGCAAGCCATGAAGAACTACTTGCGGGGCCCGGGGAGCACTCCCCTGGGTCGCCAGAGATTACTGGGGGTAGTAGCCTCTGCATTTGAAGAAGCAGAGACTCGGTCGGTGCCCACCGCCGAGTCAAGAAACTGCTCTGAGGAGCGTTATTAGTCTCCGCCGAGGGAAGAAGTGAAGCCGCGGAGATCGATTTTTGACAGATTGGTCTTTCCGGGTAGGCCATCAAGAAGAACAACAAGAAGAGGCAGAGACCTAAGAGTTTATACTTGCAACATGGCAGGGGTATCTGGTCGGTACGGGGCTCTACCTACCGAGCCCGAAGAAGTGGCCAGGCTTGCCACAAGGCCAGGACCTCTTACCAGAAGAGGGAAAGCGGTAGCTGAGAAGTCACAAGTCCACACTGGAGAAGGTGACTATGATGAACCCTCAATGGCCTTGGCTACCAATGTTATTACAGAAGGCACCGCGGGAGGACCATCCACCTCATCCGAAGAGGTGCCGATCGAAGAAAGAGGGGGCACCCCTAGCCTTTCCATGAATGACCCCGCGGTATTACACATGATGCAGTAATATCAGCGGAAGATCAAATTGTTAAAGAAACAACTGACTGAAAGAGCCGCTCAGCCCTCAACATCCGGGTAGACTGAAGCATTGCCAGAGACCCCTGGGGGCAACGGTCAGGTCTCGGAAGCTTCTCCACAGGCGACGGTGTCTCCCCCAATACCTACCTACACTGGCGGTGTACCCCTACATCAGCCACAGCATATCACACCGGCCCCGCCACCGAACTTGCCATTCCAGGGGTCCACTATTGCACCTCAGGCGACAGTGTTAACAACGCCGCTGGCGCAACCGGCCCATTTCTATCCAAACCCGGTTGACCCGGCAACAGTAAGCAGACTAATGCTCGAACAAATGATAGATATGAAGTTGGCAGAGAGGAGCGATGGTGATCACACGCCATTCGACGTATACCGGGTACCTTACCCGGCACACTATGCTGCCAAGAGGCTGCCGATCGGCATCACCAAGCCGCCAAAGTTTGAGAAATTTAATGGGCAAGGGTCTCCCAAGGAGCACATTGCCTATTATGTGAATGTTATGGGTGACCTAGCGGCGGATGAAGCTTATCTCCTCAAGTTCTTCGGCTCGACACTTACCGGGCTCGCTTTCGAGTGGTACTCGAGCTTGCCCGTCGGGTCCATTGCCGACTGGCCTGATATGCAGAAGAAATTCAAGAAAAGATTCTACATAGCTGAGCGGGATGTACCCGTGGCAGAGCTTTACGCCACGAGATAGAGAAATGATGAGTCAGCACTCGACTACATAAAGAGATGGAGGAACCTCAGCATGAGGTGCAAGCGTCCCCCGCATTAGGAGGACGCAGTGCAGATCTGTAAACAGAATCTGAAGAAGGAGGTCCTTGAGAGGATGATAGGTGCTGAGGTAAGGTCATTCGACCGTCTGAACAACATAGTGGTAGAGATCGAAGCATTCCTTGCTCGATACTCTTCTGCTCCAGCTGCATCAAGTCAGAGGGTCAGGCAGGCCGAGAGGAGGCCAACACCGCCAGAAGTTCATACACTGGACTTCGAAGCTTTCGAGAAACAGAAAGAGAAAGCCAAAGAGATGGCCGACCCTCCTCCACCTAGGTCCACTGAACGGCGGGAAGGTCCCTCCCTGCGGGAGAAGATGAGGAACAAATTGTATTCCTTTCCTCGAGATAAAGTCTGAGTCATGTTTGAATGGGCCACCAGGTATAACAAGACCACATTACCAGATCCAAAGAGGCCTGGTGACTTGAAGAAGAAGGATGATCCTCGCTTTTGCCCATACCATCAGATGTTTGGGCATACCATTGAGGATTGTTACATCTTCAAGGATGTCATTGAGTCCTTGATTAAGAAGGGAGAGCTAGACATGGGGGAGCTCAGAGTGGATCCTCCGTAGCCGCACGAGATGCCGAACCTCGGCACCACTGTCAACATGGTATCCTTATACCAACAGCTGCCTGAAGAATGGCCAGAGGCCAGCACACAGGCCACTTATCAAGCCTTCATCATGGTGCCAGCTCATGATCAAGGAGGTTGGCAAGCCGCGCCAACGAAGAACAAAAGAAGAAGACAAGCTCCTCGGCCCACTCCAGAGGTTCACATAAGGGGTGTTACACCCCGACCAGCACCCCACCGGTGACACCTGTTTGGCATGACACAGCCCCCCGGCTAGTCATGAGGCGCCCTACTCACAACAAGAAGAAACACATCCCGATGCGGGTGCACAAAGAAACCAGTCCTGCGGTAGAAAGACTCCAGGCCATTATTGATGGGCTCAAAGATTATGAACAGCCCGAGATCCAGCCTGTGGAGTTGAAGGAGTATGTCCCTTGGGAGGAGTTTGAGTCACTCGAACTAGCCCCAGAAGCAGGAGTCGAGATGAAGGAAGAGCCTCCCTTGTGGGGTAAGCTTCCCCAAGAGCAGTTGCCAGCCACTGAAGAGAAGAAGAAAAAGAAGAAGAGAAGACCTAGCAATAGGAAGAAGAGTAGGGTTGTCCTTTCTTGCAACACCCTCTCAGCATTATTTGACACAGCCCTCTCCCTGAGAGAGGAAGAGCAAGAAGTGCCCGTCGAGCCATCAGAGGTGAATCAGGCTGAAGCATCCACCTCCCAACATGCCACCAGGTCGGGAAGAAAGTGGGGACGTCCTCCTCAAGCTGACCACAACATCCTGCTCAGGGGAGAACAACCATATCACATCCCCGAGCCTAGGGTCCAAGGCATGGAGATTCCCCCTCCCTTAGGTCTCTACCCCGGAGAACCGATCGGCCAGGCTGCCCATTCATTTATTGAATTTCTTATGACTCAGAGGGGAAAGCAGTCATGCCCCCACGAGTCCCAGCAGACCAAAGAGACGGGTAGCCCCTCGGCCCCATGGGTACTGACTCCTCCTCGGACAAGGGAAGAACCTGACAACACCCAGAACCTTGCCGAGTTCATGAAAGAAAAGGAAGTGACCCAGCAGGCTCCGCAAGCGCAAGTGGCACCCGACCCAGCGAAAGAGGCACCCGCCGAGCCGGTTCCCCAGGTTCAAGGCGGAGGCAGGCACAGTAGAGCCGAAGAGATGAAGTTGCTCGAGGTCCGAGCCAGCAACAGAATAGTCAAGCACCTGAAGAAGATCCCAGCTAGGTTAACCGTCTGGGAAATCATATCTCTAGATGAAGAGACATGGCAAGCCGTCATTGCTGCGCTCCAGACGCCAGCATATGTTGAAGCCTGCCTCGCAGAAATGTCACCTGAAGTAGCTGTGGCCTTCACAGAAGAGGATATGCTTCTACCTACCTGCCGCCACAACAGGCCACTCTACATGAAGGGGCAGCTGAATGGGCATCCCATCAACAGAGTCTTGATCAACCCGGGGGTAGCCGTGAATATACTCCCCTACTGGGTGTACCAAAAACATTACTTTGACGTACACCTGATTGAGGTCAAGAACGTCAAGATTGCTGGCTTCAACGAGAAGTGCGAGGTCCCTATGGGGGTCGCAGAGTTCAACCTCTCCCTCGGCGACTTCACCACCAAGGTCCAGTTCCATGTGATCAACTCCAGCACCTCTTACAAGGCGTTGCTCGGCAGACCTTGGCTGCACCAAAACCGCGTGATACCATCCACTCTACACCAATGCATCAAGTACCCCGGCAACGGGAAAGAGGAGAGAATCTTTGCCGACCTCCATCCTTTCGAAGTGTTCGAATGTCACTTATCGGACGCTAATCTCTATTTGGAAAAGCCGAAGTAAGCCTCCCAAGCCACTCAGGACAAAGGAAAGAAGAAGGCAGAGCCTGACAGCTGGTTCCCTCCACCACCGCTTGGCTATGTGGCTCCCCCTCAGGTGTCATTCATTTCTGAAGCAGAAGGGGTATTCCGGGCCACCTCTCTTCCCATCTACCCTACACCGGGAACACCATACCTTGAAGACTTGCTGGAAGACGTCAGGGTCCCGCCCGGGATCATCAAGCCTTTCACAGCAGCTGACTGCCAGGTGGTTGAACCATTAAGGACCTTCGAGGTGCCCAACCCCGGGGGTCTGCCTACCATCTTTTATGTGGCCAAGGAGCACCCGGTCAAGGGGGATGACGATTGTAGACTCCCCGATGAGCTGCACGACCCACTCGTCCCAATCATGAGACTCCCTGACATAGCCGGTCGTGTGGTCAAGATGACCAGGAAGCAAGAGATCCCCTCTTGCCAGCTCTCTAGTCGGAAAGATATGTTCAACAAAATGTGGAACCCACCAAACCTGGACCGGAGGTTGTTGCAAATCACCCGGCATCCAGGGTTGGGCTTTTCACTAGAAGATTCCTATGAAGCCGATGTGATATCAGTCTCGGCTCCAGGCAGCAATAGCCACGCAGGCAATGCAGGCCCACGGCAGGTTGAAGGCCGCCATCACCTTATGCCTTTGGTCAACGAAGATCAAGATGAAGAAATATTCCTATGGAATCCACCTCGAGTGTGAAGCTAAACCAGCGCGGGGGGGTACCGCGCCGGATTAACCCACGCCGGATTAGGAGCACGCCGGAATACCAGACTTGTGGACGCACTAAAATTCGGAAAGAGAATCGGTTCGTTCGTTGATTGGGTTAATTCGTCTATTTAGTGCGAGGGCTTGCCAGTCACAAAGTGACGATTTATTCGGGCTTCACGGAAGCCCATGGTGCGCTCGATCTGACTAATCAGACAATTGTGTAGTTTATGTCGGGACCAAAACCCGCCGTGCCGTAAAGGCCACGACGTTATTTACATCCCCCATACGGGGGAACACCCTTGATTGATTGTCAGGAATAAGGGCCCTACGGCCTGAAATTCATGGTAATAAAGCGAGAACACAGATCTCGGGTCACGTTCAAACAAACCCGCGTTGCGGTGTAAAAATGTTCATAGATATGTATATGTTGGTCACTCATGGACCATTTCGTGTTCGGACGGAAGTCCGCGTTTGTAGCATCAAAGATGACGATAAAACCGTACGGATGTCTGCCGTAGGTATGGCAAGTTTAATGCGGATGCGGGATCAGATCCCGGAAAGAGTGGGTCAAGCTGATGGTCTATCGGCCCAAGAGGTGCACTGATCATGACCATGTCGGGGATTTCGAGGTCCACATCCGATACCACGGGGCATCATTACTTTTCTATTCACGCATAGTCCGGGGAAGCGAGTTGTTAAATGTGAAACCCGAACTTGCCAATGTGCGCCCTCGCACGCGGATCGACCTGCGCGGTCAGGTCGTGGGGTTCGACCTGCGTAGTCAGGTCGCGGGGGTCAAGGGGGCAGCGCCCCTTGCGGGGGTTTTCGGGGGCAGAGCCCCCGGAACAAAATTTTGATTATAGCGGGGAGGAAACTTTTGATTAGTTTTATTCATTAGCTTCAAGTCTTTTCTCTTATCTGATTAATCATTCTCTCTCTTTCAGGCACGCCGGTTTAGGGAGATACCAAGACAGGATAGGGCGCGCCGGATAAGGGACCCAAGAGAGGGGAGAGGCACACCGGTTATGTAGGTGTTACAAGGGGAGCGCGCGCCAGTTATGGGTTGCACAAGAGGGGCGTGCCGGTTTAGTGGGAGATGCCAAGAGAGAATAGGGGCACGTCGGTTTAAGGAAGGCCAAGGGGCGCGCCGGTTTAAGGAAGGCAAAGGGGCGCGCCGAATTAAGGCTCAAAGGTGCACTATTCATTCCAAGAATTCCAACTTGATTTTGGGTGTAGGGTTAAACTGGCGTGCGGGGAGGGCGCGCCGGATTAACATCACGCCGGGTTAGTTCTTCAAGTTTGTTTCGTTCTTCTTGACTCTTTTGTTTCTGTTCTTGTTTCTTCAACATGCACATTGATCCAATGGATGGATTGTTTGTTCAATTGATGCTTTAAATCGATAGAGTGCTTCTGATCATTTGTTGAGGTGAATGAGTATGTGTATTTGAATGTTTTACTGGAAGGGTTTATTATGCAGGAACTCAGAGGTTTAGCTTGATTCATGGGCTTAGTTTGTTCGTCTGTTCTTACGTGTCGTCTGGCAAAATTTGGGCAGCATCTCCCCCGGACTGAAGCTTGCCAGAGAAAAATGGAGAACACCAAACGGATTGCTCCGGGGTGAACCTCAGAACTCGAAGTAATGCCTCCGCTAACCCATAAGTGCGTGTGGAGACTCGAGGACCAGCCTTCAAGAGTTCCCGCAGCTTACAGGTGGTGATTTTGTGGAAGTTCCACAGGGACGGATATATGCCATAAAAGGCTATGAGTGTGCATCCCTTCGATGGATTCCCCTAAAGGTA
Source organism: Amorphophallus konjac (assembly GCA_022559845.1). Lineage (NCBI taxonomy): Eukaryota > Viridiplantae > Streptophyta > Magnoliopsida > Alismatales > Araceae > Amorphophallus > Amorphophallus konjac. Next base: position 29,000,606 of record CM040123.1, on the reverse strand, counting down.
GTGCCACAGAGCGGCAGGCCTCCGAGGTTCCTGGATGATAAGAAAACCGGGAGAAAGCAGAGGATCTCAGAGTAGTAGAACGCTACACATGTTCACCAAAAATCATTCATTTTATTCATCCGCAAGGAAAGGGGGAAAAAGAGATACAGGAGGGGATCTACCCCGGAGCAAAGGGAGAACACAGAGGAGGGGAAGGACTTGAAACTCATGCGGGGGGAGAGGAACAGAGCACCAACTCTACCCCCTCCCCAGGGCTCACCTCTCTTCTCTCACAGACCCTCCCTTCTTCTTCACCTTTCTGGCGTCGGGGGACGAAGCTCTCCTTCTCTTCGGGTGGCCTCCTCTGATCAATCGCTCCCCGGGGGTTCCAGCCTTTTTTCTCTATAATAGGCTCCCCATATATATAGGGCGGGTTGCATTTTCTTCGAAGAATGGCCAGTGGGGGGAGGGTTCCCGCCACCTCTGCCTCATTCGCATCAGCGTCGGGAGTCGACTCATCACGCTGGCTACTGCTAGTTCGAGCCGTACCCTGCCATTCGTCTGAGGACGGGATGTTCGCAGGTCTGCCGGGAGATCTGCTGCTGCTGCCACCATCGCTACTGGCCTCTGCTGCTGCCACCGTTGCGCTATCGAGTTGGGGTGTGCACAGCTCCGCGGTCTTTAAATGGCTATGGGATGGGCATTGAATGCACTGTTCTTCTCCTCTCTGGACTTCGCGTGAGATTCATCAGGAAATAGAGCATCGGAGTATAGATGGGATGGCCCTTTGGTTAAAACGGCGTGGAGTTGTGCGCGCCGGATTAGCAGCACACAAGGGGGCGCGTCGGTTTAAAGCTTGATGGAGGGGCGCGCCGGTTTAAGGCCAAGTAAGGGCGCGCCGGTTTAAGTGCAGGCCACGCCGGTTTAGACTTCGTCTTGGCTTCGCGGCTATTGTACAGACGCTTGTCCTCCCGTGCTGCTTTAGCTGTAATGCACCGCCTCCGGAGTGTTTAGTTCAGGGCCTCTACATCCCGATTTGGAACTTCGAGTGATCTCCGATGCGTGGCGAACACGTGTTCGAATTCCTGAGTTTCTTTTGATTCGGCCTTCGGCAATGCCGACTGGAGAGCCGAGGCCATCTCTTCTGCCCGAAGGGCTTCTTGTTGGGTGGTGGAGCGCCGAGTATATATGTTCATCCTGCTTAGAGGAGGTACGAGGTTTGTTCGGCCATCCCGTCTTCAACTCACTCTCGAGTGCTAAGACGTGCTTTTTTGACGTCCACAGCACCCCCTTTCTTGGACTTTGGGCACCCCGTTTCCCAAGGCTCATCATGTCTCTCCTTTATTTCAAACTTTGACTTCAATTTTCCCTCCAACCGAAATATGTGTTTCTTTTCCTCAATTTCAAACTTTTAAATTTTCTTTTCCATCCAATCAAAATATGTGCTTTTGACTTGGTCAAAGTAGTGGTGACAGTTTTGCCCCCGGCTTCTTTTGTAATTACCTTCGGTGTCCTACACACCCATAATTGCACTTTAGTCCATAAAAATTACCACAATGTGCACATAAATCTCAAATGCTCATGATTATGCAATGGAGAATTAATGCTCATGGCCCTCAACTTTAATTTATTATTAAATAAGATAATCAAATTAATCAATTTGCGTGAAAACTTCAATTTAAATGCGGAGTTGAGGTTAACTATGAAATATGCATAATTGCCTAATTATATGCACACAAAATGGTGTACATGCAATGAATTGTCATAAGAAATGGACACTTATCACACCCCCCAACTTACTCATTGCTAGTCCCTTGGCAATGTCAATAAATTAAATTTTAGGACTAACAAGAGTTTGCAAAATTCATGCTCTCATATCCAGTTATTCCTTCATAGAATCAACCAAAGATTAGGAATCTGGAATCATTAATACACACTAGCCTTATGTAGGAACTTAATAGTACATGATTAAGAATTCAAATTAAAGCTTAATAGCACTTGTGCATGTGTAACTACCAAATCCACAGCTTAGACAATTGCATCCCCCATTCGCTATTCTAAGCAAATGCCTTTCAACCATGCACCTCTTAGATCAGAGCATTAAGTATATTAGCTTTTTGTCTGCCTTATTATTTTGTCCCTTTGAGATCTTTTATACCACACATGATGCTGCACTACCCTTCACTGCTCAACGTGAACCTCGACTCTTGCCTTAGGAGAAGCAGGCCCAGTTTTACAGATCCAGGTTCCCTTTTCTGTTTTACGCGAACCTCAACACGTCTGAGGTGAAGTAGGCCCGGTTACTAAGATTAGGGGCATTTTTCATGGTGTTTTTTTCTTTTTCTATCTTTTTTTTCATAATACCATTGCACTTATTTGATGGATAATTTGGCAGAAAGCTTTGTAAAAAGATCTCTTTTCTTAAGAAGTGCAGAATATTAGACATCATACCTAAAACGGCAGGGGGCTTGTCTTGCTTGTTTCATTAGTGTGCAATGTGAATTTTTTTTTTTTTAAAGTGCACATGAACTTTAAAGAGATTCTTATATCAGTTTTCCATTGCTAGATTGACTAAATTTCCCATCATCCTGCTCCCTAGTCTTTTCTATTCCAAAATTACTTTTAATTTAAGCATGAGTCATGAAACTCAAAATGGGGTTTACATCTTTCTACAATGACATGCAAGATAGAACTCCTATCAGGTTGTACTATATGCATCATGAAAATTTTTCTCCCCCCCCAACTTGAATGACATTGCCCTCAATGGCATGTATAATATATGAACAGGACAATGCATACATAAATGTTTGGGAAGGAAAGGTACAACCTGGGATGCGCAGACGTGGCTATTTTGGCAGACAGTTTTACGAACGACTTCTTCCAGCTCCTACAAACACAAATGAAAATAACTCACTAGATTTTTGAAGAGAAATGGTTAGGTTGCCTCCCAACAAGCACTAAGTTTAACGTCTTCAGCCAGACGACATTCTTGTATTTATCATGGGTCACTCAGTGGGATTGATTCCTTTGATGGAAGTTGTGTGTTTTCCAAGTAGAGTTTGAGACGCTGACTATTAACAGTGAAAATTTGACCATTTTTAGGATCTCGAATTTTAACAGCACCATGATCAAAGGCTTTGAGCACAACAAATAGTCCATCCCATCTAGACTTTAATTTTTCGGGGAATAAGCGCAACCTTGAATTAAAGAGCCAAACTTTTTGATCAGGTTGAAATGATTTTCTCACAATGTGTTTATCATGGAAAGCTTTGGTCTTGGCTTTGTAAATCTTGGTATTTTCATAGGCTTCATTCCTCAACTCCTCCAACTCATTTAGTTGTAGGGCCCTATGAGATCCGGCTTGTGCCAAGTCAAAATTGAACTGTTTAATAGCCCAATAGGCCCTATGCTCAAGCTCAACGGGTAAGTGACAAGCTTTTCCAAAGATTAACCTATATGGAGACATTCCAATGGGGGTTTTGTATGCTGTCCGATAGGCCCAAAGAGCGTCATCCAATCTTTCGGGCCAATCCTTCCTATCGGGCCTAATAGATTTCTGCAGAATATTTTTGATCTCCCTATTGGATGTCTCCACTTGGCCACTTGTCTGGGGGTGATAGGGGGTGGCAATCTTATGAGTGATCCCCTATTTCCCGAGAAGAGCTCGGAATTGGGCATGAGTGAAATGAGAACCTCCATCACTAATGATCGCCCTCGGACACCCGAACCTTGAAAATATATTCTTTCAGACAAACTTCATGACAACTTTATGATCATTAGTCCGGGTGGCAATGGATTTAATCCATTTAGACAAATAGTCGATTGCCACAAGAATGTACTCATGTCCGAATGATGGCGGAAAGGGCCCCATAAAATCAATTCCCCAAACATCAAAGATTTCGACCACTAGAATGGGGTTGAGTGGCATCATATCGCGTTTGCTCATGTTTCCAATGGCTTGACACCTAAGACAAGTCTTGCTAAATTCATAGGCGTCTTTGAAGAGAGTGGGCTAGAAGAATCCACTTTGCAACACTTTGGCGGCTGTTTTCTTTCCCGCGAAGTGTCCCCCACAAGTTAGATTGTGACAAAAATTCAGGACGCTTTGTTATTCTTTCTCAGGGACACATCTCCTAATTATTTGATCTGGACCTACGTGGAACAATTCAGGATCTTCTCAGAAATAGTGTTTGATTTTGGCAAAGAAATGTTCTTTTTCATGTTTAGACCACCCATTAGGAATTTGTCCCACAACTAAGTAGTTGACAATGTCTGCGAACCATGGGAGTTGACTATGGGTGATGGACAAGAGATGTTCATCTGGAAATGAATCTTGCAAAGGAGCATTATCAGTTGTGAGAATCCGAGAAAGATGATCGGCAACTTTATTCTCAGAACCTTTTTTGTCTCGGATCTCAAGATCAAATTCTTGGAGTAGGAGGATCCACCTAATGAGTCTAGGTTTGGCATCCTTCTTAGAGAACAAATATTTGAGAGCTGAGTGATCAGAGTACACAATGACTTTTGCCCCTAAGAGACATGATCAAAACTTTTCAAGGGCAAAGACAACAGCTAACAGCTCCTTTTCCGTGGTGGTGTAGTTAAGCTGAGCATCGGCGAGGGTGCGACTCGCATAATATATCACCACCGGACACTTGTCAATTCTTTGACCTAGAATTGTCCCGATAGCATAATCGGAGGCATCACACATGATTTCAAAAGGCAAAGACCAATCAGGAGATTGGAGAATGGGTGCCTTTGTCAAAACCTCTTTAAGGGTATTGAAAGCCTCAAGGCAGGCAGCATCTAAATGGAATGGAGTGTCTTTGGCCAAGAGAAGAGTTAACGGGCGGGCAATCTTAGAAAAGTTACTTATGAACCGGCGGTAAAAATCGGCATGGCCTAGGAATGAACGAATTTGTCTCACAGAGGTCGGAGGAGGGAGATTAGAAATAAGGTCGATCTTGGCTTTATCCACCTCTATACCCTGTTCGGACACAATATGGCCCAAAACTATGCCCTCTTGAACCATGAAGTGACTCTTTTCTCAACTAAGAATAAGGTTGGTTTCAATACATCTCGCAAGCACTTTCTTCAAATTTTCCAAACAGTTTTCAAATGACTCCCCAAACACAGAAAAATCATCCATAAAGATCTCCAAGAATTCTCCTACCATATCAGAGAAAATGGCCATCATGCACCTTTGAAAAGTGGCCGGTGCGTTGCAAAGACCGAATGACATTCTCCGAAAGGTAAATGTTCCATATGGACAAGTGAATGTGGTCTTCTCTTGGTCTTCCGGATAAATGGCCACATGATTGTACCCAGAATATCCATATAGGAAACAAAAATATCTTTGGCCCGCCAATTTCTCTAGAATTTGGTCAATAAAGGGGAGTGGAAAATGGTCATTTTTGGTCATGGCATTGAGTTTCCTATAATAGATACACACTCTCCATCCCGTGGTGGGTCTAGTGGGCACATCTTCTCCTTATTCATTTTCGACCACGGTGAGTCCCGATTTCTTAAGAACCACTTGAGTGGGACTCACCCATTGGCTATCCGATATGGGATAAATAATTCCCGCATCGAGCCATTTGACAACCTCCTTCTTCACCACCTCCTTCATGTTCGGGTTCAACCTCCTTTGCATTTCCCGACTAGATTTGGCGTTGTCCTCTATGTAAATGTGATGCATGCAAATAGACGGACTTATCCCCTTAAGATCCGCCACTGTCCAACCTATGGCACCCTTGTGAGTCCTAAGGACTTCTAGGAGAAGTGTTTCTTGGGTAGGGGTAAGATTGGAAGCTAAGATAACAGGAAGGGTTTGATCGGGGCCTAGGAATGCATATTTGAGGGATTCCGGAAGGGACTTAAGCTCAAGTTTAGGAGGACTTTCAAGTGATGAAAGGGCTGGTTCATCTTACAAAGTTAGAATTGGTTCAACCTTATGCCAAATTCTACTATGATGAGGGGAATCTTGAAAAGAATTGACCTCCCTTATTTGACCCATGCCCAGATCATTCTCAATAAGTTCATCGTAGATGTCTATGAAGTGGCATTCTTCATCTAGGTCTAAATATTGGGAGGCTTTGAACACATTGAGAGAAACTTTTTATCCTCCGAATGAGATGTCCATCGTCCCCGTAGCACAATTGATGTTAGCTTTCGCAGTAGCAAGGAATGGGCGGCCTAGGATGATTGGGGTGTGACTTAGTTCTGAGGAGGAGGCCATGTCAAGAATGAGGAAATCAACGGGGAAGTAGTAATCATGGACTTTCACAATCACATCCTCTATCAAACCTCGAGGGGTCTTGACTGAGCAATCGGCCAGTTGGAGAATGACGGGGGTTAGTTTGAGTTCCCCTATATCAAATTGCTCATAAACAGAGGTGGGTAAAAGGTTGACACTAGCTCCTAAGTTGAGGAGGGCACGGTCAAAGGTTACACCACCTATATCACATGAGATGAGGGGAGCACCGGGATCCTTCAACTTTCTAGGGAGATTGTTCATCAAGACCGCACTAACATTCTCGGAGAGCCAAATTTTCTTAGGGGTTGACTTGGGCCCTCTTCTTGGAGTGCAAAGCTCTTTGAGAAATTTAGTGTAGGCCGGAACATGTTTTATGGCATCTAGGAGTGGAATATTGATGTGAACTTGTGAAAAGAGCTCCATGAATTCCTCATTTTGGGCCGGCCTAGTCTTAGTGGGCATGGGTTCTAGGGCATTAGGAAAGGGGACCTTGGGTTGATAGAAATTTGGATCTTCATGGGCCTTTCCTTTCTCTTTAGGATCTCCCCCCAACTTATCTTGAGTGCAATCCTCCTTGCTTGCATCCTCATATCTTGATTCTTTTCTATGGAATCTTGCAACTCCTTATCATCCTTGTATGGGTCATCTAACACATTCCCACTCCTCAAAGTTGAAATAGCCTTGACATTTTCAAATTGTGGGCCTTTAGGTTGGGCTTGTTGGATGGGTTGAGGTAGGAGGCCCGGTTGTGGAGGAAAACCCGGGGGTTGGTTTCTTGGGTTGGCCACGGGTTGACTTGGAAGTTGACCCACTTCTCTTCTCATTGTAGCTTCCGCCAATTGTCCTATTTGACTTTACAACTTGGAAATGGATTATTGTTGATTCAAGATAATTTGTTGGAGTTGATTGAATTTATCTTCAAAGTTAGATTGAGGCGGAGGTTGGTAAGTGGGTTGGCCTTGATTAGATTGAAAATGTGAATAGCCCATAGGAAGGAATTGAGCTTGTGGACCTCTACCAAATGGATTGAAGGTGTTGGGTTGGATTTAAAATTGACTTTTCATGGGTTGCTTTTGGGCTTGATGAATAGAGGGGTTGGTTGCTTGAGGTAGAGCTTGTTGGGATTTCCAAGAAAAGTTCGGGTGATTCCTCCAGCCCGGATTGTATGTGTTTGAAAATGGGTCATTATTGGGCTTAGAGAATCCTTGGGCTGCAAAGACTTGCTCCTGGATGACAGGGGGTAATTGAGCCACAGTTGGACACTTCGTGGTGTGATGGGATGGGCCTGCACATAGAGTGCATGCCTCATGTGGAGTGACAGATTGACCCGAGTAGGAATGGGATGATGGTTGGCAAGAAGGGTCTTTCAAAGTCAAGAGTTGGTCTAACTTTTGAGTCAGACTCTCTACTTTATCCAACTTTTGAGTGATGAGACTTATGTCCAATCTTGGTTCAAAATCACCCCGGGCCTTGACCTCATATAATCCGGCCCGCTTGGAGGGCCCAATGGATCTCTCATAGGATGATAAAGAAGCATGATTGATAGAATTCTCACTAAGCATTTTGAACAAATCATACGCCTCATCCTCACTTTTGCTCATGAATGTCCCTCCGCATGATGCATCTACTATTTGTCTAAATTGATCGGATAGACCCTCATAAAAAGCTTGGACTATTTGCCATTTGGACAACCCATGGTGAGGACACTTCCTAAGCAATTCCTTGAGTCTTTCCCATGACTCATGCATTTGTTCCCCTGGAGTTTGGGTAAAACCCATGATTGCCCTTCTCATGGTATTGGTGCGGCCTATAGGGTAGAACATCTTCAAAAATTCTTGTTGCATCTCGGCCCAAGTTCTCATTGGCTTCCCTATAGTGCCTAACCAATATTTAGCCTTATCCTTAAGAGAGAATGGAAAGAGGGTCAATCTAAGGGCATCATCCGAGAAATTTTGGATTTTTACCGTGGAACAAATTTCTAAAAATTCATCAATGTGCTTGTAAGGGTCCTCATTGGTATTTCCATAAAATGAGGGGAGTATTTGAATTGTGCTTGACTTGATCTCATAATGGATGGCTTGATTTTGAGGAATGTAAATGCAAGATGGCGGTTGATATTAGTTGGGAATGAAATAATCCTTCATTTGCTTTGGAGGATTGGGATTTCCGACCATGAGATTTTGGTGGTGAGGTCCTTGATTTTCGGCCATAAGATCTTCTTGGAGATCGTCTCTTGGATACAAGACTCTCTCTATTTCCTGAATGGGTCCTAGTAGGTTTGGATGTTGTGATCTTCTTCCTTGCATAAACTAGGACGAAGAGAGATGAGAGAGATTTTTTTTAATGATGATATATATATTTTTTTTGGGTTTTGACACAAACTAGGACGAAGAGAGAGAAGATGAGGATTTTTTTGTTTTTGTTTTTGTTTTTATTTTTATTTTTGTTTTTTTCTATTTTTTTATGCAAACACAAACAAGTTGTCACACAAATTACTTAATGACCTAGATGTGACTTAGACCTACAAATTGGGTTTCACAAAATGGCTAAAGTGCAACTTGAGTTCACCCTCAATATTTCCACCGGCCAAGTAAGGGGTGGGGTAGTGGGAGGCTCCCCCTACTTTCGTAGAGACCTAATTACAAACCACTAGCCCGCTTAAGGCGTTTACCGTCCGACTGTCTTGCCTTAGGCACCAGTTTTCACAAGAGGGTAAACCCAAATAACACAAGAACCACAGTGTGAACTTAGGGCCAACGTCTATTGAATTTTATTTAGGGTCTAGGTGATGCAAAGATGAAGGAAATTGTGATTTGTGGGTTAAGGAAGGGTGATGAAATCCCCACTTTATCTTGCTTATGGGTGTTGCCCTTAGAATATTTTAGAATGATATGCAACAAACCAAGTTCAAACAAGGGGTTCTATGCAAATATGCATGAGCATGTGATTTAGAAAAGAACTCACCTTGCCCCTCGTAATCTCCAAAATGCAATGACCAAAGTTAAACAACAAGGAAAAAAACTTCTATCCTAAATGATGCATGACTTAGAGCATGAAAGTGTGATTTTTACTCTTGGAATGAGGATTTTTTATTGAGTTCAAGTGAAGAGTTTTTTTTTTAATTTAGTGCACCTATCTAACCACAATATGCAAAAACATTAAGGAAATAACACAAAATGAGAGGAGTTAGGACACTTACTTGTAGCGCAATCCCTCGTTCTCTTTTTTTTTTTTGAAATGAATGATAAAATCAAAAGATGAAAGAAAGAAATGTAAACTTACCTCTGATTCTTTTTGATTTTTTTTATCCTGTAAAAAAAAAAAAAGAGAGAGCTTTATTAGTATACTATATACACAAGGAAAATAAAGTTCTTAAATCAAAAATCATCCTTCTTCCCCGACAACGGCGCCAAAAATTGATAATACGAAAGTTCGTCGTTTAAAACACGTGTATCAATCTTAAAAATTCCAACTCGCACTAGATGAAAGAGAGACGTAATATGGTGGCGAGAAGGGTCGAATCTGTTGTGCATCCTTTTAGTTTTGATGATGACAAAGGATATGTTTAATTGCTCCTTCAATATAAAGTAATGGACTCATGATAATTTGATGATGACAAAAGATGTGGTTAACTAATTCAATGCAAATCTGATAGCTCAAGTAATTTCAGGTATACTGAAGTTCTAATGAAGTCAACAAATCAGAGGAAGTTGTCAAGGTTTCTTGTCGACCAGAGTAGTAGTCATTGTCGACCAACGAATCCAACCAAACACAGTTCAAGCTATGTTTTCTCTGTACGTGCTCTGGTTGTCGACCAGAGCCCTGCCCGTTGTCGACCACGAAGCAATACAAGCGAATCCAACTCTGTACAGACTCTGTACAGACTTTCCTCTGTACAGACTTTCCTCTGTACAGACTTCGTTGGTCAACCAAAGGCCTGTCCGCTGTCGACCACGAGGCAATACAAGCGAATCCAACTCTGTATAGACTTTCCTCTGTACAGACTTCGGTGGTCGACCAGTTACTTTTCCGCTGTACAGACTTCAGTGGTCAACCAAAGGTCTGCTCGTTGTCGACCACGGAACAGACAGAGCATCAGACTGAAGGACCAGCCGTCTGGACATTGTTCTTTGTCGACCAGCGACAAGCTCATGGTCGACCACAGGCAAAGCAGCGTCCAGAACCGAACTCTAACCGAATTCAGTTTCTGTTGAGAAAAACCTGCAGGTTGTTGCTGCAGGTTGTTGGGCGGTTCAGATGATAAGATTCCGCACGGGATTCAAGGAGAGAATCTTGCTAAGAACCGGTCAAATCTTTTCTAAGATTCTATTTAATCTTCTCCCTGTTTTTTAGCGAGTAATCCAACAGGTTTTGCACTTGCGCGGGAAACAGCTTCGTGCTTAATAAGAACTGGTGCAAAAAGGAGAAGAGATAGAGAGCGGGGTGTGGAACATAGAGCAGAAGAAAAGGACACCCACGAAGATACTCTGAAAGAGAAAAGGAAGAGTGGCTCTCCGGCAATCAAGAAGCAGCAGAAGACAGAAGTGTTCTTCGGTGCTGCAGAAAGAAGACCTGGCTCAAGGCGTTGCAAGTTCCAGCAGCAAGGCAGCTGAAGGCATCCTGCTGGAAGTCCTACAGGGAGTCTTGCCTTGTTACCTATGTGATTGAGTCCCAAGCTGAACTCTTTAATTACTCTGCTTCAAAAGTCTATGTTCAGCCTTGTTACACCTTTTTCTATTTATCTTTTCATTACATCAAGAGTCAAGCTGTGAGGCAGCGGAGTCAAGCTGTGAGGCAGCGGAGTCAAGCTGTGTGTCAGCAGGAACAAGCTGTGTGACAGCGGTGTTTGTGTGAGATCAGAAGTTCTCATTTAGTGAAGCCTTGCTCAAGTTGAGCAAGGGGTGGACGTAAGTCTCGGGAAGAGACTGAACCACCTAAAAATCCTGTCTTGTGGTTTTGCTTGTGGTGTGTGCTCTTATTACTGTTTGCTATCGCTATAGTTATCAGTTTTATCTTTGCAATCCATCGTTTGCTTAAGGTCTAGTTGATCCTTGGTTTATTAATTGAAAAAGGGGCTAGATCTATTCACCCCCCCCTCTAGATCTATTCAGTCCGTACTTAACACGTGGTATCAGAGCTAGACTCTCCGAAAATGTGGTCTAACAACCAGGAGAGACCTAGCGGACTGAACTCTAGAAGTCTAATGGCTGAGGGACACTCAGTGACTAGACCACCATACTTTGATGGAAATGATTACTCATACTGGAAAAATCGTATGCAGGTGTTCTTGAGAGCACAAGATCATGAGATGTGGAGAGTAGTGAGCCACGGACCCTATGATCTGCCCGAAGACGAGGATACCTGGACCAGAGAACAGGTCAGAAAATCAACCATCAACTGGGGAGCTATGAATGTAATGCAATGCGCACTTCATCCCACGGAGTTCTCAAGAGTCTCACAATGTGCAACAGCCAAGGAGATGTGGGATCGACTCAAGGTCATCTATGAAGGTACGTCAGAGGTAAGGGAGACAAAAGCAAATATGTTAGTCTCAGAATATGAAATGTTTAGAATGAAAACTGATGAAAACATTTCTGATATGTATGCTAGACTAGTGCAACTAACAAATAGCTTAAAGAGTCTAGGGAAAACCTACAAGGAGCAAGAGCTAGTGAGAAAAATTTTAAGGTCCCTCACTCCTATGTGGCATACCAAGGCCACAGTCATTGAGGACTCAAAGAACCTCACTACTATGACTGTGGATGAACTAGTAGGTTCCCTAATGGCCTATGAGGTCAATCTAAAAGGAAAGGAAGAAGAGGGCAAGAAAAAGAAACAGCTAGCTCTGAAAACTAAAATAGGCACCTCTGAATCATCTGACACTGATGACTCATCTAGCACAGGTGAGGAAACTGGTGAGCTTGCCACGCTAACAAGAAAGTTCAGAAAGTTTCTGCGGAAGGAAGGTAAGGGATTTAAAAATCCGAAGGGCATGGTAAGAAGGTCACCCCAGTTTCAGTCTGACAAAACTAAAGCCTCATCTAACAAACTTGCCTGCTACAACTGCAGAAAATCAGGACACATGAAGGCTGAATGTCCAGAGGCTCCTAAGAAATCAAGCTTCAAGTGGAAAGGCAAGAGACCAAAGGCAATGATAAGCACATGGAGCGAGGAGGAGGAAAGCAGCGAAGAGGAAACAACCTCCGAAGAAGAAGAAGGAAACACATGTCTAATGGCCAAAGGAGACAGCAACGATCTTGAGGTAACCTCCCCTTTTCAAGATTTTTCTAGTTCAGATTGGGAAGAAGCCTATTCAGACTTACTTGATACATATGAAATAACAAGAAAGGAAAATAAAAGGTTGAAGAAGAAAGTTAATCAGCTCAATGATGACAGCAACCTAATTGCTAACAGAACTAAACTAGAATTGGAAATCACCACCTTGCAAAATAAGCTGAATCAACACAAGACAGATGAAGAAAATGTCAAAGAACTATTGGAAGAAAATGAGATACTAAAAAACACAATTGATGAGTTAAAACTAAAGACTCAAGAATATGAACAGCAAACTAAGTTAACTCAAGAAAGAAACAACTCACTCAAGGAAGAAAACAGTCAACTTCTGAAAGAAATAGAAAGAATCCAAAGTGAACTAAAAAACAAACAGGAAACATTGGAAAAAATGACTAAGGGTGAAGAAAACTTGAACGCGGTGTTAGGAATAAAAGTAAATTTTCAGAAAGAGGGGTTAGGATACAACCCAACAGCTAAAAAGGAATTTCAACTAAAAACGTTAAATGAAAAAGCTGACACAAAAGGAAAAGGCCCCCTGATAAACCTATATCAAAACAAACAAAAGGACATAGCTGAAAGTTCCTCTAAACAGACTAATGTCACCTGGGAAGAGAGGAATTCTAAAGGGAAAATGGTCAATCTACATCAGCTTAAAAACAACAGCCATATCAGACGAGAAGTTCAAATTCACAGAAGTAACCAGACAAACAGAGCATTAAATCATGTTAATAAACCCAGACCTGTAAAACAAGGTGTCTGGAAACAGGCTGGTCGACAACAGACTCCTCCTATGTCGACCAGAGGGTCTGCCAGAACAGGTACTGGCTTCGGGAGAAACCCTGGTCGACCACAGACATACCAGATGTCGACCAGACATACAAACAGAACCCACAACTTCTCTCAGCTGAAACAGAATGGAAATTGGAATTTAAGAAAATGGACTCAACATAGAGGAACATTAAATCAAAAGGAACACAACCTGAACAAGTTAAGAATCGAAAAGACAAACTGTTCTAACAAAGTTTGGGTTCCCAAGATGTTGTTACAGCAGTTTCATGATTTCACAAGCTATCTTGGACCCGGGTACCATTGGGGTCCAAAAGTTTCTGTGTAATTTGTGATGCAGGAATGTCAGGCAGTCATGCACAACAAGTGGTAAGACCGTTTAGTGCAAAAACTCCATGTAAAATATTCAAAGGTAAGAAACCATCCCTAGCTCATTTTAGAATCTTTGGTGCAAGGTGTTACATTCATAACAATGATAAGAAAGTCTTGGACAAATCTGAACCTAAGAGCAACTCAGGAATATTCTTGGGCTATTCTGATCGATCAAGAGCCTATAGGGTATTTAACACCAGAGATCAAGTGGTTGAAGAACCCCCTCATATTTCATTTGATGAAATTAATGATTTTGGCAAAAATGAACAGGTCAGCAAGGAAGAAGAAGATGGGGAATTTCAGGATGGCAAAGAAAAACCGATGGAGAATGAAGAAGAACTGAATCAAGAAAGAAATCAAGGTAATTCTAATGACCAAACCGAAGGAGAGGTCAACTCAGGTAACAATCTTGAAAACTCAAGACTTCTTAGAGATCATCCCTTGGATAACATTATTGGTAGTAGTCATGATCCTAGGAAGACTAGATCTCAGCTCAAGACCATTAATGAACTGGATCAACTTGCTCTTGTGTCCCAAATAGAGCCCAAATCTGTAGTGAAAACCTTAAAGGTTGAATCATGGATAAGTGCCATGCATGAAAAACTAAATCTGTTTGAAAGAAAAGAAAATCAGTCGTTGTTTATGACTCTCTATCATTTCTGCAAATAGTTATGTCAGCTAAGTATCTGCTACTGGTAAGGTTGGGAGTTCAACTGATTACTGAAGCAAGCCTGCAAGCTCCTGGTACTGCTACTATTTAGCTCTGGTGGTCGACCAACGACCGGGCAGTGGTCGACAACGCCATCAGGACAGGATACTGGATGGGTTCTGTGGCTGCGCAGATGTCGACAACAGACAGTCCCATGGTCGACAATGGATCTGTACGGAAGCAAATGTCCACTTTAGACAGGTTCCTGGTTGACACTAGTTCTGGTAGGGAATCTTCTGGACTGGTTAAACTGTTTGGACTCAGATTCATATTCACTCATTCATCATCATTCATACTTTCCATTCCCTGTGTCTGTCTATCTCATCCTGGCCAACATTTTTTTGATTCAGCATGGATTCACAAATTGAGGGGGAGTAAAAGTGTAAACTCATTCCTTGATGAAACATTGAATAACCTAACCATATCTTCCAATAAAATCACCAAGGTGATCAATAAGAGTAGAGGTTGAGTGTAGTAATGAGGATTTGGACTGTACTACTTCAATAAAGTCAAGCCATAACTATGATTCTGTCACATGATTTTGAAGACTTATGATTTTTAGTAGTGAGTCGGTTTCTCTACCTGTGCTAATTCTGAACAGTTAATATAAATCCAATAATATAGCATGAATGCACGTGGAATACGCCATAATTCTGTCTTCATGGTAGAGCAATGGATTGGATTCTGAGAAACTACTGCCTCCCATGTTAAAGAAAAAATTGGATGAAAAATAAGTGAGAGGCATGTGTGTCATGAAGAATCAATCTATCTCTGCTGCTCTCAAAAATTATTGAGATTGGGCATACTGAGTAACTGGGGATATTGGCGTCTGATAAACGTATATCTTCACGGATAAAAGGTGTGTCCCAGTTAAAAGTGGAATGGTTAGGCATGCTAAGTAGCCGAGGTTTCTGGCGTGTAAAAAGCGTGTCTCCTCGTGTAGAAAAGCATGTGATAAACCTGACCACAGCCTTCAAAATGATTCCAAAAAGAAAATTTCAAAATTACTCAAACGACAGAAGAAAATGGTTGACCGAAGGCATGTCATGCAAAGAAAAGCTAAAAACACTGTTCAGCTCGCACTATTAGTCAAACAGCCTCATGAAATCTATTATAAGTTTGAGAAGTCATATGGAGGAAAATTAGATATGGGGCGCAAGTTTATTGGTGCAATACCTTCAAATTCAATGAACCACAAGGCCCACTCTACTTGTTTACAAGGTGATCTCTGCTAAGAATGGATAGGTTAAATAAATGCTTCATTAAGGAAAGGGCGTACACTTCAATCAATTTCCCCAAAATTCAATTCGGCTGATTAAATCCTGACCCTTCGTTTTCTTCATCAAGCTGTTTCTCTACCGTCGGATAAACACCCAGGAGTCTTCGTATTTCATTCTGCTCCACCACCTCCTTTCACATCCTGTTCGGAGTGATTATTTTTTTGATTTCCCCTCTTTTTGCTGTTGACAAAGGGGGAGAAAGAGTTTGTTGTCCTTGTGCCAAATAATGCCAAGTCTACTTATGGTTATGTTATTGTCATCTTACCTTCTCTATGGATGTCTTTGAATAACATATCTTTGAATAACATATCAAATGAATTGTCTGGCTTAAATAATTGCATGGTTTGTCACAATGACTCATGGTTGTCATCATCAAAAAGGGGGAGAATGTTGTGCATCCCTTTAGTTTTGATGATGACAAAGGATATGTTTAATTGCTCCTTCAATATAAAGTAATGGACTCATGATAATTTGATGATGACAAAAGATGTGGTTAACTAATTCAATGCAAATCTGATAGTTCAAGTAATTTCAGGTATACTGAAGTACTAATGAAGTCAACAGATCAGAGGAAGTTGTCAAGGTTTCTTGTCGACCAGAGTAGTAGTCATTGTCGACCAACGAATCCAACCAAACACAGTTCAAGCTATGTTTTCTCTGTACGCGCTCTGGTTGTCGACCAGAGCCCTGCCCGTTGTCGACCACGAAGCAATACAAGCAAATCCAACTCTGTACAGACTTTTCCTCTGTACAGACTTTCCTCTGTACAGACTTCGTTGTTGGTCAACCAAAGGCCTGTCCGCTGTCGACCACGAGGCAATACAAGCGAATCCAACTCTGTACAGACTTTCCTCTGTATAGACTTTCCTCTGTACAGACTTCGGTGGTCGACCAGTTACTTTTCCGCTGTACAGACTTCAGTGGT
The DNA here is from genome assembly GCA_022559845.1 of Amorphophallus konjac. Classification (NCBI taxonomy): domain Eukaryota; kingdom Viridiplantae; phylum Streptophyta; class Magnoliopsida; order Alismatales; family Araceae; genus Amorphophallus; species Amorphophallus konjac. Next base: position 28,984,005 of record CM040123.1, on the reverse strand, counting down.
CAACCAAAGGTCTGCTCGTTGTCGACCACGGAACAGACAGAGCATCAGACTGAAGGACCAGCCGTCTGGACATTGTTCTTTGTCGACCAGCGACAAGCTCATGGTCGACCACAGGCAAAGCAGCGTCCAGAACCGAACTCTAACCGAATTCAGTTTCTGTTGAGAAAAACCTGCAGGTTGTTGCTGCAGGTTGTTGGGCGGTTTAGATGATAAGATCCCGCACGGGATTCAAGGAGAGAATCTTGCTAAGAACCGGTCAAATCTTTTCTAAGATTCTATTTAATCTTCTCCCTATTTTTTAGCGAGTAATCCAACAGGTTTTGCACTTGCGCGGGAAACAGCTTCGTGCTTAATAAGAACTGGTGCAAAAAGGAGAAGAGATAGAGAGCGGGGTGTGGAACATAGAGCAGAAGAAAAGGACACCCACGAAGATACTCTGAAAGAGAAAAGGAAGAGTGGCTCTCCGGCAATCAAGAAGCAGCAGAAGACAGAAGTGTTCTTCGGTGCTGCAGAAAGAAGACCTGGCTCAAGGCGTTGCAAGTTCCAGCAGCAAGGCAGCTGAAGGCATCCTGCTGGAAGTCCTACAGGGAGTCTTGCCTTGTTACCTATGTGATTGAGTCCCAAGCTGAACTCTTTAATTACTCTGCTTCAAAAGTCTATGTTCAGCCTTGTTACACCTTTTTCTATTTATCTTTTCATTACATCAAGAGTCAAGCTGTGAGGCAGCGGAGTCAAGCTGTGAGGCAGCGGAGTCAAGCTGTGAGCAGCGGAGTCAAGCTGTGTGTCAGCAGGAACAAGCTGTGTGACAGCGGTGTTTGTGTGAGATCAGAAATTCTCATTTAGTGAAGCCTTGCTCAAGTTGAGCAAGGGGTGGACGTAAGTCTCGGGAAGAGACTGAACCACCTAAAAATCCTGTCTTGTGGTTTTGCTTGTGGCGTGTGCTCTTATTACTATTTGCTATCACTATAGTTATCAGTTTTATCTTTGCAATCCATCGTTTGCTTAAGGTCTAGTTGATCCTTGGTTTATTAATTGAAAAAAGGGGCTAGATCTATTCACCCCCCCTCTAGATCTATTCAGTCCGTACTTAACAGAATCCACAGGGAAGAAGAGATTTTTAAAGTTAAAAACCTTGTAACCTTTTAGAAAAAACACTTGTGATTTTGCTTTGCTTAAAGAAAATAGTGAATGAAGAATAAACCAAACACTTAATTAAAAATACCTATGATTATGCGCCTATGCTATAGAAATTAATTGCATGAAGTGAAAAGAAGAGATAGAAGAAGGGGGTAGAGATGGAAGAAGATCAAGAACTAGATCAAAAGAACAACTCTCTTCATTAACTTACAAGAAAGAGTACATGAAGTACAAGACAAACTTACAACAAAGAGGTGACAAGATTACAATGAAGTAACATAACACAAAAGTAATAATAAAAAGAGGGGCATGAGATGTGAAGATAGTAGTAGCAATGGTGATGACGGCGTCGTCTCCTCCTCGCCGAGCCTTGAAGAGGATCGCTCCGCCTTGAAAGAGATCACCGTGGAAAGAGATTGATGAAAAAGCCGTCGTCGTCCACGTCACGAGCCTTGGAATGTCGCCCGTATTGATGTGCACACCGCCATGAAAGGAGAGTTGTGGAGGATAAACTTTGGAGAGAAATATAGAGAGGAATGTGGAAGGATTTGTGTGGAGATGAAGAAGGAAGAAGATGAGAGAGTGAAACAGTGGAAAAATAAATATAACTCGTAAACTAAGAAGAATTGGAGGAAGTGATAGAAGAAAAAAATCTAGATCTATAAGAGAGAAAGAACTTTAATGAAAAACTCAGAGAGAAATAAAAAGGGTAAGGGCTTCAAAATTGAGGAATAACAGAAGCTAGAACCTCAGATGAACAGTGCAATCACAGGATAGCAAGTTAAAAAATGGGAGATAACTTTCAAAACAGAAAGAATTAGAAGATGATACAGAAGAAGAAGTTGTAGAAAACTTAAAACCAAAGAACGTTCATGAAGATAGTAAGAGACGAAAATGACTAGAAGGGGGCGAAATAAGGGGAAGAACTGAGAGAAACACTGGTTCGCAGATGAACATGATAGCATAGTGAAAAATATAAAATACCTTGAAAACCAGAATGAATTAGAAGACGATGCAGAAGAAGAAGTTGTAGAGAACGTAAAAACAAAGAACTTTCATGAAGACAGTAAGAGGAGAAGAGGGACGGAAAAGGGCAAACTTGGTGAACTAAAAGATATGAGAGGGAGAGAAAGAGTGAAAAATTGCCAAAAGAAGAACTCCCTTTCTCCTCTTTGTCATGGGCTATTTATAGGGAAAGTTGGGTAGATGAAGGGTGGAGATTGTATCAAAAGGAGATGGATGGCTAAAATTTAAGTGGAATATGATGCATGGGGAAGAGGAAAAGTAGGTGGGCATCCCCTTTCTTGGACTTTGGGCACCCCCTTTCCCAAGGCTCATCATGTCTCTCCTTTATTTCAAACTTTGAATTCAATTTTCCCTCCAACCGAAATATGTGTTTCTTTTCCTCAATTTTAAACTTTTAAAATTTCTTTTCCCTCCAATCAAAATATGTGCTTTTGACTTGGTCAAAGTAGTGGTGACAGTTTTGCCCCCGGCTTCTTTTGTAATTATCTTCGGTGTCCTACACACACATAATTGCACTTTAGTCCATAAAAATTATTACAATGTGCACATAAATCTCAAATGCTCATGATTATGCAATGGAGAATTAATGCTCATGACCCTCAACTTTAATTTATTATTAAATAAGATAATTAAATTAATCAATTTACGTGAAAACTCTAATTTAAATGCGGAGTTGAGGTTAACTATGAAATATGCATAATTGCCTAATTATATGCACATAAAATGGTATACATGCAATGAATTGTCATAAGAAATGGACACTTATCAATGGTCGATACATCGCAAAGAGAAATAAAAGAACGAAAAAGGAATGAAAATACAATGTGGGAAGGGGAACGGAGCATGGACTCCTCCCCTCCCAGACCTCACTCCTCTCTTCTTCTCTTCTCTCCTTTTCTTCTCTTCTTCTCTTCTCTCTCTTCTCTTTGCGTGGACGGTGGTGGCAGAGCGGCAGGCACCCTTTCTCTTCCTCTCTTCTTTTCCTTCTTCTCTTCTTCTCGTCTCTGTGGAGGGACAGTCCGCCGGGGGGAGCTCTTCTTGAGAGGGAGAGCCCCTTTTATATATAGTGCCCGGTTGGAGCCTTCGAAGGCCTAGCCTTTTTCTTCTTCTCTTCTCTTCTTCACACGTCTAGGGCCATTAAATGGCCTATGTGTAGGGACGACAGAGGTAGCCAGCGTGTCTTCATGAGGTTGGCCGAGGTTGATATCGACGACCTGGTGTTGTTGCGCTGTCGACTGGAGCATGAGCCAGAGGCATGAGCATTCAATGCTCTATGCTCGAGTGGAACAGAGTGTCGTAATGAAGATGGGACAGTTGGATAAATAGTGACCGCATCGGGTGGGAGGCTTGGCAGGTGTGCTGCTAAGAGGGCATAAAGGCCGTGCCGTTGGAGGGGCACAATGACTGTGCCGTTGGTAGGGGCACCAGGGTGTGCCGTTGGGGGCCTGAGGAGGGTGTGCCGCTGGGGAGGCACATCGAGTGTGCCGCTGAGAGGCTGTTGCTGTTGTGCCGTTGGAGGGCACGAAGGGTGTGCTGCTGGAAGAGGGCACAAGTGTGCCGTTGGAGGGCACGAAGGGTGCCGTTGAAGGGCACCAGGGTGTGCCGTTGAGAGGCACGAAGGGGTGTGCCACTGGGGCTTCAAGAAGTGTGCCGATGTGGCACTTGCAGGGGTGTGCCACTGAAGGCACTTAGAAGTGTGCCGCTGGAGGGCATTCTGTAGGTGTGCCGCTGAGGGCTGAGGAGTGTGCCGCTGGGGGCACCAGGGGAGTGTTCCGCTAAAGGGCATTTGAGTGACTCCCTTTTCTTCTTTTCTTCTTCTCATTTTCTCTTCTCTTCTCTCCTCTTATTTATTCCCCTGCACGTAAACATGGGGTGAGTAATTTTTAGTGTCCACAAATGCCCCCCAACCGTAGACGGCACGAGGGAGGGACGAGAGAGCGGGGCCTGTGGGTGTAGCCCGACTGAGGGATTCATCAACATGATGAGGAGAACGGGTCTGCGGACCGGGGTTAAGGTCGAGAAATCAGGCCACGCAGGCCAGAATCTGGGAAGCAGGCTATAAAAGCTGAAGTTATTGGAAAGCGGGCTATGAAAGCCGAGGTTACGCAAGGTGAGCCACAGGGGCAGAGAGAAGGGTTTGTTCCTTTAACGGTCTGGACGGCAAGTCCAATTCAAAAGGGGTACTCGTCACCCGAAGGGACGGAGAGAAGAGTATGTTGATTCAATGACCCGGAAGGGAGGTCCAAGTCAAAGGGATATTTGTCACCCGAAGGGACAGAGAGAAGAGTTTATTGATTCAATGACCTGGACGGAAGGTCCAAGTCAAAGGGATATTCGTCCCCCGAAGGGACGGAGAGAAGAGTATGTTGATTCGATGATCCGGACGGAAGGTCCAAATCAGAGGGATATTCGTCACCCGAAGGGACGGAGAGAAGAGTTTGTTGATTCGATGATCTGGACGGAAGGCCCAAATTAGAGGGATATTCGTCACCCGAAAGGACGGAGAGAAGAGTTTGTTTAATTAATGACTTGGATGGGGGGTCCAAGTCAAAGGGAATATTCAACACCCGAAGGGACAGAGAGAAGAGTTTGGTCATTGACACGGGGTAGTGTCAGCGTGAGGAGAGAGGGTTGATTCCTCACCCGACCGGCAGGTTCGGGCCAGGGTGAAAGGGTATTTCATTCTTTAATACACCAGGGGTACCGACCATATGAAGGGTCTTTTAATTCTTCGGCTAGACGGAAGGTCCGAACCGGAGTGGAAATGGGTCTTTTGTTCTTTGACCGGACGGAAGGTCCGATCTAGAGTGGAAATAGTCTTTTTATTCTCTAGCTGGATGGAAGGTTCGGGCTAAAGTGAAAGGGATCTTCTAGTTCTCCAGCCGGACGGAAGGTGCAAACCAAAGTAAAAGGATCTGATATCCTTTAATGCGCCGGGAGTACCGGTTGAGAAATCCCGATCCGGGAAAGTGGACCGCAATGGACAGAATCGGCGTTGCGGAAGTAGGCCGTGAAGGCTAAAATCGGGGAAGCGGACTACAAGAGTCGCAATTGGGAAGCTGGCTACGAAAGCCAAACTTGGGGAGCAGGCTATGAGAGCCCAAAATTGGGAAGCGGGCTGCAAGAGCCGAAGTTATGGGGATCAGCAAGCCGCAAGGACAGGAAGTAGGCCGTGAGGGCCAAGATTGGGCTGTACGAGCCAGAACTGGGAAAGTAGGCTACGATAGCCGAAATTGAGTTTATTTATTATTATTATTATTATTATTTATATAAGCATGCATGAATTCGTTAGCAGACATAACATAAATATAAATAAGGCAGCTCCCTCTATAGGGAATAAGATAGGGACATCGCCCATAATTCGCAGACACGGTGCGGGCCAGGAGGCACAGCTAAGGGGTGGTGCACCCGTCAAGAGGATATCGCACGTCTTGCATGCACAGCCTAAATTCACACATTTCACCCGAGGTAATTCTCTGTGACGTGGAGGTGCAAATGTGTGAACAAAGAGCCCCAAACCATAGGGATATGCAAGTTTTCTTAGCGACACTCGAGGATTACTCTAGTGCCTACACATGAGTTTCAGACTTTCAACTTTCGGTAGCTTCACACAGCCCCCGGCTGTTTATTATTTGTAGTGGATTTCATCGTTCGGCGTGAGTTTCCTCATATGTCTCAATGGGGATTCCCTACTACCAGGCTTTATCCTTATTGTAACTCGCTTCACCATTTCATGCGAGTCTCCTCATTTATTTTAGTGGAGATTCCCGGCTACTTGGATTCACGTTTTTTTTTACAGTGGGGGTAGGCAGCTTTTTTCTCACGATTACCCTTCACGCGAGTGCAGGAATTCAAGTCTCCGTAGAGTGCTAAGAAGAAAGTCGGGCAATCCCTATGGTTGAAGACCATTGAACACATTAAGTGTGAAGTGCGGGAGTGTTGCCTCAAGTTTATTTTATGAGTTGGGCTTAGCAATCTAGCCATGACTCTTCTCCTTGACGTGTGCACCCGCCATAATTGGGTTTCCTTCGAGCGTATGCCGTGACGCGCGTGCATTCGGAATCGAGGCATTATTATTTAGTAAGGAAACAAGGTCCTAGAAAATTCCAATGAGGTGTATTACCCTATATTATAAGCAAGCATGCAGGCAGGGCAATCAAGCATTCTTATTTGTCTCTTTTCTTTTCTTCTTTCTTTCTTTTTTTTTATGCGTAAGAACATATTGTCATTACGTATAGGTGTAGTGGTAATAAAAGTATTAGGGAAGCAGACCACGGAGGGCCGAAAGGACATCAGGGAAGCGGGCTATAGAAGCCGAGGGACATTGGGGAAGCAGGCCATAAAGGCCAAAAGGAAGCAGGCTGCGAGAGCCCAAGTTGGGAAGCGGGCTGCGAGAGCCGAAGTTGGGAAGCGAGCTATAAAAGCCAGAATTGGGGAGCAGGCCACGGAGGCCGAAGAGGAAGTAGGACATGAGAGCCAAAGTTGAGAAGCAGGCTATAAAAGCCAAAGGGAAGCAGGCTGCAAGAGCCAAAGTTGGGAAGTGGGCCGTGAAAGCCGAATTGGGGAAGAAGGCTATAAAAGTCAAGGGTAATGGGAAGCGGGCTGTAAGAGCCAAAGTTATGGGAAGCGGGCCGTGCAGGCCGAATTCTGGGAAGTAGGCTACGAGATCATAAATTGGGAAGCAAGCCACGAGGGTCAAAGGTAAGCAGGCTGCAAGAGCCAAAGTTGGGAAGCATGCCGCAAGAGCCGAAGGATATTGAGAAGTAGGGTAAAAAGCCAAGGGATATTGGGGGCAGGCTGACAAGCTGAGAGATGTTAGAAGTAGGCTATAAAGCCAAAAAATATCGGAGAGCACGGTGGGATAGGTGGATTAATCCTGATAGTGGGCCTTGGCCGGAATAATTGAGCCGAAGGGCGTCGAGTAGCAGGATGTGAGAGCAGAAGATAGGGGTCTCCTTTTGTTCTCTGGCCGGGGGAAGGGTCCGAACCAAAGCCAAAGGTTTATTCTTTTATTCTCTGGCCGGGGAAGGACCCGAACCAAAGTGAAGGGTTTATTCTTTTATTCTCTGGCCGGGAAAGGATCCGAATCAAAATGGAAGGGTCTCTTTGTTAATTCTCTGGCCGGGAAAGGATCTGAGCCAAAGTGAAAGGGTCTCTTTGTTAGTTCTCTGGCCGGGAAAGGATCCGAGCCAAAGTGAAAGGTTTATCCTTTAGTTCTCTTGCCGGGAAAGGATCCGAACCAGAGTGAGAGGTCGATTCTTTGATTCTCTGGCCGGGGACAGGATCCGAACCAAAGTGAAAGGTTGATTCTTTGATTCTTTGGTCGGGGAAAGATTCAAACCAAAGTGGAAGGTTTATTCTTTGATTCTTTGGTTGGGGAAAGATCCAAACCAAAGTGAAAGGGTTATTCTTTGATTCTCTGGTCGGGGGAAGGATCCGAACCAAAGTGAAGGGTTGATTCTTTGATTCTGTTTTTTTAGTAGTGGCCTAGAGGCCGAAGGTAAGATATTTGTTGGCTCAGACAGCAAGAGTGCCGCCAACAATGGGTTTGTGTGCCAATCTAGGTGAAGGAGTCATGCTGCTGACAATGGATAGATGCATCAGCCTAGACGGAAGATCATGGTGCCGATAGGAGGTTCATGCGCCAGCCTAGACAAAGGAGTCCTGACGCTGCCAATGGGTTGATGCGTCGGCCTAGACGGAAGGTCATGGTGCCGACTATGGGAAAGGTCTCTTGATTTTTGTTGGGTGGCCAAAGGACAAAGGTGGAGTCGCTTGTTGGCCCGACCTGTCGGCTCGAATGCCGATGATTGAGAAGCTGTTGGCTCAGAAGCCGATGCATGAGATGCTTTCGACTCGGGGGTCGATGATTGGATAGCTGTCGGCTCAGGGGCCGATGATCGAATATTTTGTCGGCTTAATGCCCCGTTGGCGGAAAGTTTTGTCGGATTGACGCCCCGTCGGCGGAAGGTTTAGTCGGTTTAACGCCCCGTCGGTGGAGGGTTTAGTCGGTTTAACGCCCCGTCGACGGTGGGTTTAGTCGATTTAACACTTCGTCGGCAGAAGGCTTGTCAGTTTGGACGAAAGGCTGTGACGCCGACTTCAAGATGGGTCGATTTGTTGGATGGCTGAAGGTAAAGGGTGAAAGACCTTGTCTGCCTCAAGGCTCACTCAAGGCTCACTTTCTTTTCTTCTTCTTTTTTTTGTGTGGGGATACGAGTGGAAAGATCACATCTGCCTGATGACTGTTCTTTTCTTTTCTGCTCTTCTTTTATTGTGAAGAGGTGGGCTCAAAGGCCACGTCCACCTCACGACTCCTCTTTCCTTTCTTCTCTTCTTCTCTTACGTGAAGAGGCGGGTGCAAGGACCACGTATGCCTTGTAACTCTTCTTTCTTTTCTTTTCTTCTTTTTTTTTTTATGTGGAGAGGCGGGTGCGAAGACCACGTCTGCCTCATGACTCTTCTTTGTATTCTGCTCTTCTTTTCTCATCAACACCCCTGGACTGGGGTGTGCTTCTCTTAATGTGCCCCCAGGCTAGGGTGTGGCTCTCCTTTATCTGCCCCCCCTGGATCGGGAGGGTATGCCTCTTTGCTTCTATGCCCTCAAGCAGGGTGTATTCTTCATGGCTTCTGTGCCCCCGTGGCGGGGTATGTTTCTTCCTCAAATACCCCTAAGGCGGGGTGTGATGCTACTTCAGATGCCCCCAGGCAGGGTGTGCTTTTCGTGACTTTCATGCCCCGTGGGGTGTAGTGTTTCTTCCTCAAATGCCCCTAAGGCGGGGCGTATATTTCATGACTTTTATGCCCCCGAGGGGTGAGTTCTTCTACTTTTTGCGCCCCTCAGGGCGAAGTGCATTCCTCTTCATATGCCCCTGGCATGAGGCGTGTTTTTTTTTGTTACTTATGCCCCCAGGCCGGGGGTATCTTTCTTCACATGCCCCTGAGTCGGGGTGAAACTCTGTTGCTTCTTATGCCCCGTTGGCCGAGGAGTGTTTCTTCTTCTTCCACCCCCCGATGGTGGGGTATGTTTGCTTCTTATGCACCCAAGGCGGGGTGTGGTTCTTTCTTTGTGTGCCCCCGGGTTGGGGTGTGTCTTTTGTTTCTTACGCCCTCAGGCTGGGGTGGATTCTTCTGCCTCTTGTGCCCTAGCATGGGGTAGATTTATCTTCGTATGCCCCCGGGTCTGGGTGTAGTTTCTCGCCTCTTATGCCCCCATGACGGGGTAAATTCTTTGCTTCTTATGCCCCAGGGCCTGGGCGTATTCTGCTTCTAATGCCCCAGGGCCTGGGCGTATTCTGCTTCTAATGCCCCCAGGGTGGGGTGTATTGCTGCTTCCAATGCCCCCAAGGCGGGGTATGTTTTTTCTTCAAATGCCCCCTACACCGGGGTATATTCTTCATGGCTTTTGTGCCCCCGTGGCGGGGTATGTTTCTTCTTCAAATGCCCCTAAGACAGGGGTGTAATTCTTGGCTTCATATGCCCCCAAGGCGAAGTATGTTCTGCTTCTTGTGCCCCAGAGGTGGGGCGGATTCTTGCTTCGTATGCCCCCAGACCAGGGTGGATTCTACTTCTTCTACCCCTCAAGGCAGGGCGTATTTCTCTTCATATGTCCCCCGGAGCGGGGTGTAGTTTCTTTCTTTATGTGCCCTCAGGCAGGGTATAGTTTTTTGCTTCTCATGCCCCCAGACCGGGGTGTATTCTTTTACTTCTTATGCGCCTAGCCCGGGGTGTAGCTTTTTTTCACGCGCCACCATGAGGGGTGTGTTGCTTCTTCAAATGCCCCTAGGATGGGGTGTGTCTTTTCTTCACATGCCCCTAGACCAGGGTATAACTCTGTTACTTGTTGTGCCCCCAGGCCGGGGTAGATTCTTTTGCTTCTTCCGCTCCGGAGTGGGGTATGTTTTCCTTCGTATTCCCCTGGGCCAGGGTGTAACTTTTGCTTTATGCGCCCCCCGAGTCGGGGTGGATTCTTTTCATGTGCCCCTAAGCCGGGGTTTATTCTTTATGGCTTCTGTGCCCCCAGACGGGGTATCTTCTTTAAGTGCCCCTAAGCCGGGGTGTATCTTCATGTTTCTTATGCCCCGAGATCGGGGTGTATTTTGCTTCTTTATTTCTGTGCCCCTAGGCGGGGTATGTTCTTTACAGCTTCTATGCCCTCCGGCAGAGTGTGTTCCCTTTTTTTTAAATGCCCTTGAAGCGGGGTAGATTTTTTGAATACCCCTAAGCCGGGGTGAACTCTTCATGGCTTCCATGCCCCCGCGACGGGGTATGTTGCTTCTTCAAATGCCCCTTAGGCGGGGTATACCTTTCTTCATATGCTCCCAGGTCGGGGTGCATGCCTCTTTGCGTCTATGCCCCCAGGCTGGGGTGTACTCTTGCTCTCCTTTTTTGCCCCTGTGGCGGGGTATGTTTCTCTTCAAGTGCCCCTAAGCCGGGGTGGATCTTCATGTTTCTTATGCCCCCACGGCGGGGTATAGTCTTTGCCTCTTATGCCCCAGAGCGGGGGTGAATTCTTATGCTTCTTATGCCCCAGAGCGGGGTATATTTTTCGTCTCATGTATCCCTCGGAGTCGGGGTGTATTTTGCTTCTTGTGCACCCTGAGCGGAGTGCGTCTCTCTTTTTGTATGTCCCCGTGCCGGGGTGTGTTTCTTGCCTCTTATGCCCCCATGACGGGGTAGATCCCTTGCTTCTTATGCCCCAGGGCCTGGGTGTATTCTGCTTCTAGTGCCCCCAGGGTGGGGTGTATTGCTACTTCCAATGCCCCCGAGGAGGGGTATGTTTCTTCTTCAAATGCCCCGAAGCCGGGGACCTGTTCTTTATGGCCTCTAGGCCCTCGAGGCGAGGTATGCTTCTTCTTAAAATGCCCCTAGGATAGGACGTATTTTTTCTGATTTCTATGCCCCCTGGCGGGGTAGGTTACTTTTTTCAATGCCCCTAAGCCAGGGTGTATTCTTCTCTTTCTTATGCTCCCCAGGCGGGATGTAACTTCTTCAAATGCCCCTAAATTGGGGTGCAGCTTTGCCTCTTCTTATGCCCCCCCAGGTCGGGGTAGATTCTTCTCACGTGCCCCCCGGGTCGAGGTGTACTCTTTCGTGGCTTCCATGCCCCCAAGACGGGGTATATTTCTTCTTCTTATTCTCTGCGGCGGGGTATTTGCATGCTCTCTTTGGGAGTGGTGGTCGTGCTTGGCCTTATTGCTATAAAACATTCCCCACAGTGGGCAGGAATTCATCAAATTACAATTGTGGCTTGTTGGATCTTCTAACGGCCACTCGAGGGCCCGTATTATGCCGGATAGGGGCCACAGGGAGGAAGAAAGGGCCGGGGCATTGCACCGTGGGCTTGGATCCTCCTAGAACCGGGCGGGATGCCGGCCTTCTTCTTGTTCTCTTGGTCGGGAATGCCGGCCAGCTTTTCTTTTTGTCCTATCTTTTCTTCTCTTCTTTTTTGTATAATAGACCAAGGTGGGTGCGCAGGAGAGTGCTCACCCCCTCAGGGAGGGGATGAGTGGTTCGCTCCACCGCATCAATCCCACAGTGGTAATCATTATTCGGCATGGATCGCAACGGATATGACCGTATAGCCCTCCCCCATCAATTCTTTCCCTTCTTTTTTGCTTCTTTCTTTTTTTCCCTTCTTTTCTTCTTTCTTTTTTTTGTGGCCTTCATGATTCTCGGAAGCTACAGGTGCCTCGGAGTAGCGTCTAAAAGAATGAAAAAGGAATGAAAATATAATGTGGGAAGGGGAACGGAGCATGGACTCCTCCTCTCCCAGACCTCACTCCTATCTTCTTCTCTTCTCTCCTTTTCTTCTCTTCTTCTCTTCTCTCTCTTCTCTTTGCGTGGACGGTGGTGGCAGAGCGGCAGGCACCCTTTCTCTTCCTCTCTTCTTTTCCTTCTTCTCTTCTTCTTGTCTCTGTGGAGGGATAGTCTGCCGGGGGGAGCTCTTCTTGAGAGGGAGAGCCCCTTTTATATATAGTGCCCGGTTGGAGCCTTCGAAGGCCTAGCCTTTTTCTTCTTCTCTTCTCTTCTCCACACGTCTAGGGCCATTAAATGGCCTATGTGTAGGGACGACAGAGGTAGCCAGCGTGTCTTCATGAGGTTGGCCAAGGTTGATATCGACGACCTGGTGTTGTTGCGCTGTCGACCAGAGCATGAGCCAGAGGCATGAGCATTCAATGCTCTATGCTCGAGTGGAACAGAGTGTCGTAATGAAGATGGGACAGTTGGATAAATAGTGACCGCATCGGGTGGGAGGCTTGGCAGGTGTGCTGCTAAGAGGGCATAAAGGTCGTGCCGTTGGAGGGGCACAACGACTGTGCCGTTGGTAGGGGCACCAGAGTGTGCCGTTGGGGGCCTTGGCAGTATGCCGCTAGAGGGCTTGAGGAGGGTGTGCCGCTGGGGAGGCACTTCGAGTGTGCCGCTGAGAGGCTGTTGCTGTTGTGCCGTTGGAGGGCACGAAGGGTGTGCTGCTGGAAGAGGGCACAAGTGTGCCGTTGGAGGGCACGAAGGGTGCCGTTGAAGGGCACCAGGGTGTGCCGTTGAGAGGCACGAAGGGGTGTGCCGCTGGGGCTTCAAGAAGTGTGCCGCTGGGGCACTTGTAGGGGTGTGCCGCTGAAGGCACTTAGAAGTGTGCCGCTGGAGGGCATTCTGCAGGTGTGCCCCTGAGGGCTGAGGAGTGTGCCGCTGGGGGCACCAGGGGAGTGTGCCGCTGAAGGGCATTTGAGTGGCTCCCTTTTCTTCTTCTCTTCTTCTCATTTTCTCTTCTCTTCTCTCCTCTTATTTATTCCCCTGCACGTAAACATGGGGTGAGCAATTTTTAGTGTTCACAAGTGGTCACACCAGTGACTCCCCACTAGTCGTACCCTTCCGACACGCAAGTGGTCCCACCAGGGAGTGGTGGCGAGGCTATCTCGAGAGATTGTTTTTAGACTGGTTTCCATTGGGCCACACGTCTACCAGCCAGAGTCCGGCTGAGGGGAAAACCGGTCAGAGGGCGAGACCTGGGACGCACGGTCTGTGTGTGCACACGTGGTTGGGGGCGGTTGGACCCGCACTGACGAGCGTGACCCCAGCTAGTCACTTGTTCTGTGGTTACTAGTACGGTGTCCCCGTTCCACCAGGGGTCGAGGGGGACACCTGAGGCGTGGTCTAAGACGTCAGTGAACGCATCCGGCCTTGCTTCTGGTGGGCAGGTACTCCTGTCACGTGAGACGTGACTCTCATGTTTCCGGGTTCTATTTCCCGTCTGCAAGATGTGGTTTTCTGGACCGTCGGGTGTTTCTGAGGTAGTGGCCAGGGTGCCAGTGGCTTCACCGAGGTTTCGTCGTGCCAGTGTGGGACTATGCGGTCCCGATTGGTCGTGCCTATGTGGGCAGACTTCTACGGCAGGGTTGCCATGAGGGTTTCCTCGGTAGACCTGGTGTTAGCGTGGTCCAGTTACCGATTGTGAGATCGGGATTTCTCTTTCTGCTTGACTGATACAATAGGAGTAGTTGTAGTGTCGAGTTTTGACAAGCCACCGAGTTACTATTCCTGCTGCTACTGTTGTTCTTGTAGTTACTACTTTCCGTGCCGCCGTTGTTCTCAGTTGGGGTTTCGCGGGATCCCTACTGAGCCAGTGACAGGAGGCTTACCCCTGCATTTCAGGTGCGGCGGTTCTTCCTCGAGGTTTGAGGGTGCTGTTCGGAGGTTCTTAGTTGCCAGCTCACCGGGTCGAGTGTTCACTTGGCATGTGGTACGTTTTACTGTTTTAGACTATACTTTTTATTGGACTGGACTCTATTGTAGTAGTTGTTTATTTATTTCTGTTAATTGTTGAATTGTCATGTCTTATTTCCTATTTCTTTGTACCTCCACACTCCTTTTAGCCCTTCCGAGCGCTCTCGGTTCGTGGGCGGCGGGCCAGGATTCGAATAATATCGGGTTCTTCCCGGTATCCGGATCTTGGGTCGTTACATGACCACATCTCCTCTCCCACAGGATCATGGTCCCAACCGACTAGCCCCTGCGTCAGATCCTCCCAAACCCTGACGGCTCGGGGAGACTGGTAAAATGGGCCATAGAGTTGGGGGAGTTTGACATCAGCTTCCGTTTGAGGTCCACCATCAAGGCCCAAGCCCTTGCCGATTTCGTCGTCAAATGGACGCTCCCCGATGAGAAAGGAGCCACATTCTCTTCGACTCCTGCCTGGGAGTTATATGTGGATGGATCTTCCTGTGCGAACAAAAGTAGAGCAAGCTTGGTCCTCTTGTCACCAGACGGGATCGAGCTACAGTACATCCTGTGCTTCAACTTCTCGGCTACAAACAATGTAGTCGAGTACGAAGCGTTACTATCCGGCATCCGCATGGCTAAGCATCTCGGGGCTCTCCACCTCCGTGCATATAGCGATTCATTGCGGTCGCCAACTAGGTTCACGGGGAGTACGGAGCCCGAGACCCAACCCTGGTGAAATACCTCCAGAAGATAAGGGAGGTCCCTTTAGATCTCCTTTATTTTGAGGTGGTACATATACCAAGGGCAAAGAATGCCTGGGCAGACGCCCTCTCTCACTTCGCCTCATCCACGTCACTAGTGAACTCTCGGTCTGTCCTAATCGAAGAGCTCTAGTAACCGAGCACCGAGGAACCCGAGCCTCAGATCAACGCCATCGACTATGAGCAGTCCTAGATGGACCCATCTTGGACTATCTTCATCGGCAACAACTCCCTGAGGATCGCTCGGAAGCTAGGTGAATATGAGCTCGGGTGGCACATTTCACACTGGTTGATGGACGCCTCTTCAGGCGTTCACTGTCCTCTCCACTCCTCGAGTGCTTGTTCCCCACTGAAGCCGAACAAGCTATCCACGAGGTCCGTGAAGGGCTTTGTGGCAGTCACATAGGGGGGCAAGCACTTGCCAGAAGCCTACTCCGGAATAGATATTGGTGACCTACCATCCAACAAGATTGTCTCAAGTACGTGCAGAGTTACAATCAATGCCAAAAGTATGCACACTTGCATCATCAACCTGCGATGCAGCTCCACACCCTAATGGAGCCTCGCCCATTTGCTCAATGGGGAGTGAACATCCTAGGTCTCTTCCCAGAAGCTCAGGGGAGGAAGAAATTCCTCATAGTTGCCATCGACTACTTCACCAAATAAGTCGAGGTAGAACCTCTCACGAAGATAATGGGCGAGACATCCTAGAAGTTCATTCTTCGCAGCGTCGTCTGGGATCCCGCATGTCCTCACAATAGACAACGGCTGACAGTTTGATAGCGTTGTCTTCCAAAAGAAGTGCTCAGAACTAGAGATATGGAACCACTACACCTCGGTGGAACATCCCCAAGCTAATGGTCAGGAGAACGTCAACATGATTTTCCTTTACGACATCAAGACCCCCTATAGCAAGCCAGCGAGTCATGGGAAGACAACATATCGAGCGTCCTATGGGCACACCGTACTACTGCCCAGGCGGCCACCGGGAAACCCCATTCCACCTGGCGTACAGAGTAGGGGCAGTCATACCAGTGGGAATATCCAACCCAATTTTGAGAGTCAGCCAAGTCAACGAGGCATGAAACAATCAAGCATTACGGAAAAACTTGGATCTACTAACGGAACATAAGGATCACACCAGGACCCGACTGGTCGTCTACCAATAACGACTAACCCAATACTATAACACTCGGGTCAAGGAGAGCCTCTTCTTCCCTGGGGACCTCGTATTACGTCGTACTAGCATTGCCGACCCGCATGCTGTCGCGTGAAAACTGGCTCCTAATTGGAAAGTGCCATACATGGTAATATAAGTGCTCGGAAAAGGGGCTTACAGGCTATCCTTCCTTGATGGCCGGGAGATACCCCACACTTGGAACTCTACAAATCTCAAGGCCTTCTACCAGCAAAAGAGTGGATTGGATCATGATATTTTCTCCATGTTTGTCCCATCTCCAGTACTCACAGGGACACTTGTAGCTTCATGCTTCGAAGATGTGAGCAATAATCTTCACCTCTTCAGGAGATAGACGTACACTCCCTCAAAAATACTAAGGGTGGCTTTACCGTTCCCAAGAGGCGAGCAATAATCTTATCTTCTTTAGGAGAAAGACATACGCTCCCTCGAAAATACTAAGGGTGGCTTTTACTACTTCCAAGAGACGAGACATCTCCTCCTCTTCAAGAGGGACTAACTCCCCTCCAAAATGGAGCCGATCATTCATGGTCCCACTGGTCATGAGTACGACAGTGAACCACTGAATACTCCCTAGGTGTACCCAACTCGGTACTTCCTAGAGGCTGGCACGTGAGCATTCCTCATCTTCAGGAGAGAGCCGAACACTCCCCTCAGAAACTAGAGCCGATCATTTCATGGTCCACCCCACTGCCTCCTCAGAAAAGCAATGATGAACCACCGACCACTCCCACAGATGGAACCGGTCATTTCATGGTTTGCCCTATGCCACCTCCTTTTCAGGAGAGCCACCGAGAACTACCGACTACTACTCCGCTTGACCAGCCTAGGCCAGGTACAGCTGACGTCTACTCTTAAGGACTAAGGCTACGATCACCACCCGAGCACTCAGACACAGGAATAAGAGCAAGCACACACATCAAAGAGAGTAAAGGAGAAAATATTATTATTGTTTGCAAGCAAGAGGGAGTACAAAGGACTTCATTCATCGCCCTTAAGACCATATAGCTCTGGGGTGAGGTTCAACAGCCCCTTGAGGCGTAGAAACGGTGGACCTTCACTAGAGCGGCCCGCCAGCCCTACAAGTAACCCCTCTTAAAATCCTCCGAAGCTCCAGCCTTCCCGCTTCCTCCAATCTGGGCTTCACCAGTGTCAGGCAGTGCCTCCTTGTGGAAGCAGGGACGCTTAGGTAACTTCTCCCCTGATGAAGATTCAGAACCTTATTGAGACATCGCTCCAAGAAAGTGGACTTGAAGACGTAAGAATTGAAAAAGCATTGTACGCTCTAAAGTTCCCCAAGGGTCTCCTATTTATAGGAGAAATGGCCACTCCAAAGGGTCATGAGAATTACTTCTTTTTATGGATCACTTGAAAGCAAGGCAGGGGTCCTAGGAATCACGCCGGCCACGGCCTGCTACTTCCCAGGAAACTCAACTGGCCTTCCACATCTCCAAAAGAGACCCAGTGTCAAAGGATTGCTCCATCCCCATCAAAGATACAGTAATAGAAGAAACACAAGGTGGTTCAGCCTGTCGCCAATAAGTGGAAAGGACATAGAACCCTTCTATTCCAGAGAAACTTGAAATTACATAAAGGGCCACGCCTTTTTGGGTGCACCCAAGGAGATTACCAAAAAAAGAAAAAGGAAAGAAGCCTCAAGCGACCATCGCACTCCCCTTGGTGGCATCTTGCTCAGCAACAACACCCTGCTCGGCGCTAGGCTCCACGGACACAGGTTCGGACGGTTAGGGGCTGTCCACCAGGGTAATCAAGTCCCTGTCCTCTAGCACTCCCCAACTCGTTTAGCCCCCGCATTGTGGGCCGCTACCCATCAGTCGTCCTCGGTCTCGTACGAGGAGGAAGGGGACTGGAGCTCAGGCATCGGAGTACCAGTGGCATGGGTGACAGCCTTCAGGCTGTGGCCCACCCGTCTCTGAAGTCGACGTCGTTAGCTGGCCCATAGATGAAGACGACCGTAGCATTTAGCTCGTCCCCATACTCTGAGGACGGTTAGAAGTGCTTGAGTGCCTCCTCCGCCGTCGACGCCACCTCCGTATTCACAGTCGTGATGAAAGTCTCCAACTCCACCGCCTTTGCCTCCGCCTCCTCCTCCGCGCCTTCATCCGCAACCACGCCTCCTCCGACATCCATGGCTACTCCTGAGAGGCATCCCGCAACTACTCGGCCGCCTCCAGAGAATGCCCTTGGGACTCTAGGAGGGCCTAGAAGTCGGCCTGATCCTCCTCTAGCACTTAGACCTGGTTCGCCAGGACCTCCTGCTCCTTCCGACTAGCGCTCAGTTGTTGCTCAGCTTCCCAGAAGTGAGCACCCCACAAGCTAAGGACTCAGCTCAAGGATGCTAGATTCTTCACTGATAGCCGTGTGAGACACTCATCAATGTTGAGGGAGAGGTTCACTGGTAGGTCACCCGGCCCCAACGACTTCTTCATCAGGTTAAAGTATTCAAGCTCCCCGTAGCCTCATCCGGCAAAAGCATGCTGGAGGGAGTGGAGAGCAGTGACACGAAGTCTTCATGTGCCGGTGTCGGAGTGGAGGCAGACGGGGTAGCACCCGAGGCTAGTGGTGTCACAGTTGGTGGAGGCGATAGGGATGACAACAGGGGCCCTGAATGCCCTCCCGAGGTCGACATTGCGACCCTCTTCTTCCTCTTCTCCTAGCGATGCTGGCGATCTAGCGTCGCCACATCCTCCAGATCCACAGCCTTGTGCTTGTCCCCTGCCATTGCAGAAGACTTGCTCGGTAAGCTGTGGGAGATGCTTAAAGGACTGACGTCAATGTTGGGAGTTGCCTTCGACATCTCTGTCTCGAGGCCGAGGATGGTGACCGGTGCCGGAGGTGATTGCGACGATGTCTGGTGGTGTGACATCCCCTCTTTTGCTTCCACCTGCAGGGGGAGGTATACCAAACATGTCGGAGCGAGCACGACAGCCGGCGGGACGACAAGGAGAGCGGTGGCCTCTACTTGAGCGGCCGTGAGGGAGGAGATGTGGTTGCGCGGACGAGGAACTGACAACCGCAACACGATTGTTTTGAACCCTAACTCGGGCTCCACCCTCTGAACCCTTGGAGGGGGCTCGGAAGCACAGACAAACGACAACAAACATAGTTGGACACCAGTTTGAAGCAAGCAACGCTGATAGCACAGGGTCCAACCATGAGGCAGTGGGGGGTTCAACCCCAATGACCTGAGGAGTGTGTGGTTCAACTTTAGGTCGATGTCTTGGATGGGGTTACGGAGCATCGCCTTGATAACGATCGCCTCCTCTTTGGCCGACGGTGGTGGCTTGTCGGCCAGGAAGATTTGGCTGAAGTTGGTGAAGCCCCACTCATTGGCGCACCCGGTGCCGCGGACCTTCTCCTGGATCATGAAGCTCTGCTACCAGTGTTTGACGTTCGAGACGACGGGAAAGAGGTGCAAGAAGGTTCTCTTGCTCCGAGCCTGGAAGTAATAAGCGAGGACGTCAAAGCCTAGCCAACGCTGGGCGCTAAAAAAATGACAGAAGAGCCAAAGGGTGGGGGTGGCACTCACTGATGGCAACTATATACAAAGGCGCAAAGGATGTACCAGGAGTTGGGTGACAGTTGCCCTGGCTCCAGAATGTAAAAATGAAGAATCCCCTCAAAGAGGGGAGGGATGGGGAGGCAAAAGCTGGCCTTGAAAGCCTCAATGGAGACACTAAGTCCCCAAAGAAAGTACCCTCCTAAATAGTCATCTACAGTGGGGAAGAAGATGCCGATGTCCGCTTGGATCTGGAAGGCTTCCCTAAGGCCATAGACTACCCAGTAGGAGATGTTGAAGAATAGAGGGCAAGGACCAGGTTGGGCACCTGAGGTGCTTGTAGCACCACCACGGTTGCCCTCCCCTTCACCAGAAGACTCAGAGTCATCAGGAATGATTCTCCTACGAGGAGCCATGGGCTCTACAGGAAGAAGAACATAAGAAGAAACATCGCCAGACTCTAAGCAAGCAGTAAGGAGACGGTGAGCACCAGCGCCAGAGAGAAAGATTGTAGAAGTGCCACCTAGGTGCTTCCCGCCCTACTTAAAGGCTCCAGAGAATGACGTGTCCACCTAGGGATGTCAAAAATACCGACAAACCCCATTACCCGCATTACCCGACCCGTGATGGATCGGGTAATACCCGAATAAACGGATATGGATTCGGGTTCAGATACGTTTAAAATACCCGTTTCATATTCGAATAGGGTATGGATTTAATGCACCCAAACCCGTATCCGATCCGAACCCGCTCTTGATAACTTATTGTGCATGTTAGGCCTATGATTTTGACATGAACCCAATCCGTTGCCCATCTTGTTGAGTTTGTGAGTTTAGACTTCTTGCTAAAATTATAAGTATGTTTTTATAAAACATAAAAGTTACTTTAGAAAGGAAAGAATTGACCGGATTTCTTTTTTTCTAATTCTCATAAATCTCACATTTCTTTGGATGTGAATGTGGACTCATGCTTTATGGACGGATACGGATATCCGTGGATATATCCATACCCGTGACGGATATACCCGTATCCATACCCGTGAAAATAATAGGGTATTATCCGGGTATGGTATTAGTAAAATTTTCACGGATAGGGTATGATATTGATCTACCCGAGCCGAACCCGATCCATTGACATCCCTATGTCCACCTCAATCTGACGCTTCTGATCTAGCGATCGGTCAAAAGCCCAATCGACATCTTCAGTTCACTCGACGGGAAAGCCAAGGGCTACTCCAACGGCCACTCAATTTTGTCTCTCCAAGGACTAAAAGACGTCATCATGATGATAGTGATGTCACCCAGCATGCATGGGAACCGCCTTACGTGTCAAGAAAAGCCATAGGTAACATAATTCCCTATGTTAGAGGTGTGAGAAGGTTCGCAAAAACTCTATCAAACATACCCCTCACCTAACCTCGTACCATTCCTCTCGAGCATTGAGCACTTTTGCTACTCGGTAGTGGGGGGCTATGAGAAAGGAAAAATACGCTAGGCCCAGTATGCCCAATAACGCCTGGCCTATTATAGGCCGATGTCGCTATACCCTTAGCGACCATCATCAGTCAACTGACAGTCTAGGAATGTGGCCCAATCAAGGCTCACTTAGGACTAACCAGCCCACAGGTATGATCCCCGCACGTGAGTGTCCCGGATGTTGTAAGACTCGCCAACAGACGAGCGTTGAGGCCACGATCACAGGACTTATCCAGACGTACGCCGGATTATGCCCATGCCACTGTGAAGCCCTCCACGATGCCCTTTCTCAGAGAACAAATGAGTGAGTGATGGACGATTTCCCCCATGGTCAAGCAGGGCATCACTCTACTAACCATGCCCTCACCAAGCCAGGAAAGAGACGACGCTATAACGACCAGTATAAATAGATCCTCAACGGACCCAAGAGATAGAAAGAGCGACACACAGAGGGGGACACATAAAGAGGTACACAAGGACTGAGGGGCATACACAGAGCCAGAAAGATATCCAGAGAGAGAGAGTTCTACACACACAGTGGCGACAGAGCTTTAGATCACCCAAGCTTCCTTGTCTCAGAGGAAGACAACGAGTTCCCCGTCGTTCTCTAGGCCCTGGCCATGCAGCCGAGCACTCACCTCATAACTGAGCACTCATTTCTCTCTCATGGCTTTCTCCTCCTTCTCTCTCTAATCACCTACTTGCTATCACGTTCGTCTCTGACTTAAGTATCGGAGAGTTGTCCCTGTTCTGACGCGTTGTTTAGTGACGGCAGATTTTCTTGGGATAGTCAGATGCTATTCCCTATCAAATAAATTATAAAGATGTAGTATTAGGTCGAGATAATATTTTTTAGTCTCTACACTATCTATCTTGACAAAAAAAACTTAATTTTTGAAAAAAAAAATGACCGCACTACGTTGCTGCTGCAGACGGCCGGCGGGTGCAGCAAGTTATGGCGAACAAACAAACGTCAAAAAAAACACAGTGCAGGCCCAAAAGGAGCCCAATACGATTCCAGGGCCCAACTTGTTCGTTCGTGTTGTTCAGAACGAGCGGAAGCCGAAGAAGCAGCGGCGCCACGGGGGCCGCAGTGGGAACCTGGAAGAGCTTCCATTCCCAACGTTCCAATGGCGGCAACGATGGCCGCCGTGGAGTACCACTCGAGTGATTTCGAATGGGACGAGCTCAAGGAGGAGGTCGAGAAGGACCCTTCCCTCCTCTACCATCTCGCTCCGCCGTCCCCTCGCAGCCGCTACCAGGATCAGCACCCCTCTTCTTTGCCACCGCACGACTCCGACGCCTGGCGGAGCTTCCACCGGCGACACTCCACCGGCAGGTTCTTCAAGGTGTTTTAATAGCGTTATGCACCTCCACTTTTGAGCCTTTGTGTTTGGGGTTTCGGAAGAGTTCGTCCATCCGTCTTCCTTGACCCCTTCTTCCCTTCTGTGGGTCGGCCTCCCGTTTTCGTGTTCCTACCTTTTGTGGAATTCGGTGCATCTGAGTTGCAGGAGAGAAGGTACCTATTGAAGGAGTTTCCCGAGCTGGATGCTCATGGCGGCCGTCCCTGCAAGGTTCTGGAAGTTGGTTGTGGGAACGGGAGCACGGCTCTTCCCATTTTACGGTACTTCTTCTCTTGCCTTTACAATGAGATGTGTCTTCTGTTGTTCTGATTCCGCCGCTCTCTGGGATTTTTTGAACATGGAGGTATTGGTTGATATATCTAGGACATCACATGGTGTAGTTAAGGGTCCTCTGACGATTGCTTGTACTGCAGTTACTTCACACTTCAGATTTGTGATGCCTTGCGGGTGAATGATTTGATTCTTTGGAAATCGAATTCTGATAGAGCTTTAATACTTCATTGGGGATTTGTAAAGGACAATCTCTGTTCATGTTGGATATAGTTTTCGCAGATGAAGATATATCATTTTCTGTTTTTCTTTGGTAACTTCGAAGAGATGCTCCTAACTGCGTATCTAGTACATCTTACACAAAAGGTTTCTTGCTCAGCGCTGGAGGGGGTATTGTTGTCTACGCTTGTGATTGTAGCCCAGATGCTCTCGAAAGGGCAAAGGAGATGGTAAAAAATGTCGGTGATGTCCCAATGAAAGAAAGATTCCATCCATTTTTGCTGGATCTTTCTTTATGTGGTTTTCCAAGGTGGTTGTTCTGCAATTCGTGTCGAATGACTTCAATAACAAGGCAAACGGAATGCTCTTCAGGTTTTAAATCTTTCCTTTATTGACATAGTTACTTAAGAATACTATTACTACTATAACTACTAAGGTTGGCCCATATCTCTTGGAAAAATGTCATGGATTCACTGTTTGTCTTAAATGCTATGGTGAATTTGAACATTTGACCCACTTTCTTTTTCTCTCTCTCCTAGATGAGGAAGATAAATTTTCTGTGGCAAATGGTTCACCTTCTGTGGAAGTTCAATGTTGCATCGGCGGAATTGACTATGTTACCTTGGTGAGCATATAGTTATTGATGTATGGAGTATTATTTGATGTAATCCATGCTTGCATACTAAAAAAATGTGTGCTTTCTTTTGGATATATAATGGGTTGTTTGAGACTATTGTCTATGACAGCGATGTTTTGAGACTATTCTCCCATTTTTATCGTATGAGTTACATGATATTCTTTGTGTGCTTTTGGATACAAGATTCATCTTTCTTGTGCAGGACAAGAGGGTGGGTGGGGGGCAAGATTTCAAGGATTAGATTGGGTTGGACTGGATCAGCTGATCCAACTAGTTTTTTGCCCAGCTGATCCAATCCCACACCCACAATCCCCATCCTCTTGTCAAGATTGGCTAGCCCAAGTCAGATTTGGCCAAATTGGCCGATCCACTGAGCATCAACGTCAGATCGGGCTAGATTGGCCGACCTGGATTGGCCCAAGGTTGTCTAATCCCGATTGGTCCTGATTTGAGGAAAATCTTGAACCCAAGAAATATATAATAACTATTAAGTGGGAAAAATGAGAGAAGAAGGTAAACAAGATTTCTCACATCTTTTCCACAGATATCAACAAACCTGCTCATTGGTGGTTAGGGGAAACCATGATTGCTTCTCACTGAAGTCACTGAGAATCACATGTTTTTTTGGAAAGTGGATAGTACCACGTAAAAGAAAAAAAGAAAGATTTACAAGTAAGGAAGGAGTGCTCCCACAAAACTCCCAAATACAAAAAGGCGGTAGGATGCACATTGCCTTTGGAGGAAAGGGAAAAGAAAGAAATACAAAAATGTGGCCACCAAAACCAGCTCCCCACCCAAAGCAAAAGGGAACGCCAAGGCCAAACAAACAACCGAACTATCTACTCTGTGATGCGGGACCGACTGACTCGCTAGCTAACCTACGACACTAGAGAGTGCGACCAGCACGCGCACGTGACAAGGCAAGCCGGTGTGACCGACTAACGTGAAATCCCTCCGGGTGGAGGCGTCTCTCAACAGAACTCCGAACCACGGCCGACCCAAGGAGGGAGGCGCGACAGGGTCACAACGGGCGAGAAGCCGCTGGACAACATGGGAGTCTAGTCCGAGCTCGGTGCTCGACTAGGGCCAAGGGAAAAAAAAGGTCGCTCTCGTCTCTCTCAACCAGCAGTAATACATGAAACTAGCTAGGCCCTACACTCACTTGCGCGGCACATTCAATCGCATACAGAATAAGCAAATAACAAAGGAGGGAGCGAGACACGTACCTCCACGCCTAGGCGTGGGGAAGGAACCCCGGCCGAGTCCAACCACCCCGATACACGCGAGAGAAATAAATAGTACAAACGCCAAACGGGGCCCACTCCTCGCAGGGAGATAACAGGCTACAAACACAATAGCACACGGGGCGGCCGGCACACGGGCTGACGGGCAGCAGTCGTAGTCGGGTAGACGACGCCGGTAGATGACCGCCGGGGTCTCCCTCGTCCCTGAGATGGATGTAGAAGTGGACGACGTCGCCGAGGGTTGCGTTAGGATGCCGAGTCGCTGCTGGTACCACGAACCGGTGCTGGCCTCTTGAAGGATGACGCTCCACCTTGCTTGCTGCTTGCTGGTTGCTGCGACAGGGGGGCGGAGATGGCGCTGGTACACGGCTGTCCGGACAGCGTTTGTGGCGGCGTCTTCTCTGGTGGAAGGCTGACAGGGACGGCTTCCAAGGGGCAGTGGTGGCCGATGGGGGTGCTGTGGGAGATTTGGGTGCGAAGGGCGCTGTAAACGGGGAGAAACAGTCTGCCTACGGGGTAGTCAGATCTGTGACCTTGGGTGGGGTAGTAATGGCGCAAGGGTACAGAAGGAATTCCGGCCCGAGATGTTTACTGGAGGTGTGGTGGGGTGTGAGGAGTCGGCCCACCAATTTTCAGGTCGATCCGTGGACGGGAGAGGGTACCTCCTTTGGAGGCCCGTTGCTGGCAGTCCCGCTCGGGTACTGTAGCGAAGGATTGCGCACTAAAAGTGTGCTTGAAGACAACTTTCAGCCCCGATGGAGTTTTGAGGCGAGACCACTTAGGTTGGATTCGTAACTGGCAGAGGAACAACTCTTATGAAGGGAAATAGGGCTAGAAACGGTGGAAAGGTGGCGTAAACAGGCGGGCAAGAAGGCTCTAGTTCAGGTGAGACTGTCAGGGTGACAGCCAGCGCACCGAAAGTAGGTATGAAGGGAACTTTCTCTGTGGGTGGAGTTTTGAGACGAAACCAGTGGGGTTGGAACGGTGACAGGAAGGGGTACAAAAGTCGTGAAGACCTTAGAGAGAGAAGCCGCCCGGAAGTAGACGCACCAGACCGATCTTTGGACACCAAATCTGCTGTCAGCACAGGGACGCCCGGGGAAGAGGATGAAGATCCCGCGTGCGCCGTCGCTTCACCGAACTCGTCGCCGTGAATGTTGGAAGAAGGTTGCTGGCGTAGGGATCCTTGGAGGAGATCTCCTACCCCTGGGCGTCTCACCCAAGGACTGGAGAGGGGGTGAGGGCGTCGCACCCTCAAGGAGGAGGAAGAGGAAGGGATCGCCCCTTTCAAGATGGTGGCTGCGCACAAGGCTTTTCAAACTTAATTCTTCATTGATTGATTTCCAAAAGAGAAAATACAACATATTATATGTGGGAGGGGAAACCCTAATTAGTTTCCTAAAATAAAAATACAAAAAGAGCCTATTTAATTTGAAATCCTACACAATAGGGGAGGGGGCGCACTTGCCTCCTAAAAGAAAGGAGGGAAGGTGGGGGGCGCACCTCCCATGAGGTGGGAAGGGTGGGTGCGCCCTCCTCCTTCTCCAACCCTAATGGATCCCCAGATAACAGGCCTGGGTAGTGGAGCAAGGAGGAAAAGGCCCAGTATGGGCTTTCTCCTAGGCGCCCAGCCCAAATGGGCTTGAAGAGTGAACCAAGGTGGCCCATTAACCTCCCTAGCCTCTAGCAAGCCTACAAAACACAAATAAAACCTAATTGGCCTCAAAAAAGGTCCATGACTGAAAGAAAATTGTCCACACACGGACTAAACCAAGGCCCAACATGGCCCAAAGCATAAAATAAGTGATGATAGCTCCGCTAATCTGTCAACTGGTCGCCGAGCCAAAGGGATGCCGGCGAGATCCGTGTACTCCGTCGTAAAGTGTGACGCGTGTCCTCACCAATTCTCCCCGGGTGGGAAGAACTCGACCCCGTCGAGTAAGGGTCACGGTCGCTCAGGTAACGCTCCAGCAAGTCCGGATCAATCCGCTCCAGCTCTCCCCGCGTGATCCAGGTGTCGTCTGTCTCAGGGCGCCCTCTCCAACGCACTAGGAAGCGCTGGTAGGCCCCGCTCCTGGTGGTGGTCACCTGCTCATCCAGTATACAATCGATGTGCTCGCGCCTCTGTAATGGGGCTGGAGGAGGTGGACTCTCAGAAGGTGTATCGCTCACAACAGGAAGGGGAAGCCCAGGAAGCTCACTGGGAATCACTGCTGGATCCCGATAGGCCACCAGATCAGAGACGTTGAACGTCGAACTGATCCCATAATCATCTGGCAGCTCAATCTCATATGCGTTAGACCCAATCCGCCTCAGAACTCGGAAGGGTCCGGCACCGCGGTCCTGGAGTTTCTTTACGGCCCCCGAAGGGAACCGTTCAGGTCTGACCCTGATCATGACATACTCTCCCTCGCGGAACTCACGGGTGTGTCGATGCGCATCAGCTAATTCCATATAACGTGCGTTGCTGGCCTCGAGGTGGTGATGATGCAGACTCCGAATAAGATATGTAGACTCATACCTATGTGAATGCAGAGGTGGTCCTGGACATCCAAACATGGACCTAGCATGCTTATGACTCCTATATGATTGGACAACACGGGGAGGTCCTGGACAACCAAAGTTGTATCTATCATGCATGGGTGTCCTACCAAGTGTGCCAGACTTTGGGGGACCAATATGACCAGACTCACTCACCATGTAACCCCTATATGATTGTGGACGGGATGATGCATGCAAGAGAGATAAAGGAGTGAAAGGAGAGTGATAATGGACCATCTGGGGCTCCCTCCTAGCCAAACTCTGGGGTGTGGGTCCATGCATGGAAGGAGAGTGATAATGGACCTCCTCGTCACAAGGGGTGAAGAAATATGGATCGGGAGGTTTAATAGGAAAAGGATCAAAAGGGTCAAAGAAATGGAGACTTTTCCTAACATGCCCCTTCACTATACTTGCCCATGTCGGATATTCGCCAAGGTGCAAATGGTCACCTTTAGGCACTATGAATGATGGGGCAAGGGAACCATAAGGGCCAGGGAGACAAGGTTCCTCCCTCGGCGTAGTAATGCCATAAGATGGGGGAAAGGCAACCTCATCGAGTATGGGAAAGAATAGAAGGACCTCGGAAGTGATAGGACCTATGGTGTACACCGAGGTAATAGACCCCAAAGCTGGGAGTAGGAAGCTATGACTATAGGGTTGGTCAGACCCTAAGGCCAACATGTATGTCAACTCCCACTGACAATCCAAACTCTTAAGAAACTCCCTCACATTCTCTATAAAGCTGAAGGACCGAAAAGTGGTGTGAAAGGAGTTAAGGGGTATGACTGGGAGAGTTGGCTCCATGGAGGGGTAGTAGGTGATCGAGACATCTAGATGTGGACCCTCCCTTAACCAGCTAGCTAAAAACTCCCCAATGACAAGCTCACCCTTGAGAGGTAGTAATGGCTCGAGATGTGGGTCGAAGGATGAAGCATCTACCCCCAGTGAGGGAACGGGGTCCTCTATATACTGGATGGGATCGTGGTCCTCTATCGACTCATCCAAATACTCCGCCTCAAGACCCGGATCAGCCTCATAACCGACGGATATGAGCTTACTATAAGGGGTTACGCGGGTCAGGTATCGATCAAAGGAAGCTTGGAAGTCAGCCTTCACGGATGGCATATCGGACCTCAGGTCTCGGGGAGCGGCCAAGGTGGTGGCGGGTAGTGGACAAGCCCTCGGAGGGTGGGTAGAGACAGTAGGTTGCTGAAGCTGAGGGGCAGAGGCTGTAGCCGTGGATCGAGGGTGATAGTCCCTCGGATGGGAATAGTGAGGTCTAGAGGTAAAGGAATCCTGACGAGCCGACTCCTGTGGACGGGCCACGGGTCCCCGAGGGTATGGTCTAGGGGTAGCTCGAGAATACGACCCACGAGAGTATGTGGGTGTGGGGTGCTGGACCGGAGCAAACTCGAGCTCAAACTGCTCCTGTTCACGAGCAACCTGGTAAGCTTCCCCCAGGGTCTGCACATGGCGGCGGGATAACTCAATCCGGAGGTGCTCGCGCAGACCCCGACGGAAATGAACTACAGTCCTGATTTCATCCACCTGAGTCCCATATCGCATTAGGTGCTCATCAAAATCCTTAATATACTCGGACACGAACCTGTTGCCTTGGACAGGACTACTCGGGGCTCCCTCTACCTGATGCACCCTACTAAGGTTGGGTCGGTGGTATGGAACTGAATAATAAGAACTAGCCATCGAGATGCACTGGGAACTCAAAACACATGCAAGACTCAACGAGACAAGGATAACTCTAACTAGACATAAACCTAAAAAGACAATGCAATGGTAGATTACCTAGATGAACTAAGAGACTCAATGCAACCTAGACAACTCTAAGGCCTCAAATGACCTAAGACCCCAATTTGTTAGAACAAACTGGTTCCCTAAGCTCTGATACCAAACTTGATGCGGGACCGACTGACTCGCTAGCTAACCTACGACACTAGAGAGTGCGACCAGCACGCGCACGTGACAAGGCAAGCCGGTGTGACCGACTAACGTGAAATCCCTCCGGGTGGAGGCGTCTCTCAACAGAACTCCGAACCACGGCCGACCCAAGGAGGGAGGCGCGACAGGGTCACAACGGGCGAGAAGCCGCTGGACAACATGGGAGTCTAGTCCGAGCTCGGTGCTCGACTAGGGCCAAGGGAAAAAAAAGGTCGCTCTCGTCTCTCTCAACCAGCAGTAATACATG
This sequence comes from Amorphophallus konjac, assembly GCA_022559845.1. Lineage (NCBI taxonomy): Eukaryota > Viridiplantae > Streptophyta > Magnoliopsida > Alismatales > Araceae > Amorphophallus > Amorphophallus konjac. The sequence continues at coordinate 28,954,692 of CM040123.1, read as the reverse complement.
AAACTAGCTAGGCCCTACACTCACTTGCGCGGCACATTCAATCGCATACAGAATAAGCAAATAACAAAGGAGGGAGCGAGACACGTACCTCCACGCCTAGGCGTGGGGAAGGAACCCCGGCCGAGTCCAACCACCCCGATACACGCGAGAGAAATAAATAGTACAAACGCCAAACGGGGCCCACTCCTCGCAGGGAGATAACAGGCTACAAACACAATAGCACACGGGGCGGCCGGCACACGGGCTGACGGGCAGCAGTCGTAGTCGGGTAGACGACGCCGGTAGATGACCGCCGGGGTCTCCCTCGTCCCTGAGATGGATGTAGAAGTGGACGACGTCGCCGAGGGTTGCGTTAGGATGCCGAGTCGCTGCTGGTACCACGAACCGGTGCTGGCCTCTTGAAGGATGACGCTCCACCTTGCTTGCTGCTTGCTGGTTGCTGCGACAGGGGGGCGGAGATGGCGCTGGTACACGGCTGTCCGGACAGCGTTTGTGGCGGCGTCTTCTCTGGTGGAAGGCTGACAGGGACGGCTTCCAAGGGGCAGTGGTGGCCGATGGGGGTGCTGTGGGAGATTTGGGTGCGAAGGGCGCTGTAAACGGGGAGAAACAGTCTGCCTACGGGGTAGTCAGATCTGTGACCTTGGGTGGGGTAGTAATGGCGCAAGGGTACAGAAGGAATTCCGGCCCGAGATGTTTACTGGAGGTGTGGTGGGGTGTGAGGAGTCGGCCCACCAATTTTCAGGTCGATCCGTGGACGGGAGAGGGTACCTCCTTTGGAGGCCCGTTGCTGGCAGTCCCGCTCGGGTACTGTAGCGAAGGATTGCGCACTAAAAGTGTGCTTGAAGACAACTTTCAGCCCCGATGGAGTTTTGAGGCGAGACCACTTAGGTTGGATTCGTAACTGGCAGAGGAACAACTCTTATGAAGGGAAATAGGGCTAGAAACGGTGGAAAGGTGGCGTAAACAGGCGGGCAAGAAGGCTCTAGTTCAGGTGAGACTGTCAGGGTGACAGCCAGCGCACCGAAAGTAGGTATGAAGGGAACTTTCTCTGTGGGTGGAGTTTTGAGACGAAACCAGTGGGGTTGGAACGGTGACAGGAAGGGGTACAAAAGTCGTGAAGACCTTAGAGAGAGAAGCCGCCCGGAAGTAGACGCACCAGACCGATCTTTGGACACCAAATCTGCTGTCAGCACAGGGACGCCCGGGGAAGAGGATGAAGATCCCGCGTGCGCCGTCGCTTCACCGAACTCGTCGCCGTGAATGTTGGAAGAAGGTTGCTGGCGTAGGGATCCTTGGAGGAGATCTCCTACCCCTGGGCGTCTCACCCAAGGACTGGAGAGGGGGTGAGGGCGTCGCACCCTCAAGGAGGAGGAAGAGGAAGGGATCGCCCCTTTCAAGATGGTGGCTGCGCACAAGGCTTTTCAAACTTAATTCTTCATTGATTGATTTCCAAAAGAGAAAATACAACATATTATATGTGGGAGGGGAAACCCTAATTAGTTTCCTAAAATAAAAATACAAAAAGAGCCTATTTAATTTGAAATCCTACACAATAGGGGAGGGGGCGCACTTGCCTCCTAAAAGAAAGGAGGGAAGGTGGGGGGCGCACCTCCCATGAGGTGGGAAGGGTGGGTGCGCCCTCCTCCTTCTCCAACCCTAATGGATCCCCAGATAACAGGCCTGGGTAGTGGAGCAAGGAGGAAAAGGCCCAGTATGGGCTTTCTCCTAGGCGCCCAGCCCAAATGGGCTTGAAGAGTGAACCAAGGTGGCCCATTAACCTCCCTAGCCTCTAGCAAGCCTACAAAACACAAATAAAACCTAATTGGCCTCAAAAAAGGTCCATGACTGAAAGAAAATTGTCCACACACGGACTAAACCAAGGCCCAACATGGCCCAAAGCATAAAATAAGTGATGATAGCTCCGCTAATCTGTCAACTGGTCGCCGAGCCAAAGGGATGCCGGCGAGATCCGTGTACTCCGTCGTAAAGTGTGACGCGTGTCCTCACCACTCTGCCAGTCTACCATGACAAGAGACCCACACACACACCAAAAACCTCCCCTAAACAACTGACAACAACTCATAATCACCCTCCACCCCCCTCTCCCATGAAAGTCTCCACCTTAGTTAAGATTTCCTTTACTTCCTCTTTGCCAAGACCGTCTTCTCCTTCCCCATTCAAACACCCCTCTTCTTGAGGTGAGTCCACAACAATTCTCACTTTCGACAATAGGTCACCCTTAGCCTGAACCGAAGGAAGCTGCGCTAATGGGAGATCCTCTCCCTCTGGTACAAAAGGCGGGGTAGGCAGAGCCAGCTAGGTAATGTTGCTGGCTGCCACCCCCACTAGAAAATCCCTGCTCTTTTGCTGGCCTATCTCAAGCCCACTTGGAGGACCCTCTGACAAGACCTCGTCTCTTGGGGTCTCTCTGTCGAAAGCCTCTTCCGGATGTCCTGACGCATCCCCCGCTTCTATCCCTAGAAGAGCCTGCATAGACTTCTCATCGTTCAGAAGTTATAGGATAGACAAATCCCTGAGACCTCCCTCCCCCTCCCTGCCACCACTACAGTCTTTGCCATCAGACCTCGCTGCCTCCGACCTCTGGGGAACGTCGAAAGCGTCAAGAAGGCCTCTGCCGGAGGATAGAGAAACAAGGGCTACTCAACTGGGCGAGACCAACTGCCGGATGCCTTGTAGGAGGGGCGGCCTCTGCCTTGCGTCGCTTCACCTCATCTTCACCTGAGCCTTCCGCTGTCAAGCCAAGCACCAACTACACCTGCTCCTCGCGGGTGGCCGATGCAGGGGCCACTGTCGACACTGCACCTCTCCTCCATTGGCACCCCCACCTGACTCCAGCAGGAGTTTTCGGGGAAGGAGGTTGCCTGACGGCACCATCCGCAGGGGGTCGGCCCCCACACCGAGGAGGAGACCCTCTGCTTCCAATTTCGACATGCTGCGACATGGGGTCCCCAACCTGAGCAAAGAGTTGTGTTGCTGGTGGTCAAACGGCAGGCCGTCCTCCACAGGGATCTTCGCCGGCACAAACTGGGTCACTTCCGACTTGTTACGACTTGGGCTCCCCGTCCTGAGCAAAAAGCGGCACTGCTGGTGTTTTGAGCGCCTGGCTACCCTCCGCAGAAACCACCACTGGCACATACTGTCGGCCCTTCACCTCCCTGGAGCACTGACAGGTCGACGAGTTAAGCCCCTCAGCAGCCACCGGCTCAGGCCACGTCTCTTCCTGTCGGGCGATGGCTGCCGGGCCAATAACGAGCATGCCTTTTGCAGCTGGGCAATCTACTAGAAGACCGTTATGGGGTTAGGGAGAAGACCCTTAGCGGGTCCGGGAGCCCTAGTAATCCCACCCAACCCGATTATGGGTAAGTTGTGGGCTTTCGGATCTTCGATTGGGTCCTGTAGTGAAAGCCCAAAGCCGGCTGATCGGGAAGGCCCAACCACCTCCTGCCCATTTTTTAAGACCCCCAACCCAGTCCCCTTCTACCCGGTCCAGGTCAGCCCGACCCGGATATGGGGCCTGTTTGAATTCAAACCGCCTGCCAAGATTTCATCTTCAACCTCCGAGCAGGGCGCTAGGTGCCCTAGTTGGGACTACCGTCGCCGCTCTGCCTCCGCCACGGCTTCCCCAAACCCCTCTGATATAGAAGAGGATCGCCAGTGGTGCTCGCTGCTGAGCTGAGGGGGTGACAATGGCCTCCACCGTGGTCACCTTACACTCTGGAACCACATGAACAATGCCGGCCTCCATTTCTCCGAACGATCGGGCTAAGAAACCGATTCCAGCGTCATCACAGAGGCATAGCGGCACCCTTGCAAATCTGACCCAGAAGGAGGACTTCTCCTGAGTGGAGAAAGTCCCTCTTCCTAGGCTTCAGGGCTGGACCTCGGCCTCCACAGCTTCCTTGGCATCTTCCACACAAGTAGCGATGGCTAGCAGGCCATCTTTGTGCACGCTCTTCTCGTCTCAGGGTCCATCTGCTCCCCACCGGTGGTCCAATAACATCTTCGTCGGCTCCACCTCCAACCCCCCTTGTAGGGTAGATAGCCACATACACCTCGCGAGCCACTCCAAGCACCCTGCCATGCTCTCCAAGGAGTGCCCTCCTACGTCCACCGGTTCCCCACCCATTGGTTGGGACATGAGCACCGGCCTTTGCTTCACAACCTCTGCATAGGATCTCCCTCCTTTTGTCCAACCACCTTCCAGCCATCGACCCTCCATTGGAGTCCTGTAGAACCTCTGTGATGCGAGACAAGACTAGTCATTTTTCAATTTTATTATGTATTGTGTTTTTTATGTAAGTCTAGTTTTAGAGTCAAGAAAAAAAGAGATGTTATCTTTATTTTGGGCTATGTTGTAATTATTGGGCCTCATGTATGGGCTTGGATAATAGTCTTTTGTTACTTTTGTTTGGGGGTATTTAAGTCCAAAGAGTCTTGTTAGAGTTAGGGTAACACTATAAATATGTTTGTAAGCTTCTTTTCAAATTAATGAAGAATTCGGGTTGCGAATTTTAGGATTTTTCCACCCCTCTTCTCTTCAAAAGAGATGTCGAGTCTTGAGATGAGGCCCCATGGTGGTCCCTGTGAAAAGGAGAGCAAGATGCCTACACTCTCACGTCCGGTGGTCCCTGTGAAAGGGAGGGCTAACATACACTCCCACCTCTAGTGTGAAGTCGCTTTATCCCTCCTACATCAAATTTGGTATCAGAGACGATCTTGGCTTCTTCCACGGAGTCGAAGATCCATTGCACTGTCGCTTGCTGCAACACCGTTGCCGCCCTTCATCTCTATCTTCTCCTTTTGCCTGGGCGCCGTGATCTGCCCCACCAGAAATCGCCGCCGGCTACCCCACCCCAACCAGTGCACAACCACCACCTGCAACCGCTCGTTCAACGTTGCCACAACTATTGATTTGCCCTGCTAGGAGCCGCCGCCTGTGGCCTGCTTGGATTGCCCAATCCACCTTCAACCACCTACAATCGCCGCCAAGTTCCCCATCCGCCGCCTGCAACCGCCAACCAACGCCATGGAAGCCATCATTCCTCTCCTCGTCGCTAGCTGCCATCGCCAACAACCCCTTCTTTTTTTTTCTTTCTGCATCGCCGTCTGACTTCTTCTCCATCTATTTGCAAGCCCAGTCCCAGTCACCCAGTCACGAAACCCGTTCACTCCATTCCCCCTCCTTACCGTGAACTCGAGCCTAACCGCACCCCCCTGCGCATCATTGTCGGCCCCTTCAACTTCCTCTTTTCCCGACACGTTCAAACCCCTGTAACCCTAGCCCGTGCCCCACCCCTGTCCACCACGTCCCCTCCCCTTCTTCTATGTTCTCTCTCTCTTGTTTCTTTCAAAAGAGAAAAAAACTCTTCTTTGTTGTCTGTACGCACAGGCCTTTAATTTCGTCCCTTTCTCCACATTTCTTTATTCTGAAACAGAAGTTTGGCCCCAACAACCCAAACCCCACTTTCACCCACTCCTCTCACCATATCCATCTCATCTCCGGTACCCCTTTTATTTTATTCACCCACATTTAATGAACCCCCACCTTCCCCTTCCTTCTCCCACCACATTTTCCTCCTCCCCCCCTACCAGGTAGTCGGTGAGTCAGTGACTTAGCGGCCCTCTGCATCGCCTTCCACCGGCGTCCACCACCATTACCGCACAACCTAGTCAAACAGCCGGCCCAATTACCTCCCAAAGCGGCTCATTATAGATATCGGGTCCAGTAACAGCGAAGGAGGCCCGGTCCCACTCACACAGAGCCATGTCTCTTTCTTGCAGATCCAAACTCGAGGACGAGTTTTTCGAGGTGGAGGTGATTGATGTGGGACAAGACTAGTCTTTTTTTCAATTTTATTATGTATTGTGCTTTTTATGTAAGCCTAGTTTTAGAGTCAAGAAAAAAAGAGATGTTATCTTTATTTTGGGCTATGTTGTAGTTATTGGGCCTCATGTGTGGGCCTAAATAATAGTCTTTTGTTACTTTTGTTTAGGGGTATTTAGGTCCAAAAGGTATTGTTAGAGTTAGGGTAACACTATAAATATGTTTCCTCTTTTCAAATTAAGGAAGAATTAGGGTTATGAATTTAAGAATTTTCTTCCCCTCTTCTATATCAAAGAGATGCCAGAGCCTTGAGATGAGGTCATGGTGGTCCCTGTGAAAGGGAGAGCAAGATGTCTACACTCCCACCTCCGGTGGTCCCTGTGAAAGGGAGGGCTAGCATACACCTCCACCTCTGGTGCCGCTCTATCCATCCTACATCACTCTGCAGGTGCCCCTTCTGCCAGCAACGATAGTTGGTGGGGCCAAGGCCTATTCCCTTTCTTGTTTCTCTCCTCCGGCGAGGATCACCACCCCTTGAGGGGAGACAATTTGCCGCGTGCAACTCTCTCCATCCCTCCACTCGGCCCTATAAGGCCGTATTCACATAGCTATATTCTGTTGCATCCCTAAGGTTTTGACGAGGTCAAACACCATAAGTCAATCATCATAAGTCAAACACCATAAATCCTCATGAGAATGTGCAATGGAGTGTTGTGCAAGTCATCTGCTTGTTATGTTGAAATCTGCTAGACTTTTGTTTATGCATCGGTGCATATCATGTTCCTTCTTGCTCTAAGGTCGGTGCATATAGGTCATCCTGCACAACTAAGGTCGATGCATGCTTTCCAGACTGCATATGAGGTCGGTGCACATTTCTATTTCTTCGTTAGAAGGTCGATGCACATTTTGTTGTTCAGCATCTAACGTCGGTGCACATTCCTGTCCCTTCGTTAGAAGGTCGGTGCACATTTTGTTGTTCAGCATAGAACGTCGGTGCACATTCTATTTGTCTTCAAATAAGGTCGGTGCACACTTGCAGTATGCATATCTAAGGTCGGTGCATGTTGTCCATGAGGTCAGTGCATATCTGCCTTAGTCAGTTATAAGGTCGATGCACATCTTGCATCATGCACATAGATGGTCGGTGCACCTTGTCATAATGCATCATTAAGGTCGGTGCATGTTTTGGTTTGAACACTAGAAGTCTGTGCATGTTTTGGTTTCAATGCTTCAAGGTCTGTGCAACTTCGTAAACAAGGTCGGTGCACATTTTGACAGACTGCATTGCCAAGATCGTTACATACTTTGTTAGACACATATAAGGTCTGTGCATGTTTTTATCTTATACCATCTAAGTTCTGAGCATGTTTTTAAGTTCGAGCATATTTCAGGTCTGAGCAAGTATTAGGTCTGTGCACACTTAAAAATGGCTGACTACAAAGTGTTTGACGAAATGTCTTTGCTCTAATTGACAGGATTAAGGATGGCGCGTGGTCTTAGGGAGCATATGTTCAGATGCAATACTGGCGCCCATCACACGTGCGGATACTTTTGGCGCGAAAAGGCTTGTACACGTGGCAGAATCTCCAACACTGATGGGCACGTGATCCAAGGGAGGATGGCACGCTATTTCGGAGGTTTCCAGAAGAATATCCAGGTGGACCAATCAGTGCTCACTAGGTTATCTGCTACTACGGAGCCCCTGTTCCTATATAAGGGTGCCTTGCCCCTCGAAGAAGGCGGCTGAAAGCTGTTGAAGTTGCTGCCACTGTCTCCATTTGAGAAGAGAGCGTCTCCAGGAAAAAGAGAGAGAGAAAGAGAAAGGATCGTGAGAGCAGCCAGCCAGTGAATACTGAAAAAGCTTCTTCGAAGCTACAATCTATCTTTTTCTTTTGTTATTCTGTTTTCATTTTTGCCGTGATTTCTCGTCTTGTTCCCTCTGAGTGTTCTTAGAGGAGGGGAGATATTATCTCCGGTTGCAAGCGACTTGGGGTCGTTCGTGAGTTTCCCTCTGGTGTGGAGGAAGGGAGGTTCTGTCCTCCGGTTCTGGACTTGCAGGTGGCAAGTTCAGGTGTCAGGTTCTGTGGGGTGCAGGACCTGGGTCGAGGGATTTGTCTCCCTTGGGGCAAGCTGTGAGGCAGCATTCTGTCGCAGACTGAGTCTGTTTTTGTTCTAGCCAGTGCTAGTGAAATCAGCCAGTGCTAGTGAAATCCTCGTTCGGTGTGAGCGAGGGGTGGATGTAGATTGCGGATAGCAATCAAACCACCTAAAAACTCTCTGTGCCTTATTGTGTGGTTTGTTTATGTGATTCTCAGTTCGCTTGCGTGATTTCATTGTGTCCAGGAGATATATTAAAAGGCGTAGCCCAAACGATAGGTCAGGCCTATCTGGAGGGTTTCGTCTTGCGTGAGGAGACTCTAGGGTCCAACCTCTGCCTAGTATCCTTGGCCACTATATGAAATCAATCTCTGCTTGCAGAGTGTTCGATCTTTTGTCTATCTGCTGGCATTAACTGGTCATTCGTTGTTTCCTCTATATTCCATCTCTCGATCGATATTCACTGGATTGTGTTAACTGTGATTAGCTGTGAGCTAATTCTCTTGCCTTCAGTCAGTCTTCATCGATTGTTTCTCATTATCGGCCGAAGTTGGGAGTGATCTATTCACCCCCCCTTCTAGATCACATCTTATTTTATATCATATTCTTTTTCTTCGTAAACTGGTAGTGGTCAAGGACTCAAGGAGCAGGTAAACAGGTTTATATAGGTATGCCTGTCCCTTCTCCTTTTGCTTTCAGAAGTTTCAAACAGCAGCTCATTTAGTTGCTCTTAATTTGCATAAGTGGATTTGATTGAAATGAGTTGTTTTTATTTCCTTCTGAATTCAATGTAACCCTTATAATCTTCCACCTAAACTATCCGAACCTATATGCAACCATTGAACTACTAAATTTCCATAACTTTGGAATTTTGGACACTATGGTGCATTGACTAGATATCTGTTCCTGGCTCCTTTTTAGGATGAGACCAAGCTGTTTAATGCATGTGATAGGTGTAGCAACTGCACGCTTAGAGATTTCTGTTTGCCATGCATGAAGTCCCTGGTTGCCCCCCACCCTATTGAACAGCAGTACAGAAGTTCCAATTGTGGGAACAAAGAGAGTAGTATGATGCTCTTACGGCATAAGATTTAATGTTCTAACCGATAACCGGTAGAAGCTATAAGAGAGATTCATACCTTTCTTATGTCACATTGCATTCTGAATAGAGATATATAGATGTGAAAACCAAAATCAATGTATATGTGATATGCTTTCACATAATATTTGGCCTTGTTCTGATTATAATTCCATATTATATACCCAGGTGTTCACATTATCTGCAGTGCTGTTCCAAAAAATGCCATTTGTCCTTTCAGAGTGCATCTCTGTCCTAAAGCCTGGGGGGTTGCTCTTGTTCCGGGATTATGGTAATGGCCTCCAACATGTTGATTCACTTTTATAGTCACTTATACAAAATCACTTACCCTAAAGAACTTATTCTTGGATTTCTAGAATGTGTAGTTTGTCAGTATTCCAAGACCATGGGATTCTCACTTAACAGCTTATTTGCATGAATTTATTTTTTTTCTAATTTTTTTCTCCTCTATCATTTCTTTTAACTTCAGGTCTCTATGACATGACTATGCTTCGATTTCCACCTGAACAAAAAGTAGGATTCCGGGAGTACATGCGATCTGATGGGACATTTTCATATTTCTTTTCCCTGGATGTTGTTAGAAATCTCTTTCTTGATGCTGGCTTTGTGGAGGTACATACTACATTCCTCTTCATTACCGACAAAAGTTGCATAAAAAAGGTTCTGTCTCATTTATGGACTTGTCTAAATTAATTGTCAGAGTGGTGAATTAAGTGTTATAAACAGGTGCTACTGGTGAGAATTAACCACTAAAATCAACAATTGTCGTCATTCAATAAGGTGATCATTTGACCTGGAGGATGCTCATATATCGGTTCCCTCTAATGATCAAGTGATTTCTATAGTGAAGAGCTTTTGAGGATTCACCCCATCTGCAATACTCTTGGATGGTACATCATCATCATCATCATAGTGCCTCATCTCATCAATTTGCGATTGGCTTAGGACTTGAGGGTCCCAAAAAAAAGGGACATGATTTTCCTGACAGCTGCTTGACAGAGGCTAACCTCTCATTTGCTGAGCAATAGTCCTGACAAATATCAGTTAATAGGTGGGGGAGACCGTAGTCATGGCTAGTTGGCTAGTAGCAATATCTACCTTGGCATAAATAAAATATGTGAATAAGATATCACACAAAGAAAAATAAAAGAAAAAATAAAAAAATATAGAATATACAACACAATGGAACTTTCATATGCTGTGTGATTCTTTGCTATCAGAATTGTTGTCTCTTAATTCACATTTTACATTTCACTTCAGCTGATACAAAAACCTGTGCCTGGAAGTGCTTATTTCCATGCATCTAGCTTAGTTCCAAATCCACACACGGTTGCATCGATTAACATGATAACATTTGCAAATGGTATAAACCAAGGAATGTCTCATTCAATCTTTTTAGTAATTCCATATATCACAAGGTAAAATGAAGCATAGAACCTGTGGTATTCTCTATCTACCAGAAATTCATTAGCCTTTCCATTAATTGTTCTCTCTCGGTCCCTCAAGACACCTTCATACATATTTCCCAAGGTGTCAATGACCTCCAAGACAGTCTCAATAGTGCACCAAATGAACTTCCTCAGTACTGTATTATAAACCTTTTCCAATTAATGAACAATCTAGATGGTCCGGAATGGCCTTATTTGTTTTTTTTTTTCAAATGGCATTTAATGGCTTTAATTCCTCCACCCCCGTCCCCCCCATGGTAATAGCTGTTCTCTCTCATGTCAGAATATATGTTCACGCCAGCAGGAAATTGTTATGTCTTTACCGATTCCACATGTTGACATTTATTGAACTGTTTGCAGCTAGAGCTGGAATACTGCTGTATTAGATCTGTGAATCGCCTCAATGGAAAGATCATGCGCAGAGTTTGGGTTCATGGGAAGTTTCAAAAGCCTCTTTGAGATTTTATTTGTTATCTTAAGAGGTATTGCGATGAATGAGTATCAGACCATTGAATTATGGATCCGTAGTTTGCTATTTTATTGCGCCGCCTTGCTTCACTTCCATGACATTTGATAGGATCTTTGTGTAGTTGCTAAACCGTACATATGTTAGTCTTAATTAATAATGCCATTGATATTTTGAGCCATCCATATTAATGGTTTATTACCTGCCTAGGGATTAGACTCGGGCGTGTTGGGTCGGGCCAACGAGTAATTTGGCCCAGCCCAAATTAAGAACGGGACAGCCCAAATGTGGCCCAATCCATGTTAAGCCCGGTTTACAGTAGCCCAAGTCCATTGAATTTGGGCTGGGTCGTGCTGGGCTGGGTGGGGCCGGCCCAATTCTTTTTGTGAAGTAATATGTTTCTAAATATTCTTATCAGAGGGCAAGCTAAAACGGTAAAAATATCACAGGGAAACAAAAATTATCATCTCATGGTCATCCTCCGTGCTGGCACATGATGGTCGGAAATAAATAGCACAACTCCATTTAAAAGGATAATTGTAAAATTAAATAACCATCATATATGCTTGTGAAGAATTATTATTCTTATTTTAATATAATTTTAAGTCAATTCATATATACCCTCCCTACGTGTCAATTATCAAAATTGCCATTCTTAGTTACCAATATCACATTTACCATATTATTAATCGAAAATTTTTAAATATAATTTTAAAAATACCACTAAATGATAAAAACATCCCCAATGTTATATTTTTTTACCAGGAGCATCTTCAGCGCATTCATCATGTCGAAATAAGAAGACAATGTCGTGAGACAAGGGCATTGATATATATATAGAACAAGCCACGCATGGGGAAGAGGGTAATAAGAAGCTAATTAAAGGGATTTCTGTTGTAATCAAATGGGTGAAAGGGTTGGAGAGTGAACATGACATGAATGTCACGAATCAGGATCCATGAGAGTAAATATGAGTTACAGTAAATCATGATTTGTTGACTCAGTGAGACTCGCACTGACTCGGGAGTATCGCACCGAATTTGAAAAAAATCGGTCTCAGATTCACCTTGGATCGATTGAGTCGGGACGTGTTATCACCGGAGTAGTCAGTTGACGTGATTGAGTCGATTTTTGGCATGTTTGCATAGTGGGGAGAGGTGGATCTATCGTCGGAGAAATTTGAGGAGATTAGTTTGACCAGATTCGAGACATTTCATGACTGCTTTGAGCTGTGGGAGAGGTCTGCTAACGGGGTGGGGGGCTGACGGCGTGAGGGAGGTGGCTACCGTGATTGGGAGGCCGATCGAGGGGTGAGGGTTGGTCTGCGAGCGGGGGGGGGGGGGGAGGGAGGGCGTCGGAGTGAGAGAATAATTAAAGGGGCTGTCGAGGTGAGGGTGGGGAGAGGACGGGGTGGACTTGGATCAAGTTTGCCTGTGTCGCATATAACTCGGACGTACAGTATAAGATCAGGGTGGTCTCGATCTGATACGGATCACCGAGTCGACGAATGGTGCAGTAAATTAATAAAGTGGGAAGAGTTAATCTGTGCCAACAGTAGCGATTATACGTTTGTGGCAAGCAAGATTTGAGAGCCAAATTGTAAAGGTCACTCGCGAGATCCTTCCCGTCAAGACCAACCAACAGTGTCCACGGTTTTCTAACAAATCTTCAAGTCAAATAAAGCCAATTTAAGAGGATGAGTGGGAGAAGTCCATAGTGCAGACCTCATGGTCATATAATTTGTTCCACACACACACGCACACACACACATATATATATATATATATACTCACAAATAAGAGCGTCTTCCGATGCTTTTAATTATTATGTTACAGAAACAGTGGATCGATAGATACACCTTTTTTGAGCACACAATCAATGGGGGTACGTAGAAGCTATACGGGTGGAGGGAAAGTGGGCAGTGTAGGCTTGAGTGGGTCGAACAGATTCGAATGTTGTTGACTAGCTAGTAGTAGACTTCGACAAATTTCCTTTTCTTGTTCTTGTGGTGGTGTTCTTCTTCTACAAACCTTTGATTGCTTTAAGTCGTGATCTTTTTTTTTTTCCTCGATCAATCTCGGAATAGTTAGGACTTGGGAGGACCAGAATATATAGCACATATAGGCTTAATCGAAATTTCGTAGAGTTGACTTTGAAGAATTTCAGGAACCTAGCTAGCTACCTGATGAGATGACACCTCCATGGTCTCCCTGACGTTGAAGGAATAAAGGTCGGTGGATGCACGGACCAAGGAGAGAAAAGAAGGAAAAGAGAAGACAAGAAAGAAGGAGAAAGTCAAAACAAATAAAAAAAATATCGAAAGCGTCAAGAAAAGATATATACATTCTGTTGAATGGAAATCATTGCAAGTTCTTGTGCTGCTCCCATCTCTTATTTTCTAAAATAATTATTCAAATCTACAATTCCCATACAAGAGTTGAATATAGTATGGTACGTTGAAAGCTAGCATGCATGTGGGAAAGAATCAAGGTTTCATTCCCTATACACAAGGACTAGGGATGGCCTTTGCTTTGGCTATATATATATATATATATATATATATATGTTGAACAAATTAAGGGATGTTTTAATGATAGAGTACATTCATATGGGTAATTAACAAGAAATACGGGAAAGGAACTTGAATCCACATATATGTGCAAGAAATGGTGGTGACGAAGCATGGACGACATCAGAAGTTCTAGCTAGCTAGAACAAGAGTGCGGTAAATATTTAAACTTGAGATTTAATCTGATGTCACTCCCCGATTGGGTAACTGTGTGCTTGTTAGACAGGAGAAATAGAAAATCTCAGTGAGGGGGGGATATGCATACGGCGCCGTAGAAAAATTTCCTGTAGTTAACATGCAAGGCATTCCCATTTTTATTACGAATAAAACAACAGAAATAGATTTTTATTTTTGATGACGAGGAATCTAATTATGCATTGGTGTTCATATTTATTTACACAGCCGAGTCAACCCTAGCAAACGCCCAATGCATTTAGCAAACTCCGAGCCCACATCCCTCTATTAAGATTCCTACGTACCGTAGCCTCCACGAAGTTGGACGATGCGCCATAGGCTTGGACGGTGTGGCATGAAATTGGACGATACAGCAGCATCGTCTATCATTCAGGGGTTAGACGATGTGGGAGCACTGCGTGCATGTTCGCCTGATATGTCATGCGAGCCTCCCACACACAACCACTGTCCAGGAAATAGGAGCCCGTACTGGTAAGAGTCATGTACGTACGTAGGTACTCAACTCCTGCCTGTGTAGATCAGACTAGCTTTGTGCAACTTCTGTAACAACCTCTGTGTCAACTAGATGTGTGTGGGTTAAGTAACTTCCCATTGATTGAGGAGGATTATCTGCTGTACGTACACACCTGTTATGATGTAACTACATTTCTATATAAAGTCGGGCGAATTCATCGTCCTATAGTCTCTCCGGTTTTAGTACACTCCCATTCTTTATATATATGGTATCAGAGCCTTTGTTTCACAATGCTTGATTCATGATCCTGTTTTCTCCTCTCCATACTCCTAGTTTTCCTCCTCATGGTCACCAATTATGGCACTAATGTTGCTGTCGTCAACGAGTCCAGTACCACCCCTGCTGTCGACGTTGTTGCCAGCGGCTCCTTTCTTCCAGTCCTAACCCTCTTGGCGGCACTGTTGCCGGCATGTCTGCTCCACCTCTCGTAATCTCCAATCTCACTAATCTTGTCCATGACAAGTTCGATGGTACTACCTACAGAACTTGGAGCAATCTTTTTGAATCTATCCTCAACGGGCAACGTCTTATGGGTCACATTTTTGGGAGTGATCCTACTCTGCCATCCTCGTCTCTCCGAAATACTTAGAGTGATATATATGAAAAAGATCAGATGATCATGTTGGGGCTCAATGCCACCCTCTCACCTACTGCCCTACCTTATGCCATTGGCGTGAAGACAGCTAAAGAAGCTAGCATGGGAGATTCTTGCCCGACGTTTCAGAGCAACGTTGCTTGCCCGTGTCATGAATCTCTGGCATCAACTTCATAATTACATCCACCAAGACAACAACAAGTCCATGCAAGATTATCTTCACGAGTTCGAAGTGCATTGTTGATCAACTCGATCGTGGCTGTTGGCTCTATTGTCTCCGATGACTAGATATTCTTCTCCATGTTGGATGGTTTCTAGACAGCCTTTTGGCGTTGTCTCTGGTATCATCATCAGATTTCGTGCTCAGACCTCTAGCTTGTATCACAAGAGAAGAAGCTGAGAATCTCCTGCTCAGCGAGGAGCTCACCCTCTCTGATCATCAAAGACCAGTAGCTGACCAATACTACTACAGCCTTCCACTCTCGCCTCCAATACAACACTTGTGGTGGGCGCGGCGGCGGACGTGGCACCAACTTTGGTCGTGGTGGTGGGCACCGGGCTCCTAATTTCACTCTCTCCAACCCTACCCCGGTTAAATATTGTGATTTAAAACTCATGATAACAGCAACGTTACCGTTGCACCGTGTGAACGTTGCAACGTTACACACCAAATCGGTAATATATATTTATACATATTAAATGGAGGTTATGAACGTGTGAACGTGAGGGGGCCTTCTATGACCTATATATAGACCCCTCGACCACCTCAAACATACAACAATTACAAGAGAAATAGTGTGAAATCTCTCCCATTAATTTCTTCTCATTTTCTTCCCCCCACAGTTTTATTTCATTTGTGTTGAGTTCTTGAAAGGTGGGTTGAGGTTCGTTAAAGATCTCTTCGAAGACGTGCCGACGAGAGAGATGGTGTTACCTATTCGGGGTCGTCGTATCTCTAGGAGACCGTTGCCACGAGGACCGCACGTCGACTGGCAATAAGTTCTCTTAGTTCAGCGACATCGCGCTTCGACCAAAAATTACGCTTTCTTAAACCTCTTAATTTATGTTTTAGATTTAATTATTTGTTGTTAGTATTTATTATTTTCAGTAATATATTTCCAACAATCTAAGAGAACTTATTGTTGTTGTTATATTATATTACTGAAAATGATACTACAATTTTGACTATAAGATAAGATAATTTTATAATGTGTTTTTATACAACGACGAGTCTTATATAAAGACGTCTTCCTCGTTGGCTTATTTTAAATATGAAATTATTTACTATAGTCATCTATGTTTAAAAGAAAAAAAATGTCTATGTTTGAAATCAGAATTATGTTTTAAAATTTTAGAAACTAGAAATTATAATACTATGTTTTTAAAATATAATTGCTCCTATTATTATATTTCTGAAATTATATTGCTGATTTTTAAACATAACTGAATATAATAAAAAGTCTGTGTTTCTTTAAAACCTTCTATTCTACGGAAAAGAATTTCCGTTTAAATTTTTTTATTATTATTTTCATAAAATATAATTTTATTTTAAACAATTTGTTTTCAGAAAATAAAATAGTTATGATGTACTATTTTCAGAAAATAAAATCTTGGAAAACTATTTTTTTGAAAACTGAAATAATTTTCAGAAAAAGTTAATTATCAGAAAATAATATATCTGTTTAAATATTTAAAATGCAGAAAACAGTTTTTGTAAATTTCAGAAAATAGCTATTATTACTTTTCAGAAATATTAATTCTGTTTTAAAGAAATACTATTTACAGAATATTTAATTATTTCTGTTTACAGAATTTTTAAAAATAAAAATCTATGTTTACAGAAAAAATAAGTCATTTCTGATTTTTCTGAAAATAATATCTGTTTATAGATTTATAAAAAATATTTCTGTTTACAGAAAAATAAATATTTCTGATTTTTCTGAAAATTCATGTCTCTATAAATTATTTCTATTTTCAGAAATTCAGAAAATAGTTAAAATTATTTATGTTTAATAAATAATTTATATTTTCAGATAAATAATTTTTGTTTTCAAGTAACTAGATTCTGGAAATTATTTCTGTTTAAAAATATCTATATTTATTTCGATCTGTTTTCAGAAAGTAAAATTCTGAAAATTACTACTTGATTAGTTTGTATGAATTAACGAATCTTAGTTGTTGAAAATAAAATTTTAGTAATTTTTACTTGCTTGAAAAATATAACTTTATTATTTTCTGCTTTTATTAAATTTGCACTTGTGTTAGTTATTTTGTGATAATTTAAATTTAAAGTTATTATTTGTTAATTTTATATATTCAAGTGTTTTGACAAAATCTCAACATATCACATCAACAGATATTGTCGACCCTCAATTATTTTCTCAATGGCTACTTTAATTACAAAAGAAACACTAAGTGCAAAACCAGACAAATTTGATGGGAAAAATATCAAAAGGTGGCAAAATCAAATGAGATTCTGGCTGACCACATTAGGCTTGATATCAGCCATCAGTGATAGCACAACTAAAAATCGGAGTTCGGGTTCCTCTCCAACTTAAAATACCCGTCGAATCCAAACCCGGTCAACTCGAACCCAAACTGAACCCGAATCCTCCTACTCCACAGCCACATAGGAAGAGATAGACTATCATTGTCTCCACCGAATTCTAGGAGCTCTTTCTGATAACCTATATGATCTATATTATAACTCAAAAAGTGCTAGCGAACTTTGGGACACCTTAGAAGCCAAATATGGTCTAGATGATGCCGGTATTAAGCGGTTCAAAGCATCCGACTTTAACAAATTTAAATTTATAGATAATAAATCTATGAATGAACAAATCCATGAATATGATAATCTAGTTCACGAACTAAAGCCCAATGGGTCCCGGCTTGATGAATCTTTCCAAATAGCATGTTTATTAGACAAGCTACCTCCCTCTTGGTCCGATTTCACCAGGACTCTTAGCCATACCCAAGGTGTTCTAACCTCAACCCAATTATTCGCGTCAATAAGAATAGAAGAACAACACAAGTTAAGGAAACTGCTACTCAAAATAACCAGCCCAAAGTCAACATGGTGGAAAGTAAAACACAAAAACATCACAAAAAGTTGTTTCCTCCGAAACGTAAAAACTTCAATAAAAATTATCAACCCTTTAACAAAAATAATAACAAACCACAAAATTCCAACAAACAAAATGAAAAGCCAAATGAGAATGATGGGGAGCGCTACTGCTATATATGCGGTCGGATCAACCATCTCGCCTACCAATGCTACTTTCGAAAAAAAATCTACTCTAAAGGTAAAAGAAAATGGTCCTTCTCCAACCGACCCTCAAGTCAACATGGCGACTGATGGCGTTGGTGCATCAGAGCCGGTATTTAGGTTAGTTCTCTCAAACCCCGAAGTGAACTTGACCAATTTGCCCATTGATTAGTGGATTGATACTGGAGCTAATATCCATGTTTGTGTTGATCGCTCCTGATTTTCCACTTATCAGGACTCAGGTGCAGGAGTTGTGATGATGAGGAATAATGTGGAGGCGCAAGTGCTAGGGATAGGAAGAGTCGATCTGGAGTTGACTTTAGGAAAGACTTTGACCATTCACGACGTTCACTACATTCCCGACATCAGGCGTAACCTCATTAGTGGATCCCTTCTAGTACAACAAGACTATAAACTTGTGTTTAAGTCAAATAAAGTTGTAATAACCAAAGGCCTATCCTTTGTTAGAAAAGAATTTATGTGTGATTGCCCTTTTAAATTAAATGTGTGTACCTCTTCTTTTAGTAAACAACCCACTGTGTTAACTGTTGAATCATCTTCCATTTGACATTCAAGATTGGGTCACGTAAACTATAACTCAATGTTAATAAGTTCAAGCGCACCCGAGAACTTGTGGGGGGAGACACTCTTAACAGCATGTTATGTTTTAAATAGAATACCATTACACCCTATGAAATTAAAAATAAATAAATTTAAACTATCTCAAAGTGTGGGGGTGTTTTGCTAAAGTAAAAATACAAGAAAATAAAAAAAAGAAAATTGGACCTAAAACTATAGATGTTATCTTTATAGGTTACACAACAAACAACAATGCAGATAAATTTGCTAACAATAATAACTAATTTTTAGTAATAAAATCTGAAATGATTGCACTAGACACCACCTGCACGGAGGCAGAATGATCAAGAGACATTCTAGCTGATATTCCCTTAATGACTAATCCGCTACCTCTCATATCTATACTATATAATTATAAATCTGCCATTGATAAATACATGCAAGCTAATGCAGATGTAAATATGGACATACACTTAAAAGTGAGACATAAATTAATAAGAGATAAAATGAAGCAACAACTAATTGCTTTAAACTTTGTGAAATCAGAAAGAAACTTGACAGATGCCTTTACAAAAGGCTTATCTAGAATAGTGATTCTAGAGGCGTCGAGGTGGATGGGATTGAGCCCATAAAAGAAAGAAGTTACCACGACAGCAACCCAACCTCACGGAGGTTCAATGGGTAGAAACTAGCTTGATAGGTAACTTGGGAGAGCACTAATGGATTATGTTCCCATCTCTATGACGCTAGTGCTCATTTAAAAGCAAGAGGTAAGGGTGAGTGCTATACTTTTAATGAATCCGAGACCCAAGTGACAGGATGGTTACCTTGCTTCCACCCTTCGTAGGATTCACCGACATGTGTGGAATCGTGAGGCCGCGACTGTGAAAATGTGGGCTATTTTCTAAAACACACATGAGATACCTGCGCAAGGCCATTAATAGTGCAACCCGCTTAGAATCTCAATCTGGCTATACTATGTGTGAATTTGGGAAAGTCTGAACCATGTGACTTGGTTCAAGACATAGTCCACCGAGCGTTCTTACAGATAATCTCAAATATCACTAAGCGAAAATTCAAACCGAAAGATATTTTCACCCATTGCATAATATAAAGGACTCAACAATCTTTTATTCCTTTATTTATTATTTTTTTAATAATTTTTAAAAATTTTAAATCATGTGGGGGATTGTTAAATATTGTGATTTAAAACTCATGATAACAGCAACGTTACCATTGCAACGTGTGAACGTTGCAACGTTACGTTGCAACGTTACACACCAAATCGGTAATATATATTTATACATATATATTAAATGGAGGCCATGAACGTGTGAACGGGGGGGGGGTCTTCTATGACCTATATATAGACCCCTTGGCCACCCCAAACATACAATAACTACAAGAGAAATAGTGTGAAAGCTCTCCGATTTCTTCTCATTTTCTTCCCTCCACAGTTTTATTTCATTTGTGTTGAGTTCTTGAAAGTTAGGTTGAGATTCGTTAAAGCTCTCTTCGAGGACGTGCCGACGAGAGAGAGGGTGTTGCCTACCTGGGGTCGTCGTATCTCTAGGAGACCGTTGCCACGAGGACCGCACGTCAGCCGGCAATAAGTTCTCTTAATTCAGCGACATCGCACTTCGACCAAAAAATTACGTTTTCCTAAACCTCTTAATTTATGTTTTAGATTTAATTATTTGTTATTAATATTTGTTATTTTCAGCAATATATTTCCAACAACCCCTACTAACAATCGTCCTTGTCCTCTATCATACTCCTCTCCACCGCCAAAGGATGATCTCTCCGACACTTACTGCCAAATCTACACGAGGAGACGGCACGACAGTACTATTTCACCATAGAACAGTTGCTATTTTCTACTCAACGACATTTGGCTTTTGTGTGGAGAACAAATTAAGCCTCTCAGAAGGCACTTCAGCAAGGGAGAAATAGGCATGGTCGGTACTCGTTTCACTCCAACAATCCAAGCACTCCAGATCGTTCGTGCTGCTCCATCTGCTGTTTCCAAGCATTCCCAAGTTATGTTTGTCGCAATTAATCTTTTGGAGGTAATAGGATAAAAATTAGAGGTGTATTTCTATCCAGTAATGTGCACTTGGTTTCGGTTATAATACGAGGTTAAGGAAACTAAAACATTATCCCATCATTAGTAACCTTTAACGATATCCATATAACGGGTTGGCCGGGGAACCTTGCTTTGCGGTGGATCCTCCATCGTAGTTTGAGATTGTCTACTCTTTTATATATATATATATATATATCACTCTATCTCAACTGTGGATGCATCTACATCTTTTTCTATTATTTAGAGATCATCCAACTCCCAACCTTGGGTGAAAGTGAGGTAGTGCAGATCTTTTGTACCGTGACTGCATTATATCTGATAAATATAAAAATAATATTGTGGAAGGGGCATCTAATTAATTAGAAACGCTGTTAGAGTGTGGAGTCAGAACTCTTTTGTTCGTGCGCCTCTGCACGGGATCACACTCTGCCTCAGGAGCGCATCCACCGCTTCAGAGGAGCATCCGCAGCATCAGGTGAGCATGGCGAGCACATGCTGTCTCCAGGGAAGCAACCGCTGCTCCAGGGGAGCATTCTCAGCGTCAGGTGAGCATGGCGAGCACATGCTGTCTCCTGGGGAGCATCCTTCTGTCTCCAGGGGAGCATCCTTCTGCCCCAGGGGAGCAACCGCTGCTCCAGGGGAGCATATGCTGTCTGGGTTGGATGCGTTGACCTTGTCTGGCAATGCGTCGACGCTGTCTTGGCAATGCATTGATCTGACTGATGCTAGGGGAGCATCTGCAGCCGCTGAAGGGCATACTCGGTCCCAGGAGAGCATCCGGTGGGACAGGCGAGCATGCGTGTCTAATGTATCCCGGAAGAGGGTTTCTGTTTATCAGGGGTATTATTGTCCTTAATGCCCTGATTAGTGACGCCCTAATCTCATAGTATAAAAGGGTGGGCTGTCTCTTTGTATTGAAATCTGGTTGGTGATTATCTAGTGGAATCCTGTTGTGGCCGTGGACGTAGGAAGGCATCTTGCCTCCGAACCACGTAAAAATCCCTGTGTTTTCTTGATTTGATTTTTCTTCTGTTCTCCTTTCTTCTTCTCCTCTACTGGTTGTTCCCCTCGTCTGGGTACTCCGGTCTCTATCCTCAACAACTGGTATCAGAGCCTTGTTCTGGTTCGAGGAGAACAGTGGGAGTAATGGCGGCAGATGATGGAAAGGTGAGGATCGACAAGTTCGATGGAAAGGACTTCGGTTTCTGGAAGATGCAGATCGAAGACTACTTGTATCAGAAGAAGCTGCATGAGCCGCTTCTTGGAACGATGCCGGCAGGGATGAAGAAAGAAGATTGGGATCTACTAGACAGACAAGCACTCGGAGTTGTTCGCTTGACGTTGGCTAGAAACGTCGCCTTCAACATCGTGAACGAGAAGACCACGGCAGGATTGATGAAGGCACTATCAAATATGTATGAAAAGCCCTCAGCTTCAAACAAGGTATATTTGATGCGTCGCTTATTTAATCTGAAGATGGCCGAAGGTGCTTCTGTTACAGACCACATCAATGAATTCAATGTGATTACAACTCAGTTGAGTTCTGTAGAAATAAACTTTGATGATGAGGTTAGGGCCTTGATTATTTTATCCTCCTTACCTGAAAGTTGGGGTGCAACTGTGACGGCTGTAAGTAGTTCTTCTGGTTCAAATAAATTGAAGCTCAATGAGGTTCGAGACTTGATTCTAAGCGAAGATATTCGCAGAAGAGAATCGGGTGAAGTCTCAGGTTCTGCCTTGAATACAGAGAGCAGGGGAAGAACAAAACAGTGGGGTCAAAATAGGAGCAGATCTAGGTCCAAGAAGAAAGGTCAATCAAAGTTTGGTGGTGATGGGTGCTGGAACTGTGGTAAAAAGGGGCACTTAAAGAAAGATTACAAGGCTCCAAAGAAGAAAAATCACAATGAAGAGTCCGCAAATGCAGCTGCAGCAGAGCAAGTTCAAGATACTTTAGTTCTTTGTGTTGACACTCCTTTAGAGTCATGGATTCTTGACTCAGGTGCGTCATTTCACTCTACCTCACATAAAGAAAGTATGCAAAATTATGTTGCTGGAAACTTTGGGAAGGTTTATCTTGCTGATGATGAGCCTTTAGATATTGTGGGGAAGGGTGATGTCAATGTAAGGACCACAAATGGCACTTTGTGGAAGTTAAAGAATGTAAGGCATGTACCTGGCTTGAAGAGGAACTTGATATCTGTTGGACAGCTTGATGATGAAGGTTATGTCACAACCTTTGTGGGTGGATCTTGGAAGATCACCAAAGGTGCTATGATTATAGCACGAGGCAACAAGTTGGGTACTCTCTACATGACTAGCAACAACAAAGATATAGTGGCAGTGGCAAATTCAGGAGTTGACTCCAACATATGGCACTGCAGGCTTGGTCACATGAGTGAGAAAGGGATGAAGGTACTGCTGTCAAAAGGAAAATTGTCTGGCTTGAAATCTGTGGAAGTTGGTCTTTGTGAAGACTGTATTTTTGGAAAGCAAAAGAAGGTTACATTCTCAAAGACAGTTAGAACTTTGAAGACACAGAAGCTAGAGCTTGTACATACAGATGTATGAGGTCCTTCACCAGTACCATCTCTTGGAGGCTCACTCTACTATGTCACTTTCATTGATGACTCTACTCGCAAGGTATGGGTTTATTTTTTGAAAAGAAAATCTGATGTATTTGTTACTTTCAAAAATTGGAAGACCCTTGTAGAGAATGAGACAGGTTTGAAGGTGAAGTGTCTGAGATCAGACAATGGTGGAGAGTATGACAATAAGGAATTCAAGGACTTTTGTGCTGCTAGTGGTATTAGGATGGAAAGAACTGTTCCAAGAACACCACAGCAGAATGGAGTTGCCGAGCGCATGAATAGAACCTTGAATGAACGGGCTAGAAGCATGAGGATACATGCTGGACTGCCTAAAACATTTTGGGCAGATGCAATTAACACATCAGCTTTCTTGATAAACCGAGGACCATCTGTCCCTTTGGATGGTGAAATTCCAGAGGAGGCCTGGACAGGGAAAGAGATAAATCTTTCACACTTGAGAGTCTTTGGCTGTGTTTCATATGTGCATGTAGATTCTAATGAAAGGGATAAGCTAGATGCTAAGTCTATAAAGTGCTTTTTCATTGGATATGGTTCTGATGAGTTTGGATATCGATTTTGGGATGATGAAAATCGAAAAATTCTCAGAAGGAAAAATGTTATATTCAATGAAAATGTCTTGTACAAAGACAGGGCTGTTGTAGAATCTGACAGTGCAGGGAAACAAAATGAGAATAGTGGACAGGTTGAGCTAGAAGAAATTTCACAAGATGATGTGAATGATAAGATACATGATGTATCTGAAACAGAAGCACAACCTTGTACACCGGTACAACTGAGAAGATCTGCAAGAATACCTAGGCCTACACAAAGGTATTCTCCATCTTTGCATTACCTACTGTTGACTGACGAAGGTGAACCCGAGTGTTATGATGAAGCAATGCAGGTTACAGATTCTGTTAAGTGGGAGTTAGCCATGGAAGATGAGATGAACTCATTGCAAAAGAACCAGACTTGGGAGCTAACTAAACTCCCTAAGAACAAGAAGACATTGCACAACAAGTGGGTTTACAGAGTCAAAGATGAACCTGATGGCAGTAAGAGGTACAAAGTAAGGTTGGTAGTGAAGGGCTTCCAGCAAAAGGAAAGTATAGACTACACTGAGATCTTTTCTCCAGTTGTGAAACTAACCACTATTAGATTGGTGTTGAGCATTGTTGCTGCTGAGAACTTACATTTAGAGCAACTAGATGTGAAGATAGCTTTTCTCCATGGTGATTTGGAGGAAGACATCTACATGTTGCAACCAGAAGGGTTTTCAGTCCCAAGCAAAGAAAATCTTGTGTGCAAGCTCAAGAAAAGCTTGTATGGTCTGAAACAAGCCCCCAGACAATGGTACAAGAAGTTTGATGGATTCATATGTAACAATGATTTCATTAGGTGTAATATGGACCATTGTTGTTATCTTAAGAAGTTTGATAATTGTTATATCATATTGTTGTTGTACGTGGATGATATGCTTATAGCAGGATCAAGTATGACAGAGATTAACAATCTGAAAATACAATTATCAAAGGAATTTACTATGAAGGACTTAGGAGCAGCAAAGCAGATTCTTGGGATGAGAATTGTGAGAGATAGAACAGCTGGCACTGTGAAGCTATCTCAAGAAGGTTACATCCATAAAGTGTTGGGCAGATTCAACATGCAGAATACAAAACCAGTTAACACTCCTTTGGCAAGTCACTTCAAGCTGTCTAAAGAGCAGTCACCAAAGTCTGCTGAAGAGTGTGAGTCCATGAAGAAAATTCATTATGCATCAGCTGTAGGAAGTCTGATGTATGCCATGATTTGTACCAGGCCGGATATAGCACATGCAGTGGGAGTTGTGTGCAGACATATGGCAGATCCGGGCAAGCAACACTGGGAGGCAGTGAAATGGATTCTGAGATACCTAAAAGGCACCTCAGGCAAATCACTTTGTTTCAGGAAAAGTGATGTTATCTTACAAGGTTTTGTTGATTCAGATCTAGGTGGTGATCTGGACACCAGAAGAAGTACCACTGGATATGTTTACACCTTGGGTGGCACTGCAGTAAGTTGGGTTTCAAAACTTCAGAAGGTTGTTGCTCTCTCAACAACAGAAGCAGAGTATGTTGCTATCTCTGAAGTTAGTAAAGAGATGGTATGGCTGAAATTTTTTTTGAAGGAGTTGGGCAAGGAACAAAGCAACAGTGTGCTGTTTTGTGACAGTCAAAGTGCAATTCACCTTGCCAAGAACCCAGTCTTTCATGCAAGGACTAAGCACATACAACTGAAGTATCACTTCATTCGTGGTTTGCTTGAAGATAATGTTTTGATGCTGGAGAAAATACTTGGTGCAGAGAATCCAGCAGACATGTTAACCAAGGTGGTTACCATAGAGAAACTGAGGCTGTGCAAGTCCTCAGTTGGCCTCCATGGATGATTGATGGAGGGATGCCGTAGCAGTTTATTTCTACTGTTATAGTGAGCAGGATTAATACATTGAGATGTTTGCTTTCTTTGGAGTTCAGACTCCAAGTGGGAGATTGTTAGAGTGTGGAGTCAGAACTCTTTTGTTCGTGCGCCTCTGCACGGGATCACACTCTGCCTCAGGAGCGCATCCACCGCTTCAGAGGAGCATCCGCAGCATCAGGTGAGCATGGCGAGCACATGCTGTCTCCAGGGAAGTAACCGCTGCTCCAGGGGAGCATTCTCAGCGTCAGGTGAGCATGGCGAGCACATGCTGTCTCCAGGGGAGCATCCTTCTGTCTCCAGGAGAGCATCCTTCTGCCCCAGGGGAGCAACCGCTGCTCCAGGGGAGCATATGCTGTCTGGGTTGGATGCGTTGACCTTGTCTGGCAATGCGTCGACGCTGTCTTGGCAATGCATTGATCTGACTGATGCTAGGGGAGCATCTGCAGCCGCTGAAGGGCATACTCGGTCCTAGGAGAGCATCCGGTGGAACAGGCGAGCATGCGTGTCTAATGTATCCCGGAAGAGGGTTTCTGTTTATCAGGGGTATTATTGTCCTTAATGCCCTGATTAGTGATGCCCTAATCTCCTAGTATAAAAGGGTGGGCTGTCTCTTTGTATTGAAACCTGGTTGGTGATTATCTAGTGGAATCCTGTTGCGACCGTGGACGTAGGAAGGCATCTTGCCTCCGAACCACGTAAAAATCCATGTGTGTTCTTGCGTGATTGGTCTTCTTATCTCTTCTTCCTCCTCTGCTGTTTGTCCTCCTCGTCTGGGTACTCCTGTTCTCCGGTCCATATCCCCCCAACAAACGCCTCTTATTTTTATCACTTTACTTTTAATGAATGTTAGCAAAAGAGCATTTTCTACAAACTAATTAAATATGACACGAAACATTTTTGTGACAAAATATGATCGGAGACATGCATGTATATATACCCGCGTGAAAGCATATATATCGTGACAATTTGTGCAAATTAATGTAAAGGTACGTAATAAGAGGCAGACGTTTGATTCATTAGTTTTCCTTTTAAATTGCATTTAATTTTTTTTCATCTTTTTGGGAAGGATAATACCGCAGGGACGCTGATATCAGACGAGGGATAGACCCAACCTGGCACATTACTCATATCATATTAATTGCTATTTTAATTCTGTTGCTAAAAGTAATTAAATGCCACTAATCATGTGCATAATTAGCGATGTTGCGTCCTCTTGGCGTCCATGGTTAGCGTCCCCTCATCAGTTTCCTTTTCGGAATTCATCTCCCACCTCGCTTTTGGGGAGAATCAGCTTGCTTTTCCTCTTATATATCTCCATTTGATTAGCATTTTTAGGTAAAACACTCCTCTCTGTCTCTCTCACACGCGCGCGTGCACGCACACACACGCACACACAGAGTAACATGTAAACCCGTGGATACACGCACACACACTCACACGCATATGAATATGCACAATTATTTGCACGGACATCCACACGATGCACTTACACAAGCACCCCCCCTCTACACATGTGAGAGAGAGAGAGAGAGTTCCCGATGGCATTAATTATCGGGTTAACTCTGAGTTAACTTAATCCACCTCAGGAGGTGAATTTCAGAATCTATTGATATGGTTAAAACGGGCGGGGATAAGTCGGGTTAAGGAAAATAAGATTAACTCCGATTTTGACGTTGGAAAGGGGGATAAGTCATTCCAACATAATCATTCCAACCTTTTGTTGGAATGACTTATCCCCATTTTTCTAATCTCATTTCACCCCTCGTGTACCAAACGTTAGGGGTGTTGTTTGATATCGGGATAAAAATTGAGGAGAATAGGTGTAAGTCATTCTAAGATAATTTATGTCTAGTCTTATTCTCACGTACGTTTGGTACACAAGGGGTAAAATGAGGTTAGAAAAATGGAGATAAGTCATTCTAACAAAAGGTTAGAATGACTCATCCCCGTTTCTAACCCCAAAATCGGGGTTAACCTTATTTTCTTTAACCCAACTTATCTCCGCTCATTTTAATCATACCAAACGTAGAATGAGATTAGAGCGGAGATATCTCCGCTCTAGCCCAATACCAAACGGCCCCTAAGACTAAGCCATTGTTATTCCGGGTTAACTCATTATGCCTATCAAACCAATAATTAGGTTAACTCTGGGTTAATTAAATTAGAGTTAGCCCCAGGATAACCCTCTGTCAAAGAGTACCTGGACGAAGATTCGCGTTGCTTGCATTAAAATGTGTGTGAATTATGCCTTCTTCGCCCCCCATTCATCCCTCCATCGAACAATTCCTCCCCCGTCGAAACGATCACAAAAAGTTCCGTCCTAAGATGACGACATATATATTTCAACCTGAGACACAAATGTCCGCACCCTGCAGCAACCTACACATATAGCTCTATTTTCCGTGCCATGCACACCCAGAGATTCCTGCATGACTTTCCATTTATCCTCTCCTGTCTTTTGTGTCTTGTGGTGATTAATTAGCACCAAGCATTCTCAGCACCTCCCCGCACTTCGAGCGGTCGCAAACGCCCACATTTAAATATTCTTCTAGTACCTCGAGTGATGCCCATCCCTCCCATTCGATCTGTACATGTTAGATCACCCTCGACTAGCTAGCTAGTTGGGTAGCGAGCTAGCTGGCTTCCTTCCTCAGACTCCAAGAGGAACAGTGAAAGGAGTCATAAAAGGAAGGAAGGAGGGAAGGAAATTAACCTAAAAGGCCTGGAGGGGAGTGCATATGTAAGTGCTGAAGAGAGGAGCCAGGGTGGTATTAGGTTTATAGCAGCTGGCAGATGGAATTGTTAATTTGCCATGAACTGGGCCCGAGCTGTCGTGGGGAGAATATGCATCTGCAGTAGCGTGACGTGATATTCAACTTAATCGGTTCATGGCCCGCGCTCGCAAGACTACTATTTGTGATATTTATAGAGCATCACCACACGTGAACCCATATGAAGTGGAAGCAGGTGTCGATCTCCTCCGGTCTCCTCCATGTTTGCTCTCACAGTGATTAAGGCCCCTAGCTCCAGAGTAGCTGAGCAGTAGCTGATCAGCAGCCGGGTCACACACACACACACACACAGGATATATAATTGAGGAATTAGAAGGATCGTGTGTGAACGTTCAATAAATTTGCCACAGGGTTCAAAATCTTTAAAATGAAATAGTTAGATTATAATGACCAAAAAAAGAAATAGTTACAATTATAATCCGGTTCCTTGTACCTTTCAGACTCGAGAAAGATGCCAGTGGATTTTCTCAGTTTCATCTCTATCGTGAAGCCAGCCTGCATGTGGAAGACTGGCTTGAGTGCATATCTCTCTCTCTCTCTCTCTCTCACACACACACACACACACACACACACACACACACACCCTCCGTGTGTGTGTGTGTGTGTGTGTTTCTGTGTCGATTGGTGAAAGTTTCTGAAAGATAAGTTTTACATGAGGATTAATTGTTGCATTTGCAAGCCGGAAACATAGACTTCGTCGATCGGCCTAGTTCAAGATTTTCTTCAAGACTGTTCCGAGACTCGCAGCTGGCATCGTCCGTCTGGATTTTCCGACCAGGAGTACTGACCGGTGTAAACGTCACAACCACGTACAGTGGCTCCAAGTTCCAACATCAATCTTAAAATAAGCAGCTCCACCCATTTTTTAAGGAAAGCAGCACATAAATATATATGTAATGGCTCCAACAGTGTCAGCAGTGACGCTTGATTGGTGTTCAACAGTCGAATGAACGAGTCCTGTCAAAGACGATGGATTTGACGAAGATTGTGTCTTGATGGTTGGCAATAAGGCCTCACTTCTGATACCAATTTCCCACGGAGATATGAATCCCACAATTTAAGGACCACCGCTACAAAAGGGGAAAAGAGAACTCTTTAGGTCTGTATTAGCTAGCCTCGAACCCATGCCATAAATCTTCCCTGCATATTCTTAATTAGCAGGCCCTCAATGATCAATTGTACTCGAGGAGTGGCTCAATGGATGGTAAAGTCCTCCATACACATCAAACTAACCAAGATTCAAATCTCATTGGGATTAGGTTTAAAAGTTTTGTAAGAATTTATAAGAAAGCAATACCATGTTAATAATAGTAGGTAAGAGTTAGAGCCAAAAAGAAAAAGAGATTTTTAATTTTAAGCCCCCAAATTATTTTGAAATTTTGGGAAAAAATCTCCCTAATTTATCTATTTAGTCAAAATTTCTCAAAATCTTTAACGTTACGTGAAAAAGCCCTTGCCGTCTCATCCAGTGAGTTAAAATCTAGTTAGGAGAGAGAAAAGACTATAATACCTCACCCCATATATATATATATATATATATAGAGAGAGAGAGAGAGAGAGAGAGAGAGAGAGAGAGAGAGAGAGAGAGAGAGAGAGAGAGGCACCAGAGGGAGAATTGGCCATCTGGGTGTCGACTGTTTTGGTGGGGGAGATAGAGAGTTGCCAGGGGAGGCATGAGAGAGAGAGAGAGAGGCACCGGAGGAGTCTCCCCCTCTGGCGTTAGTGGCACCCCACTGGGGGTTGTAGAGTGGTAGAGAGAGAGGGGTGGGGAACTAGAGAGAGAGAGAGAGAGAGAGAGAGAGAGAGAGAGAGAGGGCTCTCCCCCCCCCCGGCACCGGCCAACTGCACCCCACTGGGGGTCACAGAGAGAGACGGGGAGGGAGAAAGAGAGACAGAGAGGGGGAGAGCGAGAGAGAGAGAGAGTGCAGAGAGAGAGAGCGAGAGGGAATCATAAAAAGAGAGAGAGGGCAAGGGAGAGCGAGAGAGAAAGAGAGTGGCATCGGAGGGGCTCTCCTCTTCTGGCGCGACCACACCCCACTGGGGGTCGCAGAGAGAGCGAGTTAAGGAGAGAAAAAGATGGACAGAGAGGGGAAGAGTGAGAGAGAGTGTGTGAGAGAGGGGTGAGAGAGAGAGAGAGAGAGAGAGAGAGAGAGAGAGAGGGGAAGGGAACCGGAGGGGCTCCCCCTCCAGCACCGACTGCACCCCATTGGGGGTCACAAACACACAGAGTGAGCACTGGAGAGGGTCTCCCCCTCCGGTGCCAGCCACACCCCACTAGGGGTCGTAGAGAGAGAGAGAGGGGAAGAGAGAAAGAGAGACCGAGAGGTGGATCAGAGCGAGAGAGAGAGAGAGGGGGGAGATCGGAGGACCGGAGGGGGAGACCGACGGTGGGTCGGAGGAGCTCATAGCCCGCATCCCAGGCTGCCGTTGTATCTCCCCCGAGGAAGAGAGAGAGTGCTTAAAGAGAGAAAGTTTAGAGAGAGGGCGGGAGGGTAAAATGGGAAATATACAAATTAACATGGTGGGGAAGAAATATTCTCCAAGATATTCATTTTTTTGGACGGATGATAATTCGGGGGGTTTTTTTACTAAGATTGTGAAGATTTTAAGGAATTTTGGCTAAATAGATGAATTAAGGGTTTTCCCTAATTTTGAAAGAATCTAAGGATTAAAATCCAAAAATCTCAATAAAAAATAAAAAAGGAGAAAAAGAAGTCCTGGATGGTCGATTTGTTTGGCATTGACTGAGCACTTCACAAATGTGGACGGGATTGTAGTGTTGAGGAACCGTTGTTGATCTACTAAACCGAATAGAGATAAGTTGGGGAAGGCTGTCGCTCTTCACTGTAATCAGAGAAAGAAACGGATGAATAACTTGGGAAGGTTCCCAACAATGGTTAGGGCGCGTTTGGCACTTCAATGGAGTGGATTATGAAAGTAACTTCTAATCATTGGAAGGCTATTTGTGAGAGACAAATGCATTAATGCTCAAAAAGTTAGTCTCCCATTTCAAAAGTAGATTCTTAAGGTTAGAGAGAGATAAGAACAATAATATATCTTCTCTCAAATTTAAAAACTCCTTTTGGTGAGATTTTAAAAAGAGAAAGTGATTCTAATCATTGGAGTGGAGTCACATGTTTCATAATCTCCCACATCAAAATTCATTTCTTCTCACACATATTCCCAAACGCACCCTAAGAAAGATAGGGTTTAACATTCTGACATGTTTTGTAGCCTGAACAAATAGACTAGACAAATGGCACGTAGTTTTTACTCAGAATTAATTACTATTTTGGGGAATGAGTAAACTAGGGAGTGGCACCATAGCATGTACTATATGAAGTAACTCAAATCGTTTTAAACGTAAAACGCGGTGTAATTGTACCTTATATTAATAGAACGCATGCAATATTTAAGATATCAATATGAAAAGTTTTTAATCTTTCCATCTCTAAATCTTAAGAAAGTGGGTATAACTAGTGAGATATTATGTTCATATTTTATTACACGTACGTATTATTTCATTATTGTAGTGTTTTTTTAACATTTTCTCACGTAAACATTAAAAAGTCATCTTTTGAACCGGGTGTTATACTTTTGAGATTTGTTTGTCAGGGATGAGAAGGAGTTCTCCGAAAAGAACATCTGCGAGTAAAGAGAAGGACATCAGAAAGAGTTCGAGTGTGATCTTCGGAGACAACCTTCTGATACTTAAGTCAAACGAGCATTCGGAGTGGGTGAGGAGTGCTCGTGAACACTCAGAAGGAGAAACAGAGCAAGGAGTATTGTGAGTGTAGTGAGCGTTGAATGTATATCTCCTGAACGTCTCACCAATTAGACACTTCTTATAGGGTCTCCCTTCTCGAGCACGTTTCTGTCATCCACGTCTTCTGACTTACTTGGGGAATGGTTATTAAGGATTGTGAGATTATGAGACGCTCGGCCTTCCGCCGTGCAGAAGATGAGGGGGCATGTGTTACCTCTTGATACTCATAACTCTGTCATTATTGCGACAATAGTTCTCAGATCATACGTCACGTGGATCGTGGAGCAATTATGTGCGCAAGATATGAGCCTGAGTCTTGGGCCAGTCACTGTTGGACCTTAGTGGGTCTAGACGGATTCTTCTCTCCTCACCTCCCATTGAGACTAGTTTAGCTTTTAGTACATCGACGATGACAAATATGGGATGCATGGCTTAAGAAGATCACCATATGTTTCTAATGTCAGATTAAAGAATTCGATCTGATCCAAATATGTCATAGTCCCAAAGCAGATAATGGAGTTACTCCGGTAGAATATTCACATTCTCTCTTATCCTCGATAAATATCGTGGAAACATTTCCTAATACCAAATACATAACTAATTGGCTAAGGCGCATGTAAGCCAGGAGTCAAGAATTTGCTTGTTGAATTAGTATTGATTTATGTATGAACGTCATATCTCCTTCATACATGTTGGAGTAGAAAATGTCGGTTCAAACGAGGAGAATGCATGCTTTCATCATACATCGTACATGGGCTACACATTGCGCGGGTTTAAACCAATGGTATCTCTAAATCCTGCTTCATCAGGAAACTGAAGTCAGGTTCTCCACATATATAGTTCTACACATAAATTTTGTGTGGATGAACAGAAGGTCGTGACCAAACAACAATGAAACACTAGATCCTGTAGTGCACTAGGCGCATATCTTTGGCGACCAATAGAGTTTCTGGATCGAGTCCCTATTGACAAAGGCGTCAAAGCTGACACCACAGGCAATGCCCATCAGACCACCAGCACAGATGTTCTCGTACCAAGTAATGGACACATCTGGCACCTATATATATATCCCTCTAATTAAGACAGGTTTCTTTAGATCCTTGCCGTCTCAGTTCTAAATTGTAAGCACCTACAGAGAAATACATCAAATGCTTGTACTAATCTGTATGCACCCATATAGAGGAATACATCACACGGTTGTGGGAATTAACGACACCTCCTCAGAAATAAAGACCTTTGTGAAAACATTGTACACTTGATGATGAAGTATAGGACCGCAAACGATCATAATTAGATAACTTATACCTGCATATGCTTTCGTTAAACCTGCATTGCCCGATCGACCTCATGCAGGAGTATTTCAAGAAAGCACTGGCACAAGTAAATTTGAAAATGGAAGAATATTCTCCCCTCAGTCTAGTAAGTAGTCGAGGAAGGTAAAAGTACTACGGCCCACATACGGCCCGATAACGTCAGGCCCAAGTCGGCCTAAGATCCGTACGGTGTAAAGCGGACCCTCGACAGCTGACGGCTCACGCCAGGCGGCCCAATAAAGATGGGCAAATGATTTATCAGCCCACAAGGGACATCGACCTAGGCATCTCAGACGCCGGATGATCCTCCGGCGACCGAACATTACTCCCGCCATCACCGGCCGTCTACTCCAATAAGGGCGAGCATGCTCCAAGAGTGCCGTAAGACTTGCCTGAAGATTACACGGCCCGGATAAAAGGACGTACAACAGAAAACTCCCCACGATCGCGGGGAGATGTTATCCCACGACTCACGCCCTTCCCTGTTAAGGGATAGGTCTCCACCGTCAGGACAACCGATATAAATAGACTTCCGATCAGATGGCGAAAGGGGACAGACGGTCACACCCACAGAGACATACTGACACTCACGCACACTGAGATATCGGGAGAGAGAGATCCATCTATAGAGAAGCACCCAGGTCTGCTTCCAAGCGCGCCTCAAGTCCTGCGAGCACTCTCCGAGCATTCGCTGGACACAGCGAGCACCCCTAGACGCTCCATTCTGACTCCAGACTTGATCACTCTACTCTCAACCTTCTCTCTCCTCTCCATCCTTTGTTGATCCTCATATAACACGGTCCTTACTTAAGTATCGGAGGGTTGTCCCTCTGGGGTAACGCTCATGGCTTCTTCTGACAACTTCTTCATGATATTTGCAGGTTTCCACGGGTGACTAGACGTTCTTCCCCAATAAATAAATATTAAAAGTGTGATACGAGATTCGAGAGACCATTTTTTACCTCTACAATAGATATCCATCGACAGTAATCCTCTTCTTTTCAGAAAACCTGGGACAAGAAAATTATAATCCATAAGAAGAAGTAATTAATCCACGCGACACTTATATTCGTATGTATTACATATAGATATCCATCGACAGTAGTCCTCTTCTTTTCACAAAACCTGGGACAAGAAAATTATAATCCATAGAGAAGAAGTAATTAATCCACGCGACATTTAGAAACCGCCAATAGAAAACATTACAAAACTAATAATCGGAGAACTAAAAACGAATTAGTCGATATGCGCGAGTAATTTGTGAGTCGCCTTATGGCATGTGATCAAGGCCTTTAAATTAATTAAACCATGAGGTAATAAAGAAACTGCTGGCAATCATATAATTATGAGCAAGCATTGTACGTAGGGGAGGTTCAATGCTGCTCCCAGTAGGCGCCGTAGCTGGCGCAACAAGCGTTTTCCTAGAGGAGAGGTGTCTGCAATGTGTGATGCAATGGAAGCAGATACAATAGCTACCGCAAGTGTTCAATAATTTAGCACTACAGAAAATGGAGGAGAGGACAAAGATGCCACTGTGAGATTTATTTTCTTGTGCTTGGTGTTGCCCATGCGCACCAGTAGACAGCTCAGGGTATGCAGTGATGTGAACACACTTGATCAGTATAAGATTGGCATAAAACACCAATCCATTATATGTGAAATTAATGAACAAGGGATCTCCAGAACCGGTTTCACTGAATTTGGATGCTAATGTTTATAATATTAAAAAAGATCATGGATGACACACATGTACACGCATACACAGAATGCTGCCCTTCAAGAACAAGAGACGAGAAGCACTGTGCCATTGACTTGAAAAGTAAAGCTTCGAATTAAGAGAGCTCTTATCCCTTTAACAAAGATTTAATTTGAAGATTAATTAGTATGGAAGAGTCCAAAAACCTTCCAGGATGTATATATATATATTGTGGATATTATATATTCCAGAAGAGCTCAGTAAGCCAAATAGTGTAATCAGAGTGTAAATAGGTTCTCCACAAGAACTATATATATATATTACAGCATTAATTCTGGGACTTAGGTGGGAATACAAAACCTACGATGTGTGTTGATCTCTAGCCATAACACAGCATGTATATCCTACTAGTATATATACTTCGATTAAGTGACGATGACCAGTTCAGATTTGGGCATAATCATCTTTTAAAATGTATGAAACTCAACTAAGAGCGGAGATAAGTGTCTGATCAGCTTTGAAACGACGGGAACAACTAATATTAAAGGACAGCTAGGAACAAGAGCACACCTCCTTCTCCATAGGTTGCTACGCACTGCATAATCACACGACAGGGCAAGATGGGTTAATTAATTACCTTCCCCGCCATGACTTGCCACTGAGTACAGTCATAGGTAGGTAGGGGTATCTGTGATGCAACATGTATATATTTAATCAGAAGAAATATGAACATCATAATAGGAAGAACTCGGAAAAATCCACTCAACATCATATATACTTTCCCCGGCCTCTTACAATATTTTTCTTTCCACCACGGTCTAGCTAGCTAGCACCAGGATGCCTTATCATATATATATATATATATATATATAGGGTTTAGCCTCTCTACTTACAGAAAAGGAATCATAAAAAATTTACCTCTCGCTGGCTTGAAGACTGCTAGCTTCAAAAGCTCGAGCATCGATCGCGGGTATTAATAAGTTGCTACCCACGCATACACGTGCAGCAACAGGTTAACAGCATATCAATTATATATCAATCCCTGTGAAGTACGGACTCATGAAGAGAGAACTAATTAGGAGCCTGGACGTAGTGAAGGGAGAAAAGCTACACGATCGGAGGAGAGGTGGTGGGTAGCCTTGCTACAGCCTCGATCTTTCGGGCAGGTCCCCGCCATTCTCAGACAATCATCAGAAGTTAATTCACCAGTACACATTAATCTTAGTTTCCACACTACATACATATATATATGTTAGAGTACTCCAATGGAAAGAGAACGAACAGTGTCTTATATGATCCTCTCCAACACTACTTGAGAACCAGATATGTATATATATATAGTCTTAATTAATTAGTTTCGGGAAACAGAGATGAAATCGACCTCACCCGGGAGCATATATATATCTATATATTTTCGTTAATAATTACCCTGCAAGTGCAATGTGCATGGAATGTCGACCACGGATTTTCTCGACCCCTCGACGTCAAAATGGTGCTGTCCTCGCTTGATCTTTCTCTCATCCTTGGCCTTGCTTTGCCTTTTATTGTAAGGTACTTGTTCTTGTCGTCCTCGTAACGATCAGAAGGGAGGGCGAGCGTGAGCCCATGCGTAGGCGTCATGGCTGAGGTGCTGCCCCCCGTTTGGTAGCAGATTCGGCGGCAGGTTGAAGAAGGGCAGCGAGGTCGGATCGGGCAGCCCACCGGCGCCGGCGCCACCCATCCACGCCGGGGAAGCCCCCGCGATTTGACCCTGGCCGTCGACGGCGACGGGCCCCTCCTCCTCCTCCTCCTCCTCGTGCAGCGGCAGGCGCTCGTACGTGGCGTTGGCGAACGTCGCGGCCACCACCATGACGGGCCCCGCCGCCTGGAGTTCCCCCACCACGATGCCCCCCACCACCTGGCCCTGCCCGCCGGAGAGGTACACCGTGAGGCCCGTGGACCCCGGCGGCGCCGGCCCCGGCAGGAATGCACCGGTGAGGGAGAGGATTTCGAAGCGGCCGTGCAGAGCGACGACCGCGCCCGGCGCGGCGGGCTGGCGCAGGGTGACGTTGGCGACGGAGCCGGCGCCGCTGAGCACGCAGACGCCGCGCTGGCGGCGGCGCGCGAACTGGGCGATGCACTCGGCGACGTCGGCGCCGCCGGCGACCTCCATGACGTGGCTGCGGAGCGAGTTGGGGCTGTCTCGGATGAGGAAGATGGGGGGCTTGGGCTTGTTCTTGGATCCCGGGGGGCGGCCCCGGGGGCGGCGGGTCGCGACCTCGATGGCGCCCTCCTTGGGCTCGCCGCCATTGTCCCTGTCCACCTCGTTGTCTTCGGTGGCCCCGCCGCCGGCGTGGGCCTCCTTCGGTGGCATCTCGGGGACGAGCTTGTTGGGGCCGGAGGGACCAGGCGGCGTCGGCTCCACTCCTGCAAGCCCCAGGTGGCCAGCCCACCAGCGGTTCGCCAGCCTGCCCAAGTTCTACTACTAGTCTTCTCTCTCTGCTGTTGTTGTTGTTGCTGCTGCTGCCTGCCACTCCTGCGTCTACCGATGTTTCTTCTGGTTGTTCAAATGTGTGGATTGGAGCATCCAGAGACCTGGAAACCCTTGGGCGGAGGATCGGAGGCAGAAAGAGGGAAGAGAACGAACGTCACAAGCCGTCCATTTGCTCGCCCATCCATCTGTCAATTCATCGATCTGCTGTCCCTGTGCGAGATGAAACAAGGGTTATACATATATATATGTATATGTATATGCTGCTCCCTGGTCGGGACAACGCCACCAAAACGAGTGGAAGAACACAGAGAAGAGGCCAAAAGAAGAACCAACGGCAGCTGGGCTTTTATTTTTCCTTTCTGTACTTCTCCTTCATCTCATGGCGAGAAGGTTTCGGGAAACGATGGGTGCAACAGCTGAGCTCGATATCTACCTGATGAGTTAATTCGCTATAAGGTGTTCGATCCAGGGGAAAAAGCAAGCAGCTGCAAGACTACAAGGACCTCGTTTCCGATCGATTCAACACATGCAGAAAAGCGTAGCAGGAAACTCGGGCCAGGCCGCAGTAACAGGAGAGAGGGAGGGCCGATCGAGAGACGTCTGGAGAAGTGTCTGGGCGAGAGAGAGAGAGAGAGAGAGCTAGATTCGTTTTAAAATTACCCAGGGTTTCCTACTAATGCGCACAAATCTTTCCCTTTCGCGGCTGCTGCACCTTTTTCTAGCCTTGTTAATATTGTTGGTGGAGTGATGGTGCATGGTGAACCTGGCGGGGAGGTGGGGTTGGGTTAGCTTTAGGGTAGATGTATACATATATAATTAATACTGCGGATTAGCTTATATATATATACATATATATATATATTAAAAGGACATCTTGTGTTGTGTTACCAAGGAGGGTGAGCAGTGGATTCATATGAGAGAGAGACAGAGAGAGAGAGAGAGAGAGATGGATGGTGTTTGAAGATTATTTGGTCTGTTGTGGGACCTCGTGCGCGTGGGTGGACGGGCAGGGGAGCACATCCCTTTCACAAACCCCGGCATGCCAACGATTCTAATAATAATAAATAATTTCTACCTGTAGTAGCTAGGACGAGTGTACAGTCTCCATGTATGCACATGGTTTGACATTGAGACCGACCGGTTCAGGTTGAACTCGCTAGCTAGTAAGGGGTTTTTTGGCTGTGGTTTCCCTAAATTAATTGTGAGAGTGGAATATGATCAGGTTGCGATCTACTACATGAATTTAAAGCACAGAAACTGCCAAACTCAAAGGTCGATCATTGCCTAGCTCCGATGCTTTGACTTTCAAGCTTCTAGTTTAGAGTAATCTTTTAAAAGACTCGTGTACACAAGCAATCAATGACACGGGAGTGACAGCTGGTCTCCTTCTAAACACGGTCTGGGGATTCCGTCTGACTCAGAGTTAACTCGGGTGACTCGGATCTTACCTGGGTGAACATGATATATGATCCGCTAAGTTTCTCACGAGTCGTTATAAATTATTTGACTAATAATATAATATTTAAGAATTAGTCTATTTTTAAAAGTTAAAATAATCATATAATGACATAACAACAATAGTCATAGATCTTCTATTTCATAGGCGAAGAACATTAAGTACTATTGTTAACTTTAATTATTCATTTATTGATTATCTAATAATAATAATAATATAATATTAAAAATAATTAAACTAAATAATGCATACTTATTTTAGATCGATGAAATAATAATTTTACAATGTAGACAATATATCCAGACATTATAAGAAATTTTAATTTAAAATATAAAATATTCTAAGCACGAGACTCGATCGACTCAGTCGAGCCGAGCCCTAGTCAAGCCAACTCATGTTGGATCAGCGGTGATCCAATAAGAGAGTAGGATCCCTTATAAGTCAACGCAACCTTGTTTCTTTAAGTTGTCATCTGCAAGGATTGACGGTACGTAGATGTGGTACCCAAGGGAAGGGACTCATCAATCATCGTGGATTATTTTTTACTTTATAATAATCATCATATATATATAGCATGTATAGGCTCCAAA
Organism: Amorphophallus konjac; assembly: GCA_022559845.1. Lineage (NCBI taxonomy): Eukaryota > Viridiplantae > Streptophyta > Magnoliopsida > Alismatales > Araceae > Amorphophallus > Amorphophallus konjac. The sequence goes on along the minus strand of CM040123.1, from coordinate 28,914,800 downwards.
GTGCATCTATTGTACGATATTCATTGTTACTAGGTGTAGAACCATGAACTTGTGCTGTACGTGAGACGGAGAGAAAAAAAAACATATCTCCTCTTTGGCAAATTAAATCTTATAGTCTTGCTAAGTACGTATATAATAATTAGATTCACATTATATGGCCTATTTCTATTTCAAAACCTTCAAATGTTAAATGTGTGACACAGCTGATCAACAATGTCTATGATTAGGACTCTTCCATGTTTGTTTGTTTGTTTGTTTTAGATCTTATTTCAATCCAAGTGGATGTATCATATCATATAGTACTCGAACATTTTCCATATCATAATCTTTACGGTAACCCGTTCGACGAATGATGGGTGTACGTAGTAGGACTCACCATCTTTCTTCATGTCCCCTAAGTGATCAGTATTGTAGGAGTACAACTCTTTTTATCTAATAATTAATGCAAAAGATTTGCGATAATTTTTGTGTGCGGGTGGCCTTAATTGATATTTTACCTCTCACAATTGAAGAGATGATGAACAGACTAGCTAGCTACGCACCAGGTGCGTTGGGCCGAGTGATCTGGTCAAGCACACAATGTTAGAACACTCTTTTTTTTTTTTACTTTTCTACTTTTTTTTTCTGATCCTACTCTACTCGTTCCACTTCCAAACAAACACACCCATTGTACATCCATGTCTCCCCTGTTCCCAACCTAATTCCCCCGGCATCTCCACCACCAACTGTATCGTAAGCAGCTCCAATTTCCTTCCTCCCTTGCCTTCCCTTTTTAATTAACACTTCTTTTAACGATCCACTTGGACTTTGTTAATTATATATGTTCATGCTCCGTTAGTCTTGCCGTTAATGTCGTTGGTTGATTAGTTTACTATTCTATACAATATCTGTTAACTTCCTAGTAGAAGTGTGTTAATGAGTCATCTTGAGCAGCAAGGTTATATTAATTGCCGAACTGGAATGATCAATTCCGTGGAACGACCTCACAATTACTTGGCCGGTAATCGGTCTTTAAAGCGCGCTTAACCTCCTCTTTCTTGTCAGTGTCGTCGTCCCCACACGGCTTCACACTGTAGGGATCATAATGCACATGGCCATCTTATGTCTTTGTTTTATAATATCGTTAATAAGGTCGATCAAGGTTAGCAAATTAATGATGGCCATGATGTGGCGATAGTACCGAGTCATCATATCAAACAATGCAAGCGTCATGCAACTATATATGCAGAGAGAGAGAGAGAGAGAGAGCTAGCTAGGGGCTGAATACTGTTATGATTCATGATTTGTTAAGTCTAAAAACTTCCTCCATCGGTCTTTTCTCCAACTCTCAACTCTTTCATTCTCCTCCGGCTGCTACGTCCGTACATCGATCCCATGCTTCTCTTATAGCAATTTCAATAGTAGCGATAAATGGCCTGACTCCATCTAGTTACCTACGTTGATGGGTCACTTGGTTTCAGGTGAGCTTTGTTTCAACTTGCTTGATCACCTAACAGTGGCATTCTCTACTAGCTATCTAGTTGCTTGGACAAATCAAGAAGACAGCTGAGAAAGTTGTCGTAATTAAGATGTTCCAAATTAAATTAAGTACCGGATGGGATCATATGTATATCATTAGAACAATTAGACGGCCGGTCTGAAATAATTAAGCTGACTCATAGGGGACACGTTCTCACATGCACCATGCAACTACGCCCACTTTCACAAATGATCGATCGGAGGGCTATATTTATATATATTATGCACTAGAGAGTAGAGGCCTACATTAATTCATTTGGTCTTGGAATAATGATACTGCCCATCGAACCCTAATTAAAAGGCTAGGACTCTAGAATCACACATGGCAAGCTTCATGAAGCACAGCACATTTGCCTACCAGTGTGGTTAATTAGGGATGTAAAGGGGATAGATAGCCTCAAAATGTTCGTGTTTATCTGAAATTTACAGGAAGAATTTGGATACACTTTTTTTAGATACGTACGGATAAGGATCGTCTATCCTTAATTATCCTTCTCATTTCGAATAAGTATTATTAGGAAGTGCATTTATATATATATATATATATATATATATATATATATATATAGAGAGAGAGAGAGAGAGAGAGAGAGAGAGAGAGAGAGAGAGAGAGACTAAGGGCAGACGATCGAAGATGATGATGATGATCAGTGACTCTTATTTTGCATATATGGAAACCTAATTACTTGAAAAAACCACGAGTCCTAATTAATTAAGTTAAGTCTCCTTTCTCTTAAATCCCTAGTGGGGAGTGGGGAGGGAATGCGAAACTTCTTGATCTCCGTTCCAAGAAGCCCGTAAAACTCCCTCTATATACCCATCCCCATAATTGATCTACTATCCCTCCATTTGGCACTCACCTTATATGTGTTTCATAATTTACTTTGTCTACACATGTGATTAATCATATGTTCATTAATTAATTCTTGTTGCAATATGATATATATATATATATATATAATTATATATATATATGTTCATATATTATATGATATATGTTTTTTAATCAGTACGTACGTACCTAGCTATTGACATAGTAGCTAGACTTAATAGCTAACCTAAACCATTGTCAACTTTATTAATGTTGATGCGCATGACCCACCAAACTAGCCACACCAACGCAACCATTATTCTAATGTAGCGCACTGCATCAAATAGTGCAGTCCTACGCCACTGTGTCCTGAAAAAGTTAGTGCAGAATGGTCTATTACTCGAGGGGATAGATTAAAAGCAATAAGATCATATATTTATATATTCTTAATCAAAGATGGTGTCATATTATTTTCTTAAACCTTGGAGAGATCACAGGAGCAAACAAATTAATTAAGTAAAACTATGGTACAAATAAACAATGGGATGGAGGGCTTTGCCCCAGCATAACCATGCCCTTCGTGGTCAAGGTCTCTCTCTCTCTCTCTGTTGTCTGTTCTCTCTGGCGGCTGGTCAAAGATGTGGCATCTTTAATTACCAAAGCACCCACAGGACAATCGTTCAGCCTTGGGAGGCTGCTTGTAGGTTATCAATTAATTTATTGGGCACCTGCCTGCACAACTTAATTAGTTTATCTGGTTTCCCCGTGCCGATCAACCCAAGAAAATTTAAAGAATGGCGAAAAAGATGATGGCTGTTTGGCCACTAGCCTTCGACACCAAACTCGAGGAGATGGCATGCATTTGCTAGCTAAAGAAGGCGATATAAAATGTTCAGGAATTGGATCCCAATATATATATATATATTAACATGCGTGTTATATATAGTACTACTAGGCTACTAGTTGTTGTTTCATATGTGACTTGTATACTATCTTACTTGCGATTCTCGGGGAGAAAAGCTTGGTAGTCTGGGGAGGATCCCTTGATTAGTGTTCAGCAGGTCAAATAATTGAATATGGCAAGAGCCCTAACATATATATTTCTGTTTGTGCTGCACATGTAATGTAACGTCAAAAGAATGTAGCTTAGCTGCAATGCTGTTCGTTTCTTTCCGTCTTTAGAGAAACGTTCTGTGTACAGACAGGTTTAATTAGAGAGCAAATGAGGCATTCTGTATCAAACATTCTGTTCAGACAGGACTGAAGTGCTTATATTTATTTCCAATGAATCTACAAAATCACGGTGACGAGATACAAGGGTCCAGGGTCATAAACACATGATGAGCCGTGGCTATTAATTGGGTGGAGATGACAAGAGAGTTGAGTCATTTGGCCATGTTATGATGTCACGTTGAATCCATAAAATCACGGTGTTGATATACACGGGTCCAGGGTGATAAGCACATGAATCACAACTCGTTTAACCAATACGGAAGTATTGTCCAGGAGACTATGCTAAAATATATTTCAACAATTTCTTTCTATCCTTTTTGAGAAACGTTCTGTTCAGACAGGTTTAAGCGTAATTTTGGAGGGTAAATTTTCTTTGGGTCAGTGTTAAAATTTGAGCATAGTCCCTAGACAATAGTCTCATATCGATTAATGGGTTGTGATCTACGTGATTATGACCCTGGGCCTGTGTATCTCAACACTATGATTTTATGAATTTCTACGTGGTATCAAAGTCCATGGTTATGATTTAGGTCGCGCACCCCGTGTTCGTTATGGTTCCCCTGACAATAATCCCATATTGATTAATAGATCGTGACTCATATGTTTACGACCATGGATTTGTGCATCTCAACATTGTGATTTTGTGAATTTCTACAATCAAACTATTAATTCTGAGACATCTTTATTAACATATATGTTGGCCTCACATTTGTTGTACAGGGATGAGATAAAGATTTGCATGTGAAGCCAAAGCCTTCCTGGTTATTATATTTGACTTTTGAGTTGGATGTTCTGATATCTACTATCCTGTACTTTTTTTAATTATTACTCAGATCTTAGGATCGAGATGGCTGATTTGGATCCAACAGGATGATTTAGTCAGGAAAAAGGGCTTATGAGCTCTCCTCGATCTTTCCAAGAACATGAATTTTTCAAGATGTAGAATACTGATCGATGCGCTAGTATATATCCTTCTGCCTTCACAAGGAAATCTCTGCTGCTGTGTACAACTCCCGTCATCACAAAACCATCTGCCCCATTTTATTTTGCCATGGCACTCCACTCAATTCGATGAAACTTGTCCATCGATTCCAAGCATCGCCCTTTCTCGTTTGAAGTTCCCTTCTAGTTATCTGCTCTGATATGTGATGGACTATAGAGCTGGGTTTCCTACCATTACCAACTGGTGAAGGGGAAAAAAACTTACTGTGCATCTAGATGTGCAGTCGGTGGGGTACACCGTTGGTCTAGTTAGGATTGATGGGATGGGTGGGCCTGACCTAGCAAGTTGGATTCACTGGTGGGCCCATGGCTAGGATGGGGAGACCTCGGAGGCGCCGGTCTGGTTAGTGTGCCCGAGCCTTCAATATGGCATTCTATGTGGGGGCTTTAAAACGGGCACAGGGCTCGCTCCACACCCTGGGTTTGCAGGCTCTTTAATTTTTTTATTTTTTTAAAATTTTCTTAAAGTGAGATTCAAAGTATTTTAATTTGGGATATAAAATATGTCACCATTGAATTACTCAAAAAAAAATAAAAAAATCAGATTAAACAAATTATGTTAGATTTATTTTTTAAAAAAATTAGTCTATTTTATTTTTAAATTTTTTAATAATCAAATGGTGACGTAAATTATATCTTAGTTAGAGTATCTTTAGATCCACTATAATTTTAAAATGTGCAGCACACCTGATTGTGTAACAAATTGTACTCTTAAACCCTAATAAACAGGGCCTTGGCTGGCCATGGATGAGGGTCTCCGCCCAAAAGACCCATTTGGAAAGCCCACGTACGACAACTTTAAGGATCACATCCTCGGAGCCTGGCTAATTGTACCGACTACCGAGTACTCGTGTAACATCCCCTTTTGGTATCTTACCGATAGGTGATAGGGATAATCATATAGGTACTCAGAATCTGTACTATATTGTAATTATTTTTATTTTATTTATGTAAAAACATAAAATTGTATTCTATGGTTTGTATCTTTCCGTCATGAAATAATTAATTTCCTCTTGTTTAAATTTTTAACGATTAATAATAATTGGACATATACTTCTGCGACATTTAGTCAGTTACTATACATTATTCAGGACTTTAAATCTTTTAAACTAGTTATATATGTTTACTCAACTCAAATCACTAATCATATCGTGTGCAATTGTGTAACCTTTGTAGGTTCGTAATTGGAAGGTTCCAAATTGGCAGAGTGGGAATGTTGTCTTGTGCTCATGGAAAATGCAGTATTCTAGACAAAAGATGAAAGTAGTCGCACTTAAAATAGAGTTACGAAGACAAAAGAATTTTTAATATGCACAAATCTGATAAATTGCTATTCAAATAAAAAAATCTTAAAAGGTTTATTTTTCATAAGTATAACATTGAAAAATCATTTTTTCATCTAAAAGTATATACATAAACTAGATTATTACATGAGAAGTGTTCAGGATCTTTAAAAGAATAAATGAATAATTGTAATATTATGGGAATTTTTGCATTTAAATCAATGCTACATTAAAAGTTAAAGATTTATCATTGTTGCATTTATATTTACACATTTATTATTTAAAATATCAATATTGTATAAGAAAAACCATAGAATGATCTTTTTATATTATTTTAAGTGATCTTGTTGCACATTGAATTAATGCAGAAAGATCATTCCATGATTCTGTACAAATCTATATTTTTTTTCTAACAATATTTTTTATACCAGAACGTCTTTATTTTCCTTTAGTGACCAAAAGCGTGTATTTATGTGATTTTAAGTTAGAAACTTTGTTGGATTTTTTTGCACAAAAATCATGTTCAGATGTGAAATTACAGACATATTATTCCTGAAAATATAGTAACATGTATACGACTACTATTTTGAAAAACTTGTAATTATGTGCAAATTGGTGATATATTTGTAAATTTTTCAAAAAAATAGTGATATATGTGCTAACTAAATTTACATATTTATAATTTTTCATAATATCAATAATATAGATGATAATTTACTTCCTGGAATGATATATCTATAATTTGATATGTAACAATGCCTTCCATGCAAAAAAACTCAACTTCATTTTTTCTTTAGTGACCAACAGGGTTTGCCGACCCGTCCGACCCGGCCGACCCGGTCTCTGCGCGGGACGGGTCGGGTCGGGCGGGTCGCACTGCGACCCGGTCCGCCCCGGTGCCTCTCCCACCTCCGGCGCCCCCCGCCCCCTCCTGCTGCGGCCCTCCGACGCCTCTCCTATCTCCGGCGCCCCCCCGCCCCCTCCTGCTGCGGCCCCCCACCGCCCCCCTCTCCCACCTCCGGCGGCCACCACCGCCCCCCCACCTCTCCCACCTCCCCCTACCCCTCCTGCTGCGCCCCCCCACCGCCCCCCTCTCCCACCTCCGGCGGCCACCACCGCCCCCCCACCTCTCCCCCCTCCCCCACCACCCCCCAACCTCCGGCGGCCCCACCACCGAGATCGCTCCCCCCCGCCCCCACCGCCCCCTCCCTCTCCCACCTCCTGCGGCCCCCCACCACCCCCTCTCCCACCTCCGGCGCCCCCCCGCCCCCTCCTGCTGCGGCCCCCCACCGCCCCCCTCTCCCACCTCCGGCGGCCACCACCGCCCACCCCACCTCTCCCACGGTCCAACCTCCCCCTCCCCCTCCTGCTGCGGCCCCCCACCGCCCCCCTCTCCCACCTCCGGCGGCCACCACCGCCCCCCCACCTCTCCCACGGTCCCACCTCCCCCTCCAGCTGCGGCCCCCCACCGCCTCCTGCTGCGGCCCCCACCGTCCCCCTCTCCCACCTCCGGCGCCCCGACCCGCCCCGACCCGCTCGTACCGAGCCGGGTCCCGCCTCGCACCGCACCGGTACGTGGCGAGACGCACGGGACAGAGCGGGTCGGTCCGTCCCGTCCACGACCCACGGCCCGTGCGACCCGGCGCCCGCCTGGGTCGGGTCGGGTCGTGCGGGTCAGTGCGGGTCGGGGCGGGACGGCAAACCCTGGTGACCAAAAGTGTGTTTCCAGGGTTTTACGAACCAGTACGAGACAGGACGAACCACCCGTACCGATTCGTGCTACCAGGCGGGTGGGACAGCCGGTGCGTGGCACGCGACCAGTTCCCATTGGACCACACAGGACCGTGCATCCCATTGCATACAACACCGATTCGTCGTGGGACCGGCCTGATACGTGCGGGTCATTTGGCTCGTGCCAGTTTGGCACTATAACCCGGTCAGGGGTGTAACGCCCCAGGGTTTTTTGGATTTTTTTACGTGGGTCGAAGATCGTGTCCGAGTGAGTTTCGGACTTTAATTCTGGATTTTTGGACTCGCGGACTGTAGTTTCGCGGCCCTACTTTTTCTCAAAAATTTTTGGCATTAATTACGCCTTTTCGCCACATATACAGAGAAGGCAACACTGTCGCGGACTCTTTGGCTCAGATTATAAATCGACAAGTATCCTGCCCTTGGCCCATCCTCACATATGTCAGAGATACTTGGAGCATTCTTACTCAGTTGGATTCCATTCGCCACATATACAGAGAAGGCAACACTGTCGCGGACTCTTTGGCTACTTTAGCTTGCACCTGTAAATGTAATGCTTTCCATTCTTACAATGAGCTACCCTCTCACATAAAGGGTGCAGCTCGGCTTGATAAGCTAGGTATGCCTAGCATTCGATTGATGTAATGGTAATTACCCTTTCTTAGCAATAAAATCACCCCCTAGTGATATGTTGGTGGACAATCCACCTTCTATCCCTAGGCAGGGTTTTACATAAAAAAATTACGGCTTTTCGAGATTTTTCGTGAATAAATAACCTTTATATAAAAAGGTTTGGGCATATTCACAATTTTGGTTCTTCCGAGGTTGGGGAGCAATCCCCAACTCCTTTTTCTTTTTCTCCCCCGTCGCACGCCGTTTCTCCTCTTGACGTTGATGGCGTCCGTCTCCCCTCCCCCTATCGCGAGCGGCTTCTCCTTCCTCTCCGGCTACAGACGGCGAGCCAAGGGAAGGCCGTGGTGACGACGACGGTGGCGGCGAGATGAGCATGAGGACGGTGGTGGTTCGCGGCGAGCTCGTGGGGCGTTCGTGGTTTCGTGCATGGAAACGAGATCGGCGTCGATTTCGGAGGATTCTCGCGCCCTTGAAGTAGGGGGACAGATCCCTACTCTTTGTATTTCTATTCCCACGATTTCTAGGCCGAGGTGAGGCCGAAAGGGGCATGTTTTGTGTCAGGATCGGGAAATGCATGATTTAGGGTTGAGTGCTGGATCTAAGGTTTTTCCGAGGGTTTTGACGGTTTGATGGGCACTATTTGGTGCTAAGGGAGTTGGGGAAGGGTTTCCCCTTGTTTTCCCCATCACCTGGGGGTGATTGGGGCATGGATCGGGCTTTTCCGCCTGAAGTTCGTGTTTCGGGCTCGGAGGCAAGTAGCGGCCGTACCAGAGACTGCCTTCTTCACCGGCGGGTGAAGACGGTCTGCTGGGGACCGTTTCCTGGCCCTGGAAGTCGGTTCCAGGTCGCGGTCTTGCGACTTACCGCTACCTGATGGTAGCGGTTAGGCCAAGACCGCCACCTAGGTGCACCGGCGCACCCATCGAGGGCGCGTCGACGCGCCCTGTGGGGCCTCCTAAAGTCACGGTCAGATTCCAGACCGCGTTCTCCCTTGCACCAAGTAGCGGTCTCGAGGAGACCGCCACCTGTGTTTGCGGTCTAGGGAAGACCACCTTCTGGTTTCCCGCGCCTGCCGTGTTCTATTCAGGTCATTTCGACCCTCGACTGATCTGGTTTCGATCCCTCATTGGTCTTCGGTTTCATGGATGTCCCGGGCATCCCGTATGAGTCGTGATCAGGCCTTTGGGTGTCCGGAGGAACTATTTCTTCTAGTCTAGCGTGCCCGCGTGGTTTAGGGGTTTAGGAGACCATGCGTGCCCCGGGCTTCAGTGTTCCGCTAGCACGCATCACCGTGAGTCGGTATGGTGCAGAGGGTTATACCTGCACCCTGTCTGTGCTTTGGACGGTGGTTTCTGCTGGTTAGTGAGTCTATACCTCCAGTGACCTGTCCCACTAGTCGTAGCCCGACGACACGCGTGTGTCAGTCCACCTGGGAGCGGTGGCAGGGTTATCCGAGAGAGACGATTTTTAGGCTGGTTACCGTAGGGCCCCTCGTCTTTGCAGCCTGAGTCCAGACTAAGGGGAAAATCAACTAGAGGGCCTGACCTAGAGCGCATGGTTTGTGTGTGCACACGTAGTTGGGGGTGTCGGACCAGCGCTGACGAGCGCGACCCCAGCTAGTCCTTCTTTCGCAATTACTTGGTGCAGTGTCTCAGTTTCTGCCTGGGGCGAGTAGGGAGACACTTGAGGCGCGGACTAAGTCGTCAGTGGACGCATCCGACCTTGCTTCCAGTGGGTAGTGCTCCTATCACCTGAGGGTTTTGACTAGGTTTCCGATTACCGAGGTTCAGTGTTCGGGTTACTCGGTGTCCTTGTTGCTCGTGACCGAGACGTAGTTCCTGTTGGACTTCGAGAGTCTTGTCCAGCTATGTAGCCGTGCTTCTAGGTGGACCAATGGAGGGTCTACCTGTAATATCCCGGGCCTTTCGGATCCTTCTTCGTGGGTCCCGGATTTGCTTTCTCAGAGCGTCCGGCTCCGTTGTGTCCGAAACTTCGTTTCGGTCATTCTTCGTGTTCGGATCGGCGCGATCCGGAGTTGTTTCGGAGGCCCGGAGGCGTTCCGCGGCTTTTCCGCGCGTGTTTTCCGATTTTCGATGTGTGTTTCGGCAATTCCTTCGGAACCTCGCTGCGGGTGAACCGGGTCGTTCACCTGGGCACGAGTGGTACCGTTGCGATCGGTGCGTCCCGAGGATTCCGGAAATATAAATTTTAATTTTTCTGGATTTTCTGGATTTTCTATAAATATCCCATTTTTCTCTCTCTCTCCCCACCTTCTTCTTCTTCTTCTGCCTTCCTTCCTCCCCACCGTGACCTCTCCCTCTCCCTCTCTTCCTCCCATTCGACCGCGGCGAGCTCCTCTCCAGCTGTAGACGGCGGCGGGGCGACGGCGCGGCGACGTGGGCGGCGGTGAGGCGATCGTGGGGACGTGCGGTGCTCGTGGGAAGCTTGAAGAACGGGGGTTTTCCAAAGCGATTTCTTGCGTTCGTGGACGATCCGGCGGAGCATTCACTCCATTGAGGTAGGGTGACGCTCCCTAGCTCCCCGCCGTTCATTTCCGTGGTTTATAGGCCGAGGGGAGGCCGAGAGGAGTGTGATTGAGCATGTTGGGGTTTTTCCATGATTTGGGGAGAGCTCGCCCGATCTATGAATTTGATGCATGATTTCACATTTTGATGGCCTAGAATCATGCTAGGGGTCCCCAGGGGTCTTCCCCTTTAATTGCCCCCTCTCCGGTGGAGGCATGGGGGCGTGGTTGAAGTTTTTGGGCTTTCCCGCCGTTCTCGCCGTCGGGCGCGTGTGACGGTCCTTCCAGGGACCGTCACATGATGTGACGCACCTCGGGGGGGCCGTCACATGCCCTTTGGTTAGCCTTTAGGGGTCAGGGACTGTGATGGTCCCACGATTGACCACCACTTGTATGTGACGCGCCTGGGCTGGGCCGTCAGGGGCTTTCCGACCGTTGGTTTTTGACCGTTGGGGGTCTGCGTGTGTAACGCGCTCGGGCGAGCGCGTTACTCCCTGGGTTACCCCAGGTGTGAGGGGCGCGTAACGCGCTGGTCCAGGCGCGTTACATTCGTGTAACGCGCTGGGGCAGGCGCGTTACATCTTGCTTTCACGAGGGGAGCGTGAGGCGTGTGTAACGCGCCAGGGCGGGCGCGTTACATTTACGTAACGCGCTGGGCCAGGCGCGTTACATTCGTGTAACGCGCTGGACCAGGCGCGTTACCCTCTGTGTTCCTCAGGCCGTGTAACGGCCTGCGTTAGACCGCCAGGTGTGTGTAACGGTCTCGCCTAGACCGTTACAGCCTTGTGACGGTCCCGGGGTGGACCGTCAGGCGCCTGGTTGCCCCGAGAGGGCTGCAACCCCGTTTTTAGTCCGACTGTGGCCACCGTGCGACGGGGCCGGTGCGTGGGGTGGTCCCCATGCATCGTCGGATGCGGGCGTCGTTTTCCGTGACTTGAGAGTCTACTCCTTCAGTGACCCTCCACTAGTCGTAGCCTACCAGTACGCGGTACCGGTCGCACCAGGGAGTGGTGTACGGGCTTACCCTTAGAGGCGGTTTGTGGACCGGTTGCCGTCGGGCCCCACGTCTTGCAGCCAGAGTCCGGCTGAGGGGAAAATCGGTCAGAGGACCAGACCAGGGACGAGCGATCTGTGTGTGCACACGTGGTTGGGGGCGGTTGGACCCACGTCGACGGGTGTGACCCCAGCTAGTCACTTGTTTGTGGTTACTTGTACGGTGTTAGTGCCTTGGGTAGGCGCTACCACGTCAGGCAATTCACCTGCGGTGCGGTGTAAGTCGTCAGGGGATGCTACCGGCTGTGCTTCTAGTGGGAGGTACTCCTGTCGAGTATGGAGTGTCAGGCTGCCAGTCTTGTGACTTCGACCTTCGGGTTTTCCTTGCCATGTCGACCGTTGAGCTTCGGTTGTCTTACCGTGGCACGTGCACCGATTTACGTGCCGTAGGGTCTTTGTTGTGTAGAGTACATGGCTTTCCTTTCTGAGGTACTCTCCTACCGCTAGCGTAGTGGTTTCCCGTTTTACGAGGTAGAGTTCGAGTGATCCCTACTGAGTCTTGTTCTGAGACTCATTCCCTGCGTGTTTTCACCGTGTTTCAGGTGAAGCGCCGCCCCGGGGGAGCGCGTCTGGGGTGCAGCGTGGTGCGGGTGTCCAGAGGTAGTGCCAGAGGTCAGAGCCGGGGTATGTCCCGTGTAGCTGTACTTTCCTTTCTTGTCTCTGTACTAGTTGTGGACTACGGTTGTTATTTTATTGTTATTTTATGGATCATGTAAATTGTTAATTTATTTCCTGCTTAATATTATAACTGTTTAATTTCTATAATTACTTGTGATACTTGTGTAGTTTCCACACCATCCTTCTAACCCTTCCGAGTCTTCGGACTCGTGGGTGGCGATGCGAGTCTCGGGTTATCGGGCCTTCCCGGTAATTAGATTCTCGGGTCGTTACACTACCTGTCAGCCTAGATCCTAGTGACCGTGTTCTAGGATAGGCGTTCTGAGACATGTTAGTGGGTTCCTTCATGCGTGGTTCAGATTCCGAGAATTCACTTCGGTACGGATTCCGGTCGATATACGAGGTAGCCCAACGACGTGCAGGTTTTAGGCAGTTAACTATTTCAGTGTGTTTATTTTCCGTTGTGGTGCTGTCTTTTCTACCTTACTGCTTTACTATCCTTTATACTTTATTATTTGTTGCTCTAAAACCAACTGTAACGACTCAAAATCCAGAAACCGGGTCAAACCCGATACCATTCGGATCCTACATTAGCTTTAGATTTTTGTACTTACCCGTGACACCTTTGGAACCCTTCCAAGATTCTCAGCTCGTGGGTGGCGGTGCAGGATCCTTGGTATCGGGTTTGACCCGGTATCCGGATTTTGAGTCATTACAAGGTGGGTGGAGGTGTCGAGTGCAGCGGCGGTGGGCGGCGTCCAACGGCGGTGCAGGCACAGTGCAAGCGGTGTAGGCCGGCGAGCAACGTCCAGGCGGTGGGGACCGGTGACCTGAAGCCTTCGACGATGTAATTTTTTTCTTTTTTGTATCATTTGTTTTATAGAGAGGAGGAGGGCGGCGGGGGTGGACGATGGGTGGGTGGAGGGGGCGGTGGACAACGATGGGAGGGAGGCGGACAGAGGTGGGAGGTGGTGGGAAGGCGGAGGAGGGTGGAGGAGGCGGCGGGGGCGGTGGGAAGGCGAAGGAGGGCCGCAGGGGCGGTGGGAGGGCCGTAGGAGGGTGGTGGGAGGGGGGATTTGGCCATCGCTGCCTCCTCCGCCCTCCCACCGATCAGATATGGCAAGTGGGAGGCCGGAGGAGGCAGCGATCGAAGGGCAAAAGAGGGCGGTAGGATGGCAGAGGAGGGCGACGGGGGCGGGGGGGGGGGGTATATGGAGGAGGAGAGCGGTGAGAGGGCCGTGGGAGGGTGGAGGAGGGCAGCGGGGGGGTGGACGACAGTGGGAGGGTGGAGGAGGCAGCGGTGGCTATCCAAGTTTTAGATTTAATTTAGATGTATTAGATTTAATTTTCCTATTTTAGATGTTTTGGATTTAATTTTCATATTTTAGATATAATTTATATTTGTAAATTTTATTTGACGGCCCTATTTTAAAATTAATACTTGTGTCTTTACACTGTATTTCGTTATTTTTTTACACATAGAAATTTATAATTCCTAAATTTAAGGGACATATTTGGTCACTTAATGGCTCCTAAGGAACGTCCAAATGACATTGGATGGTCACATAGAGTTATGTTGGATGGCAGCTGTAGTTGGTGGTATTGTAACTACTGCAAAATAGAACATAGGGGAAGAGGTGTGTCTCGATTGAAGCACCTGGCAAGAGGAGTAAGTGCGGGATACTCTGAGGTTGCTGGCTGTACCCATCTACATGGAGATGTAAAACTTGCAATGGCTAGGCACTTGCGGGAGAAGAGAGTTGAGATGCAACAGAAAGAAAAAAAGAAGAAAAGGGATGAAGTGGCGATCAACGGAAGAGCAGGCGGTAGTGATGAGGAAGAATTCGTGTGGACAGCTAGCGACGAAGAATAACAACCGCGTACTCACTAGCCTAATGTGTATGTCACAGTGAATGATCCATATGAAGCGCAATTCCGTGTGGCAGTACGTTTGAGTAGAGATAAGACAAGACATCCAGCGGAGATGAGAGCACGGAGTTGCGAGGCGACAATGACTGGCGCATCAATCAGTGTTGGTTCATCTACTACTCGAGAACCACAGGGCATCAAGAGTTTCTTCACTAGTGATTCGGGTTCATACAGAAAAAAGACACAATCGATCAACACTGAAGATGTGAAGCCCAATACACAATCTCAAGAGCATGGCAAGCAAATAAGGATGGATGATGCCTATGACAAGAAGAGGCAAAAATGGAAACTCGGGCATACCTTTGCAAAATGGTGGCACCACGTGGGATTGTCTTTCAATGTGGACAACATCCCTTACTATAAGCCAATGTTCCAAGAAGCATCAATACTTAGGTTATATGTGTAACCACCTACAACGAGAGAGTTGGCCACCTACTCCACAGAAGAAAAAATCATCATGAACCACATTATTCAAACATGGAGCCACCAGTAAATTTGTTGGACATTACAGACTTGGAGACGTTAGATCCCAATGCAGATGACGACACTCCCGAGTCATCCATAGAGCCCCACATTAGTGGGAGTCATAACTCCGATGACAACAGTACACTGGCAGATTCTTCGTCCCATAGTGGTGGCGATTCTCATGGTGGTCAACGGAGTCGTCGTGAAGATACTAGTGCTAGTGACCAATAGTATAGCAGTGGCTTAGGTAGAGGTCATGGGGGCCACAAATATGGTCGTCACAAAGGCATGGTTTTGACAGAGGAACATCAATTCACACATGTCACACAGGATGAGGACCACGGTTGTCATGCCCCGAGATATAAGTACAGCGGAAGATATTTGGGAACGTGAACAGCTGGCAAAAGAAGCCTCAAGTGATAATAATATCAGAGCGCTAATCATTCACACATAAAAGTGAACACAAGAGGGTATAATCCAAAAACCTTGGCTTTATTGAATCATAATGAAAAGTTTACAAAGACTCTTTGACTAACTAGACTCAATAAAAAGAAAAATTACATAATTGACTCTTGATTAGACTAGCTACGGCTTCTCTCAAACCATCAATCGCTCTCGGATCCATCATTTGAATAATCTGAATCCGACTCACTAGAATATCTTGAAAAGATTGAAAAAGTAGGGAATAAGCACACTTGTCTAGTAGGTATCTTCGTATCAACATAAAAGATAATATTTAAGTAATTAATATTTTAGCTCTAGAAAGTAAGATAAAAGAAATATGGTAAAACATACCGTATAAACCAAAGTAACACAAGTAATAAGATATAGATCATAGGGATCTGAATGTTCATGTAGAATGAGAATATGATCAAGCAAGAATAGAATGTGACCTTTCACGAACAAGAATGTAACAAGAATGCACTTTTCATAACCATAAAGGCTACGCACTAGAAAGTCACTTAACACGCAAGAATATAATTTCACTAGATGGCTCGTGGTTTTCACTCGTCTATAAAAACAAGTACTCCCAGAGTAATGCGACGCCAGTATCATCGTATCCCATGATTTTCAGCACGTTTCCGATAATCAGTCGAGGAGGTTAGCATGGAGCCCTTGGACACAATCAGTGCCCGATCTGCATCTTCACGTTATAAATCAAACTACTTCCATGAGAAATATCAATAAAGTAAGCCAATAATGTACAAGTTCAAACTATAGTTTCATGATTATAAATACCAAGGTAAGAATGCACCAATTATGAACATGAGAATTCAAGGATGAATTAAGAACAAGGTCATGCCACGGAAAGAATTCGATAGCATAGCGGCATATTTCTTAACTTTCATAATTCATTAATAACTTATTAAACAAGGTGTTGGGTTCTAGATAATCAATAGGCCATCTAGGAACATAGGAAAATCAACCATTGGGTCAAACAGGATCTGAGAGTATGCGGTCGTTCCTGGACCATTTCTGGACAGAAGCGGTCAAGACAGAACCACTATTACACAGAGACGGTTAGGTCGAGACCGTTTCTATATAGAATCGACGCATGAAGAAAAGAAGAGTCGATGCAGTGAAACTCTTGGAAGACGCGGTCGTTCCAGAATCGCTACTAGACAGTAGCGGTCGCCTGAGAATCGCTATTATCCTGGCTATAGAAAACACCGGTAAGCTTGAGTGCTTTCTAGTTCAATGGGCTTTGAGGGTACAATCAGCTCGGCGTCCTAGTGGGAATTTCAGGCTCGCGGAGACTTACGGAGGCCTTGAAACATGATCCCCTAGTCCGACAGAAGGAATATATGGCGGAGAGGTTCACAAGTCCAAGAAAATGTGTCTATAAGTGCAAAGTGTACCAATAGTCACATACCGGAGTATGCGCTATATACCTATGAAAGAATTGGAGATGACAGTAAGATCGTGAAACGACGATCAATCATCATTGAAAACAAGTCCATAATCCATGTAGAACTATCTTTAATACAAGATTATATAGGATTTTGGCATGAAACTAACATAAATTTAAAGTAAGTTCCTAAAACATGTAAGTCATGGAATCTAGCATGATGGATGTACGATATACCCATTAATACGAATCCAGGGTCATAATCAGGAATACAACCTAATTATCTAGGCTTAATATATATTTAAAAGGGGTGATCTGCGTTCTGTTTAGAGTTAACATGGTGCAGGAAACAGCAATATAAAAGCGATCTTATGAGGACCGTTTTTGATATTAGCGGTCTTATGGGGACCGTTTCTATAGAGACGCGGTCTTTCGAGGACCGCTTCTGTATGATAGCGGTCGCTGGTAGACCGTTTCTATCCTGTATCAGACATCACATAAATATCAAGTGCAAGGCCTATCCTCGGAGAATAAATGCATAAAAAGCATGGAGAATCAACGGATAACATGTAAGAGCATGTTTGTAACGAAGAGGGTGCATGAAAATACATGGATCATGCCAAAGTTCTTATCTTTAATTAGAAGGTGCAGGACTATGAATGCAGAAATAACCTAGATGCGCGATCGTAGTAAACCATGAAATACTCCGTGTATAATACATGAAATCACATGAAAACAGAGGACTTTTACTCCTAACTTGATGTTTAAGCCTTTTCATGAGATAACCTACCTCTGGTAGTGCTCCTACATATCAAATTTTTGACTGAAAGTCAACCCTAGTTTCTGCACGTCCTGTGTTAAACCAGCAACTTCTTGTCCCTCATTCTCCTTAACCACTTGACCTAAATCCATGAAATTTGGAGGGTATGTAGAAGATATAAAGGACAACAATAAGTTCTAAAGGTATAACTCGAACTAACCTCGTTTAGAGATTCTAATCTCCTCTTCTTTTCTGGACGGACGCACTCTCTTCTATGTAGACTACAGAGAGACAGCGACTTCTGGGGCTTCTAGCTCCTTAAAGACTTGACCTCCTAACACGAAAATTGGAGGGATGTTAGTTAATACTAAAAGGAACATAATGTTCTAAATAACCAACTTGAAATAATGCCTCCTTACCTTCGAACAACGCGAGCCAAAATGAGGGTTCGGGCAGGTCGAACCTAGGCCCTATTTATAGGGTTTTGCCTAGGGCTGAGGATTAAATCGATTTGGGAGTCCTAAATTGGAGTAAGATCGATCCCCAAGAGTCCTAGACTAGGTTTCCATGCCAGGTAGCTTTGAATCATATAGATTGAGATAGGAAAAATCTAATTTTTTCACGCTTCTAACACTTCCATTCACGGAACATAGTAGCGGTCGGATGGGGACCGCTATTATGATATAGCGGTCGTGCGATAGAACTCGTTTAGGCGGTTAATTCTGAAAATTTTAGATTTTCTAATTATCTCCCATTTATTCTTTTTATCAGCCTATTTATCCAATTTAATTTCGTAAATTACCTTAATTATGTTGCTAGTAATGGGCTTGGGCCTAAAAGATTTAGATTTAGGTCTATGTGCCCATTCTAAGTGAGTTTAACCCTTTGGTTAATATAGGGCCTTTAAATTGATTTAATTAATCTTTAATTCTTTTTAATAGTCCATTAAGCCTTTGTAAATATTTAATAATTATTTTTAATTCCAAAAAATTCTTAAAAAATTCCCTGGCGTTACAATGGTGCTCCACCACCAGAGACGAGGCGGGCAGCTGATCATTGAGATCCCTACTATGGAAGTTCTGTTGCAGATAGTACTCGCTATCACGGCATGTTGTCTGATTTTAAGAGGATGTGCACACATGACGCTTAGGAATCTGGTGGTGAGTAGGGACGATCATGATAGGAGCAGCCCAAATATCATGACGATTTAGAGAGCAGTAGTTCATTCTTCCCATAGTACGCTTATCCTCATAGCTATCATTCAATGTCGCAATATATCAAAGGATACAGTTAGCTCTCAGCTGTGCCACTTCCAGTCGTGTACTCATAGGGTTCCCAGGAGTATGAACACTACGTACGCATGTATTGGGAGAACTATGCAGCTTCAATAGAATATGAAGACTACTTGTCCTATCTGCAAAGCACGCATAATGTAAGATTGTTTGGAGATGGGATGTGGCCGAGTTTGAGCCCATATGATTAGTAGTATGTATCATTTATATATATTTGTATGTAACTATAAATTATTTATTTATTTCTTCATGTCTTGACTTTTGCACTTGTCCTTCAAGTTATTAATGCAAAACTGTTCAGCACTTGCAGGCCATCATGGACGGACGACGTCACCCTGCATGGGAGCACGGGTATACTGTTGAGGGTGATCGACATATGCACCGTAGATATTGCCAACATCGCGTCACCATCATACACATATTTGCATAGCACCTTGCGGGAGTGGGATGGGATTGCCGTGCATGCTCTTTAGTTCCAGAGGATATCCGAGATTACTTTAGGACACAATTATGGGAGAGATATGTTTCTCCAGTAGAGCCGGGACATCGTCTTCCACATCTAGGGTTCCCCCACCACCAACACCGGGGTGATCAGGATTTGCCTCTACGTCCAGGATTCGAGCACCACTAGCACCAGTCCGACAAGTAACAGATGATAGACATGCATATATAAATGTAGTTATAACTTTTTTTAAAGAATTTCATGTAACCTCCGTCGTTGCACATGACCCATTATTTATACAGATGGTTACATATTTTCAAACTCACCTATGTGCACCTCCACCCACTAAGATAGAGTTAGATTATACGGGTCATGAGTCTCATGTATCTGATTCTGATTAAGATACGGGATTCACAAATGAGTCAAATGAGTGACTTTCGACATTTTGTACTTTATGAGTGGAGTTTAATGATATTAAAATTAATTAAGTATATATTCACTTTAATAGTTTAGCTTATCTATTTTTTGTCTCTTCAAATATGATATTTAATTGAGAGATGTAATAGGTTATTTGAATGAATAAATTATTAATAATTTAATATATATAATTATATTTATTTATGGATATAAAATTATATATTATTATTGTTACATAATAAATTTACTAATATATAAGTAATCATGTTTGTATCTTAATAATAGTTAGAATAGTAATTAAAATTAATTATATATAATTAACTTAGTATGAATACAAAAATAGGAACAATACATTATATTATTCTTTGGATGAATATATTATTTTACAACTTAAATAAATTATTATTAAACTTTTATTTTTAAAAACTTACAAAAATTTAAAAATAATTTAAAAAATATCCCCCTTCAATCCATACTACTACGGAGTCGTATCGATTATACCATCGTCCTCGAGTGTATCTATGATATTGTAATTTTTTAGTTATTAGTAATGGCTGCGTAGGGCACACGCGGACCAACGTCTCCCATAGTTTTACCCGTAACAACTAACAAGAAGGGGTGCTTGCCGGGGTCACCGACCTCGTCTACATCCTCTCCCCTTTTGACACAACTCCCAGGTCTAGGGTTCTAAAGTTAATTATCTTCTCTCTCTGGTCTTCGTGGTCATGGAGTCCGAGAAGAATTCCTTCGAGGTCTCTGCCGAGGTCGAGAAATTCCTCTGCGACCGCCTGCTCGACCCGGAGCAGCCGATCTCTGAGCGCTTCAGAGCGCTCTTCTCCCTGCGCAACCTCAGGGGCCCCGGCCCTCGTCAGGCACTCGTGCGAGGTCTGTTCCCAGAATCTCTCCTTGTGTATACAGAGTGTTTCGATCTTGTTGTTCCTTGGATGCAATTTGTCCTATTACGCTAGGAATTCTGCCCCAGTTGTTGTTCTCCGTCTCAGAACAAGGTATTTACATAGTTGATTCACTTCTGTGGGGTTTGAGTTGTCTTCGCGGAATTGCTGTGAATCTAAACTAGTTTTTATGTCACTTCTTCCATTCTAGATTGATGCCTACATGATGACATATATGTTCGGCACACTTTGTAGTTTGTGCGATTCCCACCGCGTCCAGATGGTGTCATCATTCTTTCTCAACACACATTAGATTCCTTTGTATATTGCAAGCCTTTTTTCCGCGTTTTTCTCCGTTTTGTGTTCTCAGTGCATGACAAGGTACAACCTCCAATGTTTTTTTTCTCCAATAGTAAAGAGAAACATATGTTGTTTGGGCAGCTCGAAAACGGCAAAGCTACTTTGAGGGTTTCTCTATTTCCCTCTGGGTTTTAGGCATCTAGTGGTTTTTGTTCACTTCAAATGTCAGCTTATGACATGTGGGCTTGAAAATTTGGAAGGTCCCTTTTTTTTTGTTCTTTTCCTTTTTACCTGTGTATATTCAGTAACAAAGGAGTTCATTCTGTCCTTTGTTTTATTCTATCAATCCACTTTTTTATTTGAAACTGATTCTTCTTGCATTTTGCATTCAGGTCTTTACCTATCTCAATCCTATCTACCTTACAAAAAAAAGTTTTCTGTACATAGAAGGAAGCGATGCACTTCTGAATCTCTGACTTGTTCATGGTCCCAGGGCCATCGAACTAAGGAATAGGTGGTTCACTTATTGGCCTGGAAAGTGCTGAACCCTGAGTTTGGATGAGCCACAGGGCTTGTTGATTGTAGTGGGTTTGGTGGGGAATGGCACTCTGGGATGATGATGCCTAAAAACTATGGGTTCTCTTTCAAATATGAAACCGGCTGATGCATTTTTTAAGCTTAAGTTAGCCATTCTTGTCACGTTTCTGTTTGTTTTATTTCTAATTGTCTGTTTTAGAAAATATATTGGAGGCTAATCTGTCATGCTGTGCCATATTTTGTCACCGGTACTTGATTAAAGGTCGACAAATGATCCTTCTTTCTAAGAGAAGTTTAACTTACCATCCTAATGAGAGGAATAGTCCTCTCTAACTGGAGTTACTTAAGTTGGTTATTGCTCATATATTTTGTCGTGAACTAACATGGAAAAGGCCCACCGATTGTGGCCTAAACACATAAGAATTTTGGGGATAATGTTAAATTTGCAGGGTCGCAGTCCCTAAAGAATAGTTCCTAATAGCTCTTGGATCCCCTTTTAACAAATTGAAAGAAAACACCACAAAAGCAAATAATTCGGTAAGTGATGTTGGACTACTGTGAATGCATTTGGTGGCAGCCACAATAGATATGGACCGCACAAGCCCACTTTCACCTCTAGTTCCTACTGATGCATGTCACTCTTTTTTTTTATTATTTTACTTTTTCTCCGAGGATAATAAGGCCATATGGCTGAGCCATGAGGGTTATTGCTGGATAATCCTGTCAGGCAGCCAAACCACCTGCGGGGGGGGGGGGGGGGGGGGGTAGGCCCACTTGATTCTGCCTAAGTTCAGAAAATAATAAATTTTGTCATTTTTTCACTGAATACTGAATAACCAGCTATCCAAAAATTGGTTGTTCCTGGGTGATTGCGGTCCAATTTGCTCCCTTCCAATTTGAACAGAATAATTTGTTAATCATGACCCTATGTCTAGTCAGTCTCAGGTAGTAATCAATCCAGCCTCTCTCTCTCTCTCTCTCTCTCTCTCTCTCTCTCTCTCTCAGTAGGCACCCATTCCTTGCATGGAGTGTGGTAATACTTATGGCCAGTTGGATAGCTAAGCTGTTGAGTGGCAGAGGCCTCTCTGAAATTGTCTCTGTTTTGTATTTTGTCTGTGTATCTCTGTGAACATAGAGGAAGGATCTGGAAAATTGCTGATACTGAATGAATGAGAACCAAATATTCTGTCATTTGTCTTTGAGATTTATAGGAATAACTATGCAATTAATCCATTATCTTTTCAAAATCCTTTCCAATTGAAATAAGTTCTTTCATTTTTCTTGGCAAACTTGAATATCTCGGGATTTTCTTCTCATGAACGAGTCTGCTTACCTAAAAGATGGACTAGTTTATGCATACTCATGCTCTTGCAGAATAAATGAACAATGTATTTTCTCCATCTACCCCCACCCTCTCTAGATTTTCCTCTCTTACTCACCTCAAGCTCCCCTGTCATACCCTTGGAGAGTGGCATGGTTGGAACCTTTTGTGTGCCTGTTACCAAATGCCACTGATACCATTCTTAGTAATTGAGAATGCATATTATTCTTTAGAAAGTATTCATGATTAAAGCATCAAGTGTGATTGATTTTCCGTTCTTGGGGATTTTGGCATTCCTCTTTTGTTTGTTAATGCCACGTTTGCCCTTCTATTTCAATGACTTGCAGCGACAAGGGATTCCTCAAATTTGCTTGCACATGAGGCAGCATTTGCCTTGGGTCAAATGCAGGATGTTGAAGCAATTTCTGCTTTAGAAGGTGTTCTCAATAATCTCTCCTTACACCCAATTGTGCGTCACGAGGTAACACTTATCTTTCGCCCCTTAAATGGTTTCAATCAGGATTGTTTGCTTTCTTCATGCCCAAATGATAATTCTTTTGGGGACCAGGCAGCAGAAGCTCTCGGGGCTATTGGCCTGGAGAGTGTTATTCCCCTGTTGAACAAGAGTCTGGCATCAGATCCAGCAACTGAAGTGCAAGAAACATGTGAACTGGCTCTGAGACGAATAAAGGAGCAGAAAAAAGTCATTGGTGGCGAAGAAACTTCTCATATAGAATCCTCACCTTTCTTATCAGTTGATCCAGCAAGGCCCTCTTCTGATTATTCTTCTGTAGATGAACTAAGGTATCCCCCCATAGAATTCTGAGATTTTACTTATACTGCTTGTCGATTGTTTTTTTTAACTTATTGATTTGACCTGCAATTTGTGTTAAGGGAAGTTCTCCTGAATGAACAAGAAAGCATGTATGAACGCTATGCAGCTCTTTTTGCTCTTCGGAACCATGGTGGTGATGCAGCTATCAATGCCATCATTGCATCGTTGGGTGCTAGAAGTGCCCTTCTGCGACATGAGGTCTGTTAGTTTTCTGGTATATGTGCTTATAATCTCATGAAAGTTATCTATGTATTTTCTGACATTTATTCTCATCAAAAGGGGTGGTGCATTATCCATTTATCTATTAGTCAATCTGGTCAAAGTCTGTAGATGACATTAAGCCTATGGATGATCAACATGAAGGCTGCAGTCAGAGACTTATAGAGTTTTGATTGCTTAAATGATCTGTTTATAGGAAATTAACTTAACCATTGTCTAACAAACATTATACGGAATGAACGTTTAGGATGTCCATAGTATAATCGTATGCTTATACATGCATCTCTTTTTGAAGGTGGTCAAAATAACATTTTCCTTGGGAAAGGTCAAAACTGCATAATGGTCTATGATATTTGGGAGGCATGGGTATCTAGTGTTGAGTGATAACATTGACATGTGTCAAAATGAGATGCACGGTTAAGAGTAACACATGAGGACATGGGAAGAATAGATGTATATATATGAATGCATCTATTGACATGAATATGTTAAAACAAAGTCAATTAGACCATGCCCAAGATTGATGAAGAAGATGGCTACTATTTTTGTAGATCTTTTGTATACAAGTGTCCAACAAGTTGGCAGGCTTCTTATTGCTACAGTTCCCATGATGATTATGTATACAAGATTCTTGGCATTTCTCCTGATTGTGTTAATTGATTTTGTTCAACTCTGCTAATGAAATATCTATGCTTCATGTGTGCTTTGTTGATGAAATGTGTTTCCGTCCACCACCTACAATATCTATGATTTAACATCCGGCCTTTGGATACAATGTAAATAATTTAATTTTTGATAATCAATACCTAGAATTTACAACTGTCCTTTCCGTTCTCTAATACTCCCAAGGTTCCCTTCTGTTTAGCTGGAATTGTGTGTTCAAATATTCCATCGAATATTTACTTGATAGAACAGTTCCATAACCTAAGGTACTTGTAAACCACAACCTTTAGATATGAGTTGGCTAGGGAACTTGGAATCTTCAGGCTTTATTTAAATATGTAGGATTGGAGGATAATAGTAACCAAATACTTTGCATGTCTTGTACCAGAATTTGTGTAACATTCTTGTGCATGTATAAATATCATCATCATCATGGTGATATCTCAACACTTGACTCAGCATTCTTGTGTATGTGTCGGCTTCTGTTTAGGTTGCCTACGTCCTAGGTCAGTTGCAGAACAAAGCTGCCATTGCTGCACTATCCAACGTTCTTGAAAATGTAGATGAGCATCCGATGGTTAGGCATGAAGCTGCAGAAGCACTTGGGTCTATTGCAGGTACAGTTAGCTGCTCTGTAAGATGAAATGTCCACTTGGAGTTTTGTTAGATACTGGATCTATTTACTCCTGATGTGGCAGGCTACTTGAAACCAAATTGTCTGGCAGAATACCAATCTCATGAAAAATCATATGTTAAATGTTTTAGTATTCAGAGTGGTTCGTCAATGTCCTTGCATGTGATTGGTGTTATTGGTGCTCTCGTGTCAGTGATTCATGAGCATTTGATGATTTTCTTTATATGTGTGGGATATAGATCATATAATGCTTGAGCATAATTAGTTGCCATAGGTGGCATTGAAATTTCGCACTTAGTACCTCCTGTGAGTTTTTATGTCTTTCTTGTAGTATCACTTTTCTCTGTCAAATGATGTGTTTCCTCTGTTTTTTTTTTTTTTACCGTTGTCTCTTCATTGTGATGTGATATCCTATAGATGGCAGAAGCATTGAACTTCTAAAGCAGTTCGCAGTGGACCCTGAGCCCATTGTTTCACAGAGTTGTGAAGTTGCATTAAGCATGCTCGAGTTTGAGAGAGCTGGCAAGTCCTTTGAGGTAAGCAACAATGTCACTGTTAACATATTCAGAGGGACCCTTTATATTTTGGAGATGGTTTGATTTATCTGCCCTCCGCAGTTTCTCTTCTTACAAACACCCCAGGTGCAGTAGTCCACGATATGCAGTATGCGTCGTTGGAATTGATGCACCTCAGTCTAAGAAATTGGTCGCGTTGTCTCACACCAGCTGATCCTACACAAGCAAATGATACGAAGATGAGCTACTAAAATCAAACAACGAAATTAAGCCCGGCTTGTTTTAGGCTTTTGTACGTAAATATGAGCCTTAATTTGCAAATTTTCATTTTTAAACCTAGGTTTGGCTGATTCATGTTCCTGTATCCAACTCCCGCACTGGTGTATCTGTGATAACTTGCTGGTTTCTCAGTTTTTGTCATATGATAGTGAGATGACATTTATCCCGTTTGACATCAGATAAGTAGGCTAAACCTGATTTATCTCATAGGCAAGTTTATCTCAACTTATATCCTCTTCTGGGGATTAAATTCGGAGACAAGGGGACGTGAGGGATAAGTTTAAACAACGAAAGTAAGTTTAGTTTATCTCCGGTTTTGAAGTTAAATATGTGGATAAATCATTCTCTTTGTTTAGGTGGAATAAATCACTTCTACATTTTGATTACCTTACTCTCACATGACTTTTTGCTGCCAAACAGGACACTTGTTATCTCTCCTAAAATTATTTTCGATGCTAAACTGTAAGGTTGAGCTGATGCACTGAGCCGCCATGAAGTTTCTCTTGTTGCTTTCGGCTTTTAGCTGTGGAACTCCCATGTGAAAAAATCAAAGTGCCCCGCCGTTGACCTTCGGAGTCATACATGAAAGGAGTCAAGCGGAATTTTCTCATTTCATCGACATCAGTAATAAATTTCCGATTCCTCCTTGAAGAAATCAAATTGCCTGCCTTGACCTGTCGACTGATCCTCCACAGATCAGTGGCTTCTTTCGTTACGTCCACAATTTGCTGTGACGTTCCACCTGGAAAAAATCAACGTGCCCCTGCTCTTTGATCGCCGGAATCATCTAAAACGAGTCTGCGTCACAGCGGCTTCTTACATCACATCCACGGCCTAGTAGAAAAATCAAAATGCCTATGATGTTGCACTCTGAGTATGCATGCCTAGCTTGCCACTTGTTCCTAGTGTTTAATGCGGGAGTAAACAAGCATGCGGTTCGGAGGATCTCCGGTGTCAAACCGTTGACTAAGGTCCCATTTTTCAGGGATTTGATCATTAGAATTTCTGACAAAATCTGTAGTGCTGTCAAATGTTACAAATTGATCTCAGCTGGGGAGCTTGTAAGAGGAGAGAGACTTCACACTCAACCGGGAGGTGAATGGAGAATCTCTCAAATCCTCTCCTAGGGAGCTTTTGGGAGGGCGGGAGTGGATTTTGGAAGTTAAAAGATGAGTATAACCTTTATAAATGCGCAGACTGTAATGGCACGGACGACGATGGATTGCGAAAGGGTTGATTGGGATTTTGCATAGGGCATGGTCGACGATGACACTGGTGAACTTGAAATGAGAAACGTGACATGTCGACGAAGGTGTTGGGGGTAAACTCACGCGATCACATTTTCAACCGGCCCAAATAACATTCTCACATTTGAAAAATCTCTGACACTGTACAAGTGTATCGTTTAGTGATTTTTTTTCCAAATCCCACCAAAGAAAAACGTTTACAAACGGGCCCTAAGATCTGAATTATAAGTCTCATCAGAAACTAATGAAGAGGTATTCAGATTGTTTGAAGTTACGCGTTGGATTCCATCACGTTATGTGCAGTGCGATGCTGGTGGACGCCGATAATCTCAAACTGAAGGCATGGCTGTCAATGGAAGAGCAATTTTTGGCAGGCAGACGCCCCATTGTTTAATTATTAACACTGCGGAATATATGAATGAGAATCCCATTGTCTCCGATCTCCATCCATCACAGAAGGGTATTACAACAAGGGAGAGGACCCTTGACGATGTCAGCAAGGAAGAAAGGTTTTGTTGGGTTCAGGGCCCAGTCCGAGCTTGTGAATTGACTTTTTACTGTGCAAATGGCTGCATGCTATACAAGTTAGGGCCGTCAATGGCCCGGGCCCGGGCCGACAACAAAGAAGGGTAATGCAACAAGAGAGAGGACCCTTGACAACCTCAGCAAGGAAGAAAGACTTTGTTGGGTTAAGGGCCCAGTCCGAGCTTGTGAATTGACTTTCGACTGTGCAAACTGATTGCATGTTATACAAGTTAGGGCTGTCAATAGGTCGGGCCGAGACTCGGACCGGACCCTGAACCCAACAAAGTCTTTGTTCCTTGCTGAGGTTGTCAAGGGTCATGCCGGGTTTAGGTCGGCCCGGGTCAGGTTCGACTTATCAATATTAAAGCCCGAGCTCGACCCGGGCTCGACTTATGTCGGGTCGGGTTGGGTCGGATTTAACACTATTTAAAAAATACAAAGTCCGACTAATACTCAGCCCGACCCAGTAACTTAAATAAAATAATAAAAATCAATATATTTAATAATATAAAAATTATAATCTTATTAAATTAATTAAAAATTTGATATTAATTACATAATTTGTATGAAAAGAGAGTTTTAAAATTTTTAATTAAGTAAAATAATATAATTATAACTAAGTAATTTTTAAAATTTGAAGTGAGAATAAAAAAAATGAACGGGCCGGGTGAGCCCGCGGGTCGAACTCAAAATCCGAGCCCAGCTCGCGAGTTTAGTCGGACCAGACTTTTAGGCTCGACTAAAAACTCACGGATCAAAAAAGATCTTACGGCCCAGCTCGAAATCGAGCAAGACCTGCGAACCTATCGGGTCAGCCCGATCTGTTGACAATCCTAATTACAAGTTAGGGACATTACTTACGAATTGTTTTACTACATAAGTGAGATGGCTCCTACTTCTCACTAAATATTCACATCGTTCTCTCTCTCTCTGTAATGGCCGATCTCGGTGGAAGACATATTTGGTGAACAGCGGATGAAGGGATCTTGTCTGTTAAAAGACAATGCATGCGCCCTTAGATGAGTCCAACAAAAACTTTATGTGGGACAAAAATGCTAAGCACCTTCTTCGTCATGCCATCCGAGGTTAATATCAACATCTTCAAAAGTATAGAATTGAAAGTTAGAGGTGTTAGAAGTGCTACCAAACGGCTCCCTTTTAGGAGGCTAGCTTCTCTCATGGAGAGATGTGGCAACTCTTTGGCACTCCTGCTATGAGACCAAGCAGAAACAGTACTATATAAAAGAATCTAAAAATTATATTATCTAAATGGAAACCAAGGTTGGCCGCATCGTCTGAGTAGTATTGACTTGAACTAGCACTGATACGATACAATATAGCAATACAGTCCGAGCTAGTGTGACTCAGTCTAGGACCTTTGAAAGGCCCGGCCAGCACACTGCGATGTGGATCAAGACACCTACCTTTGAAAGGCCCAGCCAAGTTGCACCATGTCAAGGGTTGGTTCGGCCATGTTACCATCCGACACAGTTAAATCGGCGTGAGTCACACTGATATGGCAAATCATGATAGAAACAAATTGAAGAAGTTAAAAGTATATCACAGAAATCGTTTACTCCAGTGGAATGGACTTAGGGTAGCAAGGTAAAATCCAATGAAAGAAGATGCATAACAAGACAGAATTAGAGTAACTCATTCTACTAGGAGAATCAAGATGAAAAGTTATAGAGTGTAGAGGCGACAAAATATTGCCTTATGTCTCGCATTATACCTTTAAAATTTATTTGTGGGGAAAGAGTGTCTAGTCATCTCGAGAAAATTTGCGAGCACTAAGTAACTCGTAAGAAAGGGTCCTGAGTGTGATCCCAGAAGATAATATTCTGATACTTAAGTCAGAGACGCATATGAGAAAAATAGAGAGTAGAGAGAGAATGAGACAGGAGTTCCCGAGGTGGAGAGAGTACTCAGAAGGGCACCGAGTGCTCGGAGATGAGGCCGGGAGTCTAGAGACAAGGGAGTTCTCTCTATATCTCTCCGGAGGCAAGTGTATGACTACGTGGCCGTCTATAGGTGAGTGGCAAGGTGTCGTAATGCATATAAGTATCACCATGTCCGTGTAGGTCCATTTGGGACCCTATTTATATCGTTCGGCTTGTCGTCATCTATAATGTCTCAAATTTTTTGGATATTTTTCAGATCATTTTCGTGGGTCCCGGAGTGTGTTTTGTGCTTTACGCGTGTTTTTCCCTGATGTGCCTTCGGAATTCTGTGCAGGGTGAACTGTTACGTTCTTCGACTCTGGGACAGTACCAGCGCGTTGTGCTCTTCCTGAGGATTGCAGAGGTAATTTTTCGTATTTTTTTAAATTTTTAGAATTTTTGAGTTTTTCTATATATATTAACCTCCTTTTTCTCTCTCCCCATCTCTCATTTCTCTCTTCCCTCCCTCTCTCTTCTCACGCTCTCTCCTCTCTCCCTCTCTTCTCCGGCGGCCAACGGAGGTGGACAGGGGCGAGGCGGCGAGGATCGTGGGGCGTGGAGTGACGAGGATGGAGCGAGGATCGCGATGGTGGAGACAGTTCGTGGGATTGCGAGCCGGCGGAGCTTTAACGACATTTTCTTGATGGATCGGCGTCCACGGCACGTTGAATCTTCGGTGGAGGTAGGGAGATGGACCCCCAGCTCGTGTACTTCATTTTCCGCGAGTTTTGTAGGCCGTGGTGAGCCGAGCGGGCTTATTTGGGTATTTTGGGGGAAAATCCATACTTTTGGGGTGTGAGCCGGATCTAGCATTTTAACTACGTTTTTGGGATTTTAATGGGTCCTCTCGGTGCTAGCGAGGTTGGGGACTAGTTTTCCCTTATTTTCCCCTTCACATGGGTGTGAACGGGGCGTGGAATGGAGTTTCCTACGGTTTCTGTCATTTTCGCGCTCGGGACGACCTAGCGGTCGTTCCAGCGACCGCTAGGGTGCCAAGCGGTCTTGTGAAGGCCGTTAGGTGTTGAATCTCTGTAGTTTTGATGATGACTAACACTATGAATCAAATTACTGGCATGCACATCTTCTGATTTAATGCTTCTCCAACTTGTTCACTCATTAGCTCGTATCTGGTTGTCTTCATTTATATATGGGTTCCGTGCCTTCAGTGCGTTGACGCACTTGGGTGGCTGCGTAGACGCAATTGTGCGTCTTTCGCTTGATGTCGTGTTCACTGTGTCGACGCTGTCACCTGATGCGTTGACGCATTGGTTTGTTACCAAGGGCTTGAGCGTCTCGCCTAAGGAGCTGAGGCGACGCTGCACGATGGAAGCGTCGACGCCTTGAGCGTCTCGCCTAAGGAGCTGATGCGACGCTGCATGATGGAAGCGTCGACGCCTTGAGCTTATGACCCAAGGTCTTATGATCAACAACCAAGCAGACGCGTCGACGTTGTCACTAATGCGTTGACGCATTAGTGTGTTTTGTCAAGGGACCTGTTTTCCATTATATCCATTGTGTTAACGCCTTGGCTTTAGTGCGTTGACGCGTTCTTCAGTCCTTTGATAAGTCCCGTACAATCTGTGTGAACAAATGTATGACTTGAATATTTCTGAGATTGACTGAATGCTCTCTGAAACCTTACAGGGACTTAAAGACAAATTGGAACTTTATTCCAATCATGTGAGCACGTGATTTGAGGGAATAATCGTCTAACACGTGGCTCGGCTCATCTGGAAGCATCTTCTTTGCGCGTGTCTCCCACACCCTCAGTCTCTCGTGAGTCTGGATATATAGAGGAAGGTTTCTGCCCCTAAAAAGCCGCCGAAGCCACAAGGAAAAGGGTGAGGCCAGAGCGAGAGGAAGGAGAGGAGAAGCCATCCTGATCCATTCGTTGAGCGTACCTGGAAGAGAGAGAGTGATGAAGGAGAGGATGGTTTTCTGCTACGTTTTATCTATGCTTCTTTAAGAAGCTACATTGTTTCTCCGTTCGATTGTCTTTCAATATTTCTTTATGTCTTCGTTTGTTCGTTCTCAAATTCTGATACTCTGTTTTTGTTCCCTCTAGGTGTAGAGGAAGAGAGGTGAATCCTCTGGGTCGCTGTGTGGCATCCCTCTGATTTAGATCAGAGGAAGGGAGGAGTTCTCCGGGGTTTTGTGTTCAGGTAGTGAGAAGGCTACCTGGGTTCTTCCCTCCGGCTGAGGAGGAAGAGAGACAGCGTCTCTGAATTGCAGTGAGGGTGAGTCACTGCTGGGTTCCCTCTTGTCTAAGAGGAAGGGAGAGTTATCTTCGGGTCAGGTCTTGAGGTGTGAGACCTGGGTGCAAGCTGTGAGTTCAGCGTCTGTAGGGATTTCGATCCCCAAGCTGTGGATCAGCGTGTTGTTGGCAGACTGAGTCTGCGGTTCTTTCTTGTGAAAGGGAAGCCTCACTCTGCCTTGAGTGAGGGATGGACGTAAGTCTGCAGGTTGCAGACTGAACCATCTAAACCTCTTGTTCTCCGTGGTGTGGTTGTGCGCATCTATTTCCTTTATGCTTCTGTCTGGCTTCATGAAGTAAGTGTGATTGTTGATGATCGAAACCTTGGTCTGACTGCTCGCTTAGTGATTGTGTATATGTGCTGATGAAATTCTGAGTGATATATGTTCTATGCTTGTGATCTGCTTTATCTTGGTTAAGGTTTCGGATTATTTTACATATTGTCAGTCTTCCTAGCCCATCTCATCTTATAAGATTTCCTCGGCTCGGACAAATATTTTTTAAACGGTGATCTATTCATCCCCTCCCCTTCTAGCTCACCGTCCTCCTGTCTAACAGTTGGTATCAGAGCAGGTTTACCCGAGATGTGGTCCAACGACCAGGGTAATCCTGGAACCAGTGGTCCTCGCAGCTACATAGCTGAAGGACAGTCAATCTCCCGTCCCCCATATTTTGATGGTTCTAATTATTTCTTTTGGAAAAACAGGATGGAAGTTTTCATCCGATCTCAGAGCCACAAGCTGTGGAGAGTCATTACAACTGGACCTTATGATTTACCTCCGAATGAGGAGATGTGGTCTGAAGAACAAGTCAAATTATCCGAACTGAACTGGTCTGCGCTCAACATCATCCAGTGCGCAGTTCACCCTGAAGAATATGCCCGAATTTCGGCGTGCAAGACAGCTAAGAAAATGTGGGATGAACTAGCGCTGATTTACGAGGGTTCCTCTCAGGTCAGAGCTACCAAGGTAAACTACCTAACATCTGAGTATGAATTATTCAAGATGAAGTCAGAGGAGAGCGTGACTGATATGTACGCTAGGCTGTCACTGATCACAAACAGCCTCAAGGGATTTGGAAAGGAAATATCTGAAGGGGATATAGTCAGGAAGATCTTAAGATCCTTGACTCCAGCATGGCACACAAAAGCCACTGTGATAGAGGAATCAAAGGATTTAACAACCATGACCGTCACTGAACTCATAGGGTCTCTTATGACCTATGAGATAAATCTCAAGAAAACAGGAGAAGGAAATGACAGAAGGGGCAAGAATGTTGCTCTTAAAGTTGAATGACACAGCAGCAGTAGCAGCAGAGCAGCAGCAGCGGAGAGTCTAATGGAATTCCAGACCTTGATAGAAGTGAAAAAGCACTACTCACACGTCAGTTCAGGAAATTCCTGAAAATGCAGGGAAATTCATATAGGAAAAGAAGAAACTACTCATCAGGTAAATATCCGAACAATGGCAATGACAAGGATAGGAATGCTAAAGGTGTGATGTGTTATCATTGCAGGAACTTTGGGCACATGAAGCAAGATTACCCTGAGCTTCAGAAGAAGACACCGGACTACCACAAGAAAGGCTCCAAAGTGTACAAGAAAAAGCCAAAAGCTATGGTATGCACTTGGAGCGATGAAGAAGAAGACTCAGAGACTAATTCCTCAGGAAAGGAGACTGAAGGAGTATGTCTGATGGCCAACGAGGAAAATGAGGTAACCAATCCCTTTGTAACTTACTCTATTGATGACTGGGAAGAGAAATATGGTGAACTGCTAGATATGTACAATGCCTTAGCTAAAGAACATAGAGTCATCAAACGCAAACTCAATATGGTTAATGAAGAACAAGAACTCGTCAAGATAGAAAATTCCAAACTGGTAGCTGAATTAGCTCAGATGGAAAATGTAAGAAATGAGAATAATCTTCTTAAGAATGAACTTAAAAAATTTAGAAAACAGCTTGATGAAACCAATCAACATACTGAAGAAAACCTGAGACAAATTGACTTAATCAAGGAAGGGTATGAAGCTGTTATAAAGGTCAATGATGAATTGCTGAAAAATAACATATCTCTATGGAAGGAGTTGGAAGATAAGAAGAAAACTCTTGAGAGGTTTGTTTTGGGAGAAAGCAATTTAAACGCCTTGTTAGGCACCAAAGTAAACTTTAACAGAGAAGGTTTGGGTTTCAACCCAAATAAGAAGGAAGCATTTGGGATAAAAACCACCACATTTTGCACTGAGAAAGAAAAAGAGAAACTGGACATCCCATCCAGTTCCAAAAGTACTGAACAACAAAAGAACATCCATAAACAACAGCCTGATTTTGGAAAAAATGTCTTTAAGAAATTCAACAAGCCCACACACCAGAAACAAGGTGCCTGTCAATTCAACAACTATGACTCTAATAAAAGAATGGGCTATTTGAAAAGAAACATGGGAAGGTCTAACTACACACAGAATACTGTCAATAAAAAGTCTTCAACTAGACAGTTTAGAAATTATGGTCTGGCCGGGACCCAAGCTTTTATCAACAGAAACTGGACACACATTGAGAAACAAAAGGAAACAACTGAAATGCACATCAATAGCAAAACTGCCAATTCTCAGCACAGAAAGAAAAAAGGGGTGAAGCAGATCTGGATCCCCAAAATTGTGCTTAATCATTTGAGCGGCATTTTTGGACCCAACTTACCTTGGGCTCCAAAGCACACTACTTAAATTGTTATTGTGCAGGTGAGCCTAGCAGCCGAGAACAACAAGTGGTATCTCGACAGTGGCTGCTCGAGGCACATGACAGGGGATCAAAGAAAGTTCAGCAAGCTTGAATTGAAAGCAGGAGGGACAGTCAAGTTTGGAGGTAAAAACAAAGGCCAAATAATTGGGACCGGAACCATCGGTAAGAAAACCTCCAACTCTGTTGAAAAAGTATTGTTGGTCGAAGGTTTGCAACACAATTTATTGAGTATTAGTCAGTTATGTGACAAGGGTCACAAGGTCCTCTTTGATGAGCATGCTTGCAAAATTTTAGAACCAAACTCCGATAAAATAAAGTTCATTGCAAATAGAGTCAATAATGTCTATATTGTGGATCTTGATGTTGAGTCTGAGTCTAATCTGTGTCTCTCTGCTGACTCAGAGAATAACATGTTTGACTGGCATAGGCGACTAGGTCATGCTAGCTTTAATACATTGCATAAATTAGCTAAATTTGACTTAGTTAGAGGCATGCCTAGCTTGAAGTTCAAATCATTCTCTAAGCCTTGCGATGCATGTGCTCTAGGCAAGCAAACCCGAGCTTCTTTTAAAATAAGGACTGAGAGCTTGTCAAACAAGCTTATGGAACACTTGCACATGGATCTCTTTGGTCCTACCAGAACCCAGAGCCTAAATGGTAAGAGATTTGGTTTTGTCATTGTCGATGACTACTCTAGATTTGCATGGTTGTTTTTCTTGGCAAATAAGAGTGATGTTTTTCAAAAATTTGAACATTTTTTCAATAAGCAGAAACATGTAGGCCACAAGATCACTGTTATCCAATCAGATCATGGAGGAGAGTTTGAGAACTCCTCATTTTCTAGTTTTTGTGACAAGGAGGGACTGACTCACAAATTTTCTTCTCCCAGGACCCCAGAGCAGAATGGAATTGTGGAGAGAAGGAATCGAACAATAGTGGAAATGGCAAGAACATTACTAATGGAGAGTCAGCTACCGAAGAGTTTTTGGGCAGAAGCAGCAAACACAGCCTGTTATATACTTAATAGAGCTTTGGTAAGACCCATACATAAGAAAACATCATATGAACTCCTGAAAGGTAAGAGGCCTAATGTCTCATATTTTAAAATTTTTGGTTCAAAATGCTTTATTCATAATAACAACAAGAGAGACTTAGATAAATTTGATGCTAGAAGTATTCCAGGAATATTCCTAGGATACTCTGAAACATCTAGGGCCTTCAGGGTCTTTAATAAAACCGATAGAACTGTAGAGGAAACCCCTCATGTTATTTTTGATGAAACAAAAATCTCTAACAGTCTAAATGATGATAACAGGTCTACAAGTCATGATGGAGAGTTCCTGAATCAAATGCAAGAGGAGGAAGTACAACCGGCTGAAGAACCCACTGATCTGAACCCAGTAAGTACAGCCGAACAAGGTGAGTCCTCAACAAATGTCAGAGTTTTAAAAGACCACCCTGTAACCAATATTATTGGTAGTCTTCATGAGCCCCCTAGGACAAGATCCCATTTCAGAAATGTTCAGAATCAGGATTTAATTGCTTTAGTTTCTCAAATTGAGCCTAAGACCATTGAAGAAGCCTTAAGTGATGAGAATTGGGTAACTGCCATGTGTGAAGAACTAGGGCAATTTGATAGAAACAATGTCTGGGAACTTGTACCTAGACCTGAAAATTTCAATGTAATAGGAACAAAATGGGTTTTTAAGAATAAACTGAATGAAGAAGGTGTCATCTCTAGGAATAAAGCTAGACTTGTAGCTAAAGGCTACAGTCAGGAGTATGGAGTGGACTTTGATGAATCCTTTGCTCCAGTAGCTAGAATGGAGGCTATTAGAATTCTACTAGCATTTGCTTGTTCAAACAACATAAAACTTTAACAAATGGATGTTAAGAGTGCCTTCCTGAATGGAATTCTAAAAGAAGAAGTTTATGTTGAACAACCTCCTGGTTTTCAGTTTTTGACTAAACCTGATCAAGTTTTCAGGTTAAACAAAGCTCTTTATGGACTAAAGCAGGCTCCTCGGGCCTGGTATGAAAGGCTGACCAGTTTCTTACTGAATAAAGGATATAACAGAGGTAATGTTGACCAAACTTTATTCACTAAGAATTCAAGACAAGATCTCATCATAGTTCAGGTATACGTAGACGACATCATCTTTGGATCAACAAATCCTGAACTGTGTAATGAATTTTCACAACTTATGTCAGCTGAATTTGAGATGAGCTTAGTTGGAGAACTGACTTATTTTCTTGGCTTACAGATAAATCAAATGTCAGATGGCTGCTTCTTCCACCAAACCAAGTACACGCTGGATATCCTAAAAAGGTTTGGGATGACTAACCTGAAGCAAATATCCACCCCAATGAGCACAAGCATGACCCTTAATGCAGACGAGTCAGGTAAACAAGTGGATGAAAAAATCTACAGAGGTATGATTGGATCCCTCTTGTACTTAACAGCGTCTAGGCCAGACATACAATTCAGTGTTGGCTTATGTGCAAGATATCAGTCTAGGCCTACTGAACTTCATTTGTCTGCTGTAAAAAGGATCTTTAGATATCTGTCTACCACACACACATTAGGATTATGGTATCCTGCTTCTCGCACATTAGATTTAGTTGCATACACTGATGCAGACTTTACTGGATGCAAATTAGATAGGAAGAGCACCAGTGGCCACTGCCAATTCTTAGGAGGATGCCTAGTTTCTTGGAGTTCAAAGAAACAACATTCAGTGGCCCTTTCCACTACAGAGGCTGAATACGTGGCTGCAAGCAGTTGTGGCACTCAGGTTATCTGGATTAAGCATCAGCTTTAGGATTACCAAGTAGAGACAGGTTGCACTCCCATTTTTTGTGATAACACTAGTGCCATAAACATTGCAAAGAATCCTGTTTTACACTCACGAACAAAACACATTGAAATCAAGCACCATTTTATTAGAAATGAAATTACAAATAAAACATTTGAACTAATTCATGTTGGAACTGCAAATCAAACTGCTGATATTTTTACAAAACCTTTAGATAGTGAAAAATTCACTTCATTGAGAAGAGAACTTGGTATTTACAAACTCTGACTAATCTGTGGAAATGAATTCAGTTTCATGTAATTCCATGTTAATAGTGTTAGTTCTGTCTTATTTTTTCTGATGGGGTCACTATGTGAGGGGGAGCGGGTGTGAGATTTGAGAGGTATCAGGTCTGTTTCTCTGCTGTTATCAGGGTAGAATGGGAGATAGAGCTACTAGAGAGGGGGAGCTTGACTAATTAAAAACGGGTGAAAGATGGTTGTTGTTGCTGGATTAATTGTCAGAATTGATCTTGAGCATCCCTTTTTTAGTAGAACCTCGTTCATTTCCTACATTCTTAAGTCTGTGCAATTAAAGTCCAGCCAGAATCTTCTTCTAGTAAGTTTTAAGAGGCTAAGATTAACCTTCATAAGTATATCCTCTTACTTTGTTTCCTGACTGATGAACAAACTAGACTCATATGAAATGGGTTCTATTATACGCTTTTCATTGGATTTCGTGATAAGACCACGAGTAATTGCCCTGGCTTTGTCTTCAAACAACCTTCTTGAAGAGCTAGTTAAACTGATCAGTGTTTAAAACTGTATACTGAGAAACTAGGAATCCCATCAATGAAATGGGAACTTTCTAAGTCATGAAGTATCAGTTCTCATAAATAAACACAAAAGAAAGAAATTCAATTCAAAATTTATGGTTGGCAGAGCAATGATGCCATGTGGTGAGTAACTGGGGATTCTGGCCTCTGATCAAGGTGTCTCCTCATGTAAAAACCAATAGTCACTATCTCTGTTCTCTAACTGAGAAGGTATGAGGCTCTTACACTGAGTAACTGAGAATGCTGGCCTCTGACCAAGGTGCATACTTAATGTCAAAGGTGTAACTGGCCAAATACACTCTACAACTGTGCTTTCTCTCCTTGGAACGTTTGTCCTCAGCGCCTACAGGCTATTTTCGTGGTTCAAATTCTTGTTGTCTTTTTTACG
Organism: Amorphophallus konjac; assembly: GCA_022559845.1. Classification (NCBI taxonomy): domain Eukaryota; kingdom Viridiplantae; phylum Streptophyta; class Magnoliopsida; order Alismatales; family Araceae; genus Amorphophallus; species Amorphophallus konjac. Next base: position 28,876,304 of record CM040123.1, on the reverse strand, counting down.
AGCCTTAATAGCTACCTCAGTCATATTTGTTGACACTTGCTTTTCTTTCATATTCATTGTAAGTTGATAAACTTCAAGCTTCTTCTGAATCTCCTTCTCTTACCAGAACTCCAAGATTCTTCACTGACCTTGAAGCCCCACTTAAGCATCTAAGATCTGTTACTGAGATTCTACTATTGGAATTCTCTCCATCTTTTCTCATCAATCCCGCGTCAACTGCTCTCTCTCTCTCTTCTGTTTTGATGATGTCAAAGGGGGAGAAGGTTGAAAGGGGGTGTGAAGAGGTTGTAGGGTGTGAAGAGGTTGTAAGGAGGAGGTTGAGCTAGTGAAAAGGAAGTTTTTTTTTGGTGTCTTTGGTGTTTCTTTTGGGTAAAAGATAATGAGTGTTGAGAGTTCAGTTTTTGAGAGGTCACCATTGCTATTTTTTTGAGAACTATTGCTGTTGCTAATGAGACTGTTTTAGGTTGATGTTTCCTCTTTCACCAAATTTGACTCATGGTGTTGCCATCATCAAAAAGGGGGAGATTGTTGAATCTCTGTAGTTTTGATGATGACTAACACTATGAATCAAATTACTGGCATGCACATCTTCTGATTAAATGCTTCTCCAACTTGTTCACTCATTAGCTCGTATCTGGTTGTCTTCATTTATATATGGGTTCCGTGCCTTCAGTGCGTTGACGCACTTGGGTGGCTGCGTAGACGCAATTGTGCCTCTTTCGCTTGCTGTCGTGTTCACTGTGTCGAGGCTGTCACCTGATGCGTTGACGCATTGGTTTGTTGCCAAGGGCTTGAGCGTCTCGCCTAAGGAGCTGAGGCGACGCTGCACGATGGAAGCGTCGACGCCTTGAGCGTCTCGCCTAAGGAGCTGAGGCGACGCTGCATGATGGAAGCGTCGACGCCTTGAGCTTATGACCCAAGGTCTTATGATCAACAACCAAGCAGACGCGTCGACGCTGTCACTAATGCGTTGACGCATTAGTGTGTTTTGTCAAGGGACATGTTTTCCATTATATCAATTGCGTTAACGCCTTGGCTTTAGTGCGTTGACGCGTTCTTCAGTCCTTTGATAAGTCCCGTACAATCTGTGTGAACAAATGTATGACTTGAATATTTCTGAGATTGACTGAATGCTCTCTGAAACCTTACAGGGACTTAAAGACAAATTGGAACTTTATTCCAATCATGTGAGCACGTGATTTGAGGGAATAATCGTCTAACACGTGGCTCGGCTCATCTGGAAGCATCTTCTTCGCGCGTGTCTCCCACACCCTCAGTCTCTCGTGAGTCTGGATATATAGAGGAAGGTTTTTGCCCCTAAAAAGCCGCCGAAGCCACAAGGAAAAGGGTGAGGCCAGAGCGAGAGGAAGGAGAGGAGAAGCCATCCTGATCCATTCGTTGAGCGTACCTGGAAGAGAGAGAGTGATGAAGGAGAGGATGGTTTTCTGCTACGTTTTATCTATGCTTCTTTAAGAAGCTACATTGTTTCTCCGTTCGATTGTCTTTCAATATTTCTTTATGTCTTCGTTTGTTCGTTCTCAAATTCCGATACTCTGTTTTCGTTCCCTCTAGGTGTAGAGGAAGAGAGGTGAATCCTCTGGGTCGCTGTGTGGCATCCCTCTGATTTAGATCAGAGGAAGGGAGGAGTTCTCCAGGGTTTTGTGTTCAGGTAGTGAGAAGGCTACCTGGGTTCTTCCCTCCAGCTGAGGAGGAAGAGAGACAGTGTCTCTGAATTGCAGTGAGGGTGAGTCACTGCTGGGTTCCCTCTTGTCTAAGAGGAAGGGAGAGTTATCTCCGGGTCAGGTCTTGAGGTGTGAGACCTGGGTGCAAGCTGTGAGTTCAGCGTCTGTAGGGATTTCGATCCCCAAGCTGTGGATCAGCGTGTTGTTGGAAGACTGAGTCTGCGGTTCTTTCTTGTGAAAGGGAAGCCTCACTCTACCTTGAGTGAGGGATGGACGTAAGTCTGCAGGTTGCAGACTGAACCATCTAAACCTCTTGTTCTCCGTGGTGTGGTTGTGCGCATCTATTTCCTTTATGCTTCTGTCTGGCTTCATGAAGTAAGTGTGATTGTTGATGATCGAAACCTTGGTCTGACTGCTCGCTTAGTGATTGTGTATATGTGCTGATGAAATTCTGAGTGATATATGTTCTGTGCTTGTGATCTGCTTTATCTTGGTTAAGGTTTCGGATTATTTTACATATTGTCAATCTTCCTAGCCCATCTCATCTTCTAAGATTTCCTCGGCTCGGACAAATATTTTTTAAACGGTGATCTATTCATCCCCTCCCCTTCTAGCTCACCGTCCTCCTGTCTAACATTAGGGTCCCCCTTATGTCGGTTCGAGCCTTGCGGTCTCGCGATGGACCGCCAGGGTGCCCATGCGGTCCTGGTGAAGACCGTTAGGTTCTACTTTGCTGTCCAGGGGTGACCGTTTGACTGGGTTTTGGTCGTTTGAGGTCAGTGGGGTAGCGGCCTTGCCACTGACCACTAGGCTACGCCAAGCGGTCAGGCAGAGGATCGCCACCCTGCTTGGCGGTTCGGAAGTGACCGCTTGGGGTTTTGGTTCGTTGTCGGCCCTTGCAGTCCTTGCTGGACTGCTAGGTTGGCGTTAGCGGTCTAGGGGTAGACCACTAGGCTCCGTAACGGTCCAGAGAGGACCGCTAGGAGATTCTTCGTGCTCGTCGTGCCCGTTTTGCAATGTGTCGGTCTTCGGTCGACCCGGTTGTGATCCAGTGGTTGACCCTTGGCCTCGTGGATGTCCCGGACACCCCGTGGGTTCTGTGTCCGTATTTTTGGGGTGTCTAGAGGTACCGTATTACCTCGATAAGCGTACCCATAAGTTTTTGGGGTCCGGGTGACCCCATGTGTTCCGGGCTTCCATGTTCTCGCTAGATCGAGTCATTGTGTGTCGGTATGAGTGTGGTGGGGTTTCCTCGCACGGCGTGAGTTTCTCCAGAAAGTATTTTCCGTGTGGGCCAAGCGTATGGCCTTGGACTGCGAGTCCAGTCTCCCAGCCTTGGGCTGGAGGTTTCTTAGTTCCCTTTTCGAGGGAATGGTCTCGGCGGTTGTGAACTGCCTCGTGAGTCATCGTGTCGAGGTTTCAGACCTAGGGATTAGGGCAGTTTGACGGCATGGAGCTGTCCCTATACAACGGTCTTAACCCGAGTCTCGTGACTCAAGGACCGTTGGGTTTAGTAGGTCTAGTGGACTGTCTAGAGTTGGGTGGCCCCGAGCCACCTGTTACCCCGTGTTACTCGCGATGGGTGCGTGCGTGGTTTTCCATATTCACGTTTTGTGAGCCCCCACTAGTTGTAACCTTCTTACGGCACGCGTGTGCTGACCCACCCGGGAGTGGTGGAGCGGCTTACCCGAGAGAGACGGTTTTTAGGCTGGTTACCGTAGGGCCTCCACGCGTAGACAAGTCCGGGCTTCGGGAGAAGAACCAGCTAGAGGGTCAGACCTGGGGCTCATGGTCTATGTGTGTACATGTGATTGGGAGCGTCGGACCCACGCTGACGAACGCGACCCCAGCTAGTCCATGTTTTGTGTTCTGGTTACTGTACAGTGTCTCTGTCTCTGCCTGGAGCATCGTAGCGAGACACCTGAGACTGTGGACTAAGTCGTCAGTGGACGCATCCGGCCTTACTTCTGGTGGGCCGGTACTCCCGTAACGTGACGTGAGTTTTCCCGTGAGTCGAGTTTTCGTTCACGTCTGCGAGACGTGATTTTACATGCAGTTCTCGGGTGTTTTCTCGATGCCGAGGTCTAGGGGTTCCGGTGAGCATCACCGAGGGCTTTCCCCTAGATAGCGTTGAGTTCTCGACAGTGTAGTCGTTTTCCCAATAGCGTGACTAGGGCGGTTCGTAGTTCGGTTGTCCCCGACTGTGAGATCGGGGTGCGTGTTTTCCTGTACAGTAGGAGTAGCTGTAGAGCCAAGTTTTTACCGACCACCGGTTTGCTGTTCCTGCCGTTACTATTGTTCTTGCTGTTACTGCTTTCCGTTACCACCGTTGTTTACGGTTGGGGTTCTGCGAGATCCTTATTGAGCCAGTGACAGGAGGCTCACCCCTGCTTTTCAGGTGCGGCGGTTCTTCCTCGGAGTCCGAGGGTGCTGTGTGGAGGTTCTTAGTTGCCAGTTCGTCATGCCAAGTGTTCACTCGACATTGGGTATGTTCTCTGCCTTAGACTGTACTTTCTATTAGACTGGATTCTGTTGTAGTTGTTTATTTATTTATGTTAATTGTTGAATTGTCCTGCTTTATTTTCTATTTCTTTGTACCTCCACACTCCTTTTTAGTCCTTCCGAGCCCTAGCTCATGGGTGGCGGGTCAGGATTTGAATGGTATCGGGTTCTTTTCCTGGTATCCGGATCTTGGGTCGTTACAGTTGGTATCAGAGCGTGGTTGTGGACGTACATGGGAATTCGAGATATTGTAGTGATCATAGTCCATAAGGTCCAGTACAGTCGACAGCTGGCATAAGATTTTGTGCATGTTTTTCGCTTGGTTTCTCGCGCGAGAGCTTGAGTGCGCGGCGTTGGCACTGTGAAAGTGGTTGCTGTTTCATTGGAGTGCCAGCGTGGGGTCTGAGGATCGAGGTTGAGAGCTTTCTCCCTCATCGATGGTGGCCCCGGTTGTGTTGCGTTGGGTAGAGTGTTGTTGGCAGGCGTGCGTTGCTGTGGTGCTACGTTCGAGGAATCTGCAGCGAGGTCAGGTGGCTGGCGAGGACTCTTCGTCGTTAAGTGGCCGTGAGCGTGCTCTGAGGGAGCTGTTATAGAGTTTGGCCACTCCAGCTTGAGGTTTATCTAGCCCCTACAGTGTTAAGGTTGTGGTTTGAGGTGGCAGAGCGGGTGCTCTGGTCGAGAGGTGTGCTCGGGCGAGCGGAGGATCTTATGTTGAGCTACTGATTATCGAGCCGATGTTCTTGTCATGCTCTGTGGCGTCAGAAATGACGTGTGAGTCCCGATTATCTTTGCGGATTTTGAGGCAATATTGGGCGGAGATGTCCCAGTAAGTTCTTGCTCCTACGCTTCTGTGTGCGAATGGGTGGTGTTCGCCTTGGATTTGGCTCAAGATGAGAAGGTTCCGTGGCGAGTTCGGGACTCGAGGATGAGCGTTGATGGTTGTCAATTATGGCTCGTGTTGTAGCTCTTGGCGTGGCGTGTTGCACTTCAAGGAATTGCAGCGGCGGTGCATCGAGAGATGCTGTGATCGTGGTCCGACGAGACACTTGGCGAGTGTTGTCGAAGGAGCTGACCTGACGGAAGTGAAGGTTTTCTTGATGCTGGAAGGTGTTATTCTTAGCGTGCGTGAGGTTCAAGGTTAGGTCAAGCGTGGGGTTTTCCTTCCGTTGGTTGGAAGTGTATTGAGTTTTTCCCTTGGTTGGAAGAGGTCGCGTTTGGCTAAGGTTCGTCGTCTTGCATTGTGTGTTCGGATTGGGTGGCCTCCTCGTGTGTGCCATGAAGTCCGTGCGAGACGTGTCCTGTGTTATAGCAAGGTGGTTGTCTGTGAGAAGCGTTGCCTTTCCCCTACTGTGTAAGGGTGTGGTGGCGCTATTTCGGCAGGATGTGTGCCAGTCAGATGGTGTTCGTGAGAATTTATGGTTGGTGTTGTGGTTCCCGATGTGTGGAGGATCGGAGCCTGCGGAGTTGCAAAGGGTCGTCGGGATGGAGGATCCCGAGTTGCCGTTGTGGTTGGCCGTGCATGTGGATCAGAGTGCGCGGACTATAGTGTTGGTTGTTGCGGGTGAATTTCTGAGGAAGTGTGGAGAGCAGTGGAGGATTGGTTCCTCGATATGCATTCTCTCTGGTTGTATGAGACGTGTTGTTGCCGTGCCGTTGCTTGAGATATTGTGGTCTACGACACTGGCAGGTGTTGAATTGGGGAAACATATTGGCGAGCGCGCCACATGAGTACCCTTTTCTTGCGTTGGAGGTTGTGTTCTCGGATGAGATCGTGTTTTGGAGAAGTGATCTCTGAGAGATTATGGGTCCTAGTTGGTGGCCGTGAGTGGCTGGTCAGGTTGACTGAGTGGTCATTCGTGGTAAGATGTGTATTGTCTGGGGACCCATGTGCATTGGTCGCGGCGTCATCGACCTACTTGCTGTGGTAGCAGGGAGCACTTGTCGGCTCTGGAGAAGTGTGACGTGTATTATAAGAGGTTGTGTCCTGTGGCTCTGTGATAAGAGTGGAACCGGGATTGGCAGGCGTCCATTTGGAGCGATTGAGATGAAGGTTTCGATGAGATAGGATGGTGGTTGATGCCTGTGTGTGGAGGTCCTTGATGGGACGTTGGCGTCGGAATGGTGATCCTTGGTGTGCGACCAGCAAGGGATGGTTCCCCTGTAAGTCTGAGTCGAGTGAGGTGAAGACCGAAGACTCCGGATCTTGCCATTTGGTTTCGCCGTGCTCTTGAGACGGTAGAGTTGGCATGATGATAGGTCTGGATGTGGTGTTGGTCTGTGCGTGAGTTAGCGGATGGCCTATCATGAGTCGGATCGTGCCTACTAGGCCGGTGGAGGTTCCCCGTTGACGAATGTCTGGTGACCAGTGGATGGTCTTTCACAGATAGAAGATACTGGTGGTTGCGCATCGGGAATGACGAGAGCCGTGTGTTGGCGAGGTCTTAGGTAGCCGATCATGAGGTGTGTCTTTTCCCAGATTAGACCTGGGATTTGTTAGAAGTTGTCTTCTGGCAAGAGTTGGCCATGTTGCTAAGGTGTTTGGCTTGCCAGGTGTGAGCTGGTGGAAGCTCAGGGAGGGTTGTCCCTGGTGCAAAGGGTGAGATCGGTCAGCAGGTTGTGGAGCTGGCATTTGCTTGGTCTGCCGAGCATGGGCGTTGACCGGTGGATTGGTTCTTGTGGTGAGGAGTGCATTCCCTCAGTGGGCGAGAGGGTGGCAGCGATGCCGTGATTGGCTTTCGTATTGTCCGAGGAGATTCTAGACCTGCGCTTTTGTGTTATGCTTGCTCTGATGACCGATGTGTGTGCGGTGTGCGGAGCGAGGTGTTGCTCGTGATTAAGGTCTGACCGTATCCCTCATGATTGGTGCTTTTGCGTGAATCGAGGTTTGGTTGGGGCTCTGACGGTGTCGTCAGCAGGTGTTCTCCCCTTATGGCATGGTACTTGCCCCGAATTTCGAGGATGAAATTTCTTTAAAGGGGAGGGCTGTAATGCCCCGAATTTTTTTGGATATTTTTCGAATCATTTTCGTGGGTCCCGGAGTATGTTTTGTGTTTTACGCGTGTTTTTCCCTGATGTGCCTTCGGAACTCTGTGCAGGGTGAACCGTTGCGTTCCCCGACTCTGAGATAGTACCAGCGCATTGTGCTATTCTCGAGGATCGCAGAGGTAATTTTTTTGTATTTCTATAAATTTTTGGAATTTTCTATATATATTAACCTCATTTTTCTCTCTCCCCATCTCTCATTTCTCTCTTCCCTCCCTCTCTCTTCTCACTCTCTCTCCTCTCTCCCTCTCTTCTCCGGCGGCCGACAGAGGTGGACAGGGGCGAGGTGGCGAGGATCGTGGGGCGTGGAGCGGCGAGGATGGAGCGAGGATCGCGATGGTGGAGGCGGTTCGTGGGATCGCGAGCCGGCGAAGCTTTAACGGTGTTTTCTTGATGGATCGGCGTCCACGGCGCGTCGAATCTTCGGTGGAGGTAGGGAGATGGACCCCCAGCTCGTGTACTTCATTTTTCGCGAGTTTTGTAGGCCGTGGTGAGCCGAGCGGGCTTATTTGGGCGTTTTGGGGGAAAATCCATATTTTTGGGGTGTGAGCCGGATCGCTCGGTGCTAGAGAGGTTGGGGACAAGTTTCCCCTTGTTTTTCCCTTCACATAGGTGTGAACGGGGCGTGGAATGGAGTTTCCCGCGGTTTCCACCATTTTTGCGCTCGGGACGACCTAGCGGTCTTTCCAGCTACCGCTAGGGTGCCAAGCGGTCTTATGGAGACCGTTAGGGTCCCCCTTATGTCGGTTCGAGCCTTGCGGTCTCGCGATGGACCGCTAGGGTGCCCATGCGGTCCGGGTGAAGACCGCTAGATTCTGCTTTGCAGTCCAGGGGTGACCGTTTGACCAGGTTTTGGTCGTTTGAGGTCAGTGGGGTAGCGACCTTGCGACTCACCACTAGGCTACTCCAAGCGGTCAGGCAGAGGAACGCCACCCTGCTTGGCGGTCCGGAAGTGACCGCTTGGGGTTTGGTTTGTTGTCGGCCCTTGTGGTCCTGGCTGGATCGCTAGGCTAGCGTTAGCGGTCTAGGGGTTGACCGCTAGGCTCCCTAACGGTCCAGAGAGGACCACTAGGAGGTTCTTCGTGCTCGTCGTGCCCATTTTGCGATGTGTCGGTCTTCGGTCGACCCGGTTGTGATCCAGTGGTTGACCCTTGGCCTCGTGGATGTCCCGGACACCCCGTGGGTTCTGTGTCCGTATTTTTGGGGTGTCTGGAGATACCGTGTTACCTCGATAAGTGTGCCCATAGGTTTTTGGGGTCCGAGTGACCCCATGTGTTTCGGACTTCCATGTTCTCGCTAGATCGAGTCACTGTGTGTCGGTATGAGTGCGGTGGGGTTTCCCCGCACGACGTGGTTTTCTCCAGAAAGTATTTTTCGTGTGGGCCAAGCATATGGCCTTGGACTGCGAGTCCAGTCTCCCAGCCTGGGGCTGGAGGTTTCTTAGTTCCCTTTTCGAGGGAATGTTCTCGGCGGTTGTGAACTACCTCGTGAGTCATCGTGCCGAGGTTTCAGACCTAGGGATTAGGGTAGTTTGACGGCGTGGAGCTATCCTTGTACAACGATCTTAACCCGAGTCTCGTGACTCAAGGACCGTTGGGTTTAGTAGGTCTAGTGGACTGTCTAGAGTCGAGTGGCCCCGAGCCACCTGTTACCCAGTGTTACTTGCGATGGGTGCGTGCGTGATTTTCGTGTTCACATTTTGTGAGCCCCCACTAGTTGTAGCCTTCTTACGGCACACGTGTGCTGACCCACCCGGGAGTGGTGGAGCGGCTTGCCCGAGAGAGACGATTTTTAGGCTGGTTACCGTAGGGCCCCCACGCGCAGTCGAGTCTGGGCTTCGGGGGAAGAACCAGCTAGAGGGTCAGACCTAGGATGCATGGTCTGTGTGTGCACACGTGTCTGGGAGCGTCAGACCCGCGCTGACGAGTGCGATCCCAGCTAGTCCTTATTTTGTGTTCTTGTTACTGTACGGTGTCTCTGTCTCTGCCTGGAGCGTCGTAGCGAGACACATGAGGCTGTGGACTAAGTCGTCAGTGGACGCATCCAACCTTGCTTCTGGTGGGCAGGTACTCCCATCACGTGACGTGAGTTTTCCCGTGAGTCAAGTTTTTGTTCACGTATGCGAGACGTGATTTTACGTGCAGTTCTCGGGTGTTTTCCTAATGCCGAGGTCTAGGGGTTCCGGTGAGCGTCATCGAGGGCATTCCCCCTAGACAACATTGAGTTCTCGACGGTGTAGTCATTTTCCCAATAGCGTGACTAGGGCGATTCGTACTCTGGTTGTAATGCCCCGGATCTTTGCTGGATCCTTAGTGGATCTTTGTCGGATCTTTATCAGGTCTTTCGGATCCTTTTTGAAGAGTTTCAGATCGCTTTTGTAGCTCCCGAGTTGAGTTTTATGATCCATGTGGGTTTTTCCCTCGTACTAGTTACGGAACCCTACGGTGAGTTTATTTCTCAATTCATCGACTCGTGGACGCCGCAGTTACGATGTACTCTTCGAGCCGATCGTTTCGACTATTTTTGCGTATTTTTCCGAATTAGGGCATTTTCGACGCATTTTACGAAATTTTAGAAATTAGATAAAATTTCTAATTTCTCCTTTTCTAACCCCCCTCTCTCTTCTCACTCACGCCCTCACTCTCTCTCTCTCCCCCGTTCTCTCTCGTTCTCTCACCCTCTCGGCTCCGGCTGTGGACGGAGGCGGCCGTGGGCGAGGTGACGACGCAGGGGAGCTGCTGAGGCGCGTGATGGAGCGAGGATCGGTGCGGTTTGGGCGCGATCCCGAACGGTGGATTCAAAGCCGACGGTTCGGTTCGTGATGTGGTTTTCGGCGTGATTTAGTCGCTTCGGCGCTCGATTTCTTCGGTGGAGGTAGGGAGATGGACCGCCACTTCATCTCGCACATTTTCCCTGCTTTTGTGCGTAGTTTGGCGCTCGATCGAGGGAGATCGGGCCGATTTAGTGAAAATCGTAATTTTTGAGATTTTCAGGGTTCGCCGGAAAACGGCAACCATTTGTGGCGTGGTTAGTGTCAAAATGACCGTTGGGATGTCTGGATCCCATTCACGTCAGTTTCGTGTCGATCGGTTGTCATTCGGGGCCGATAGGAGTCCAGGAACCCCGGTGACCCGTTTTGGGTCGATTCGTCAGAATCGCCCTGTTCTTGCATTTTAGAGCGTGCATGTGGGCTTTTTAGCCTCCAGACATTGTTTTTCGTCATTTAGCTTTGTATCCCCTGCGCTTCGGTGTGTATGGGGCGTGGAATGGGCCGATTCGACGTTTCCACTGTTTTCTCGCCGTGGCCGGTGTAGCGGTCGTTTCAGAGACCGTCACAGTCTCTGACGGCCCTACGATAGACTGTCACAGGCTCTGGGCGTTTCAGTTTTTGTGAGGCTGTGGGAGTGTGACGGTCCATCATTGGTGCGTCACAGCCCTCTGACGCTCCCAGGTAGATGTGTCACAGCCATTAGTTTTCTTGAGGTTCTGGTCAGCCGGTTGCCCTGACGGCCCAGTCCTCATGCGTCACAGTCCTATAACGCGCCTTCCTTGGGCCGTTACATGCTGTTTGACCGGATTTGACCGTGTCAGTCAGTTCTTGTAGCGGTCGTTCCCTTGTGCGTCACAGCCTTGTAACACGCCTGTCCTAGGCCGTTACACGTTGTTTGGCCGAGTTGGGTGGCTGTGTCGGTTGGCTATAACGGCCTTGCCCCCATGCGCCAGGGTGCTGTAACGCGTCCGTGCTGGACCGTTACCTGCTGTTCGACCAATTTTTAAGCTTGGGCCTGTCGGCTCTGACGCACCTATCCTGGTGCGTCAGGCTCGTGTAACGTGCCTGTGATGGTACGTTACAGCCCTATTGTGGTCGTGATGGCCGTTGGGTGGTTCGGTGTTCGCCCGTGTGTTGGGCAGTCGTAGGTTTGTGTTCTAGGGCTTTGGTTGTGTGGCAGTGGTCTTATGGATCGGTCAGGTTAGGTGACTGGGTGCGGTCTTTTCCCTGACTGCGACAGTTCCCTAACGACGCAATCTAGAACTGCCAATGCCCTTGCCTCTGGTTGCGTGGCGGCTGTTCCTTGACTGTTGGGTCTGCCTAGTGGTTGAATGACGGTCCGTTTTGCCAGAGCGTTGTTATTGCCGTTTCGGTTTCTGCTTGTCCTGGCTTGGTCTCGTGGTTTGCCCGTGACCCGTGGTTGTCTGTTGACGTCCTATGAGGGTAGTAACCATGATGGGACAGTCAGGAGTGCTTGTGCTTGCTGCGTGTGGGTTTGTGCGTCGGTTGTTTGTGTCGGTGTTGTCTGGCTCCGGTCAACCGGGGGTTACCCAGGGGTTGACAGGTGGCTTTGTGTGTCTCAGCGGTTCTGTCCAGCTCGAGACATTGGTTCTGGATGTCTCGAGGTGTCATCTTACCTCGATCCGTGTGTCCAGGTGTGCAGAGGGTTCTTGGTGTTCCCTCAGGTCTCCGTACGTCGTTTTTCTTGCGAAGTGTGTCGTTTCTGTGGCTTAGGAGTTAGACCGATTGGCGGCTTGTCCCGCTGTTCGTGACGATCTTGCCTTTGAGTCGTCCGACTCAAGGATCGTTGCACTGGTAGGTCTAGTTGCCTTGTCCTGAGTCGGTCGGCAGCTGTCTGTACTGCCATTGGTGCTTGGAAGTACGGGTGATAGTGTCTGTTTAACCTGTCTGTACTTCAGCACTTGTGTTTTGGGTCTCTGTGTTCGTGAGCCTCCACTTTCTGTTACCCTCGACTTTCAGTTGTCGACCCACCTCAGGAGTGGTGGGAGGGGTGTTCCCGTTAAACGGTTCCTAAGCTAGTTCCGTGGGCTCTCGGCTCGGTTACTGTAGCGTCCTACGGGGGGAGAATACTAGCTAGAGGCCTGGCTTAGGCGAGAGCCAGTGTGTGCACACGTGGTTAGGGGCTCGTGGACGAGGCGCCGATGGGCGTTCCCTTGACTAGTTACTCGAATTCGGTTGCTGTTCTGGTTTGGGTCTGGTCAGCGTGTAATGGAGTCTCCGCCTGTTTGGTTAGGCGTTGTTAGACTCGGTACGTGGAGCGCAGCATAAGACGTCAGTGGACGCAGCTGGCTATCGAGAGACACTCCCGTCACGTGACACGTGACTCTCGACATTTCTGTGCGTCGCGACCTTCCCGGGTTAGCCTTTCTGTGGCTGTACTCGAGGTCAGTGTTCTGTCACCTCCGCGACGTTCTGGTCGTGCATGGGGCAGTGTGCACGACGTCCTGGTCGTGTTGTCGGTTGTCGGTCTAGGTTTTTCTAGGTGTAGACACGCCAAAATTGACGTTACTGTGAGTACATCTCATATTACCTTGTAATGCCCCAATTTGACCCTCAAATTACCTCCGTTTGAGTGATTTTTCTCACTTTTCTTGATTTTCTCTATTTTTCCTCCCTTTTCTTATTTTTTCCTATTTTTTTGGATTTTCTGGGTATTTTTCTCTATTTTTAAGAATTTTTTCGAATTAACGACTTAAAGAGGGGCGTCATTTCATTTTAAAAAAATTAAAATAAAATAAAACAAAATGGACGTCAATTGCATCAGACGTCAATTCCTCTCAGTTTCCAATTTTTCTGAATTTTTCTGAAGATTTTTTAGATTTTTTTAGAATTAACGACTTAACATGGGACATTAATTTATTTTCAAATAAAATAAAAATCAAAAACGCATGCACGGGCGTCACTTTTGAAATTGATTTTTTTAATATTATTTTTAACCCCTTTGAGAGGCGGTTTGGTGGCCTTCCGGGTGTTAGAAAAATACGCAAAAATAGTCATTGGAATCAGCACATTGAGATGCACCTCCACCTAAAAAATGGGAAAATAATATTAAGAAATAAAAAATAACCCTATTTTGATTATTTTTGAATTAACGACCCTTGGTAGGGCGTATTTTTAATTAAAGCCTTTGGTTGAGACGTGTTTCACAATTTTTAAAAAAAAGAAGAAATATTTATTTCTAAAAATGATCCCTGAATTGACGCCTTGTTCCAAGGCGCGTTTTAAATTAACGCCCTTTGATAGGTCGTCAATTTCAGAATTGACGCCCCTATCCAAGTCGTGTTTCATCTTTCGTGTTCTAAACAAACGCAGCTTTCCTGGAGAGTTCCCTGCTATGATTGGTTGTTTGTTTGATTGGGGAACCGGAGTCCTTGCCTCTAATGTCTATTGCTTATTCTTATCTTCCCAAATCTATCGAATCTGTGGTTGGAACCCTACTAATAGAGCCTTGCGGCTCTGTCGAAGGGGTTGGACCTTCTTCTTCTTCAATTCAGGATTCTGTCTTCTGAGTTTCTGCTTTCTTCTTTTGTTTTTACAGGAAGGTGCTGCCGTTGGTGATGCTGGCTCAGGAGGAAGCTCCTGCACTGCACGGCTCATCTCTTCAAGGCTTCATCCCTATTGAACATCAAAGCCAAAGCTCAACGCAGGCCAGTCTTATCTTTTATTTCTTTTCCTTTGTTCATACATATGCATGCATATTGCATCCCCTGTTAATCCTCCTTCTCAACCACGTTGAGAAACTCCCATAGTGCAACTCTTGCACACCTCTTCACCTCCTTATTTTATTTACATTCATCATCCTATCTCCCACCCTCTTGTATAGGGGTTTAAGGGCAAACACCAAATAATGTGTGTTCTTACACATGCTTTCATGTCTATTTCTACCATGAATGTGATGCTACACTCGCCTTGTTTCTAATTCAATTTTTATGGGTGTTTGCTAATTTTTGCAAGGGTAATTAAGAAAGAAGAACTCTCTTCATCGGCCGGCCGATCGGAAGAGAAAGGAAGGCACTCACAATCCCCCGCATTTAAGGTATTTATATCGCGATCCCTCCATTGATTATTTTTTATATCCTTTGAGGCCCTCGCGTCTCTGGCGATCATATCTCCTATTTTGCACCTCGTGCATGCTTTTTCTTCTCATGCTTTTTCTTCTTTTTTCTAAGTGGATTTTTAATTAGATCTACAAATTGGCGATCACGGTGGGACTCCTTTTGTTGTTCTTTTGATTACCCTTTCCCCTTGGGCACCCACGTGTGCCATCTCCCCTTTTGCACCCACGGTGCGTCTCCCTTTTGTGCTCCACGTAGCACCCCTCCCCCTAAGTGATTGGTTAGTTTGATAGATTTTTAGAAATTTTATTTATTCATCTATTAAAAAATAAAAAAAATGATGATGAGCATGCTATATTCCTTTTGGTGGTTGATTGCCATGACTTTATTGTGATTGTGAGTGTTTTTGTCTCCTTTCATATTGGTATCTAATTCTGTTTCTGGGGACAGAAGAATTGGCGCCCCTTTCAGAGGCGTGTTTCTAGTGAGTAATGCCTTCACTCAGGACGTGTTTTCCTATTTAACGTCTTCTGCCAAGGGCGTCCCGTGCAGAATTGACGCCCAACATTCTGGGCGCCTCTTATTTATTAAGCGCCCCTGGCAGAGGCGCCTTTTACAGAATTGACGCCGCACTCCAGGGCGTCTCTTTCATGTGTGTCACAGTGACTGACCGGTTGCTCTTCTGCTTACATTCATCTGTTTATTACATCCATCTGTTGCATATAGGATTCTGCATTCATCATTTGCTTTTGGTCGAGAGATCTTCTCACATTGTTAGGATCCACACCCCCTCTTGGTGAAGGAATGACCCTCCATTGAGCATTCCGTCTCTTTGGACCGAAAATTCCTAAACCAAGCCTCCGTAAGTCCCCGCACCCGTGGATTCCCTCACGGATGCCGGGCAGGTTGTACCCCTTGAAGTCCCGGGTTAGTTGGCCTAAGCGTGGTGAGAGAGTGTTCCTAGTTGGCACCGGAGTTAAACCTCATTTGAAACTAGGTTCACCCCTTGAGTGATTATATCAATTTGCATAAAATCTTTAATTCACCAAGGATCAAACAAAAGAAATCAAGGGTAACCATTCCAACTTGTGTGCTTCTTTGCAAATTATTTTGCTTGAACTTTGCTTGCATAATGGCTTACCTTGATAGACAAAATAACATGTTTAATCTTAATTGTGTTCATGAGGATGCACAACCTAGCACATCCTATACTCCTCAATTTCAACATGCTCAACATAATTCTCACCATACATTCAAGGGACCACGTCCTCATGCTTATGGTCATACCCGACCCATGGGCAATGTCCAACCTCAGGGTCCCTCGCCTCAATTGCGAGCCACTACCCCCACAGGACCGTCTCCTCCCAATGATGAGAAGGTCTCCCAAATCTTGCATGCATTAGATCATCTCACCCCTCAACAAATCCAAGCCCTTAAGGCCGCTGTTGAGGGTGCATCTCATTCTTCTCATCCTCCTTCCAACCCTACGCGGGTGGCCCATCACCCCCTTCCCTCTTCTATTCGCATGCCTACTCGGGTGGCCCATCACCCATCTCCTCCTATCCACCCTTCTCCTCGGGTGGTCCGACACCCGCCTCTTCTATTCCTCCTCCACCACGGCACCAAGGCCCATCTATTCCTTGCAAACCGGCCCATCCGGGTTCTTCTATGGGTCCTCCCATTAGTCCCCTTCCATGGCCTTTTTATACGACCCCTCCTTCAAGGCCCTGTCAACCCTATGTTGCTCAGGTCACACCCCTCCAGCAAACTCTTATTGACAAAGTCACTCTGATGGAGGAACAGTTAAAGAGGGTTATGAGCCCGCGGCCCGCTCCTCCTACTCCAGTCAATCCCCTCCACGCTGCTCTGAATGACATTACCAAGATGGAGAAAGAGTGGAAGGATAGGAGGGATGACTATGGCGTTGGCGATTCAAGCAAGCAAGGGCCGACGATTGAAGAATTTGAAGCACATGACGATGAAGTTCCGCAGGCACCCCTTCCGAGTTCCCTTCGCTTCCCTCTCCCTCCACTACCATTTGATGAGCCCCCTGCTCAGGACGAAGCTACCATCCCTAATCCAACTCCCGTTTATGAGACTAATTGGTGTTACGATGATGGGTCGATATTCCAATCACCCGCGCCATCACCTCTTGAGTCCCCTTCCATTCCTAACACCGCTCGCCCCGTTCGGCGTTTTCCCCGCACCAAACCTCCACCAGTTATGTTAACCTTTACAACACCAGCCTCTCCCGAGCCTTCTACTAAACCTCCACCCATTAAGCCATTAGCCTCCACTCCATCGGCTTCCATCGAGCCCTCCGTTGAGCCTTCCCCAATTAACCTACCATTATCACCACCTCAGCCCTCCATTATCCCTTTAACCCCTACTCCACTACCTAACCCTTCACCCTTACCCGTGGCTAGTCCTAAGCAGGATCCACCCTTTTTTGCACTCGAGCCAATCCCGACTGCTTCCGAGCAAAGGGAGAAGCTCGATGTGTTTGAACCCCCATTCCCACTCATCCTTTCTCCAACACTTTCCATTACACCATCACCATCCATGGAGCCTTCCGCCTCCGCTTCACCCTCCTTTACTACTCGGAATGGGGGGCTTTTGTTGAGCACTTGTGCCGAAGATGATCAAAAGTCGGGCAAGAAGGATTTAGCCACGGTTGTGATATTCAAGATGCAAGAGTTTATATGCCGGATGCCGATCCGGGTTATTATGCCAAGCATGGTTGAAGAGGCTAGGTCCCCGCCACTACTCGCCAAGAGAAAATGTCAAACTTTGATGCTACCTAAGGGCCGGGCAGGGCACCCCTTGTTCCAATTTCCGAATCTTGAACCCATTGTTTCATGCAAGGGGCGAATGCCTATTCCATTCAACATCCTTTATATGCCGCAGTTCTTGGGCAACACAATACTTCCTATCCCAACTGTTCAACTCC
This sequence comes from Amorphophallus konjac, assembly GCA_022559845.1. Lineage (NCBI taxonomy): Eukaryota > Viridiplantae > Streptophyta > Magnoliopsida > Alismatales > Araceae > Amorphophallus > Amorphophallus konjac. Next base: position 28,859,282 of record CM040123.1, on the reverse strand, counting down.
CTCACACTATCACTTTTCACTCTCCAGGGGAATTGTCATTTACCTTTGAAGTTTCATCATGGGCTTATACTTTATCTATTGGGTCAATTGACTATACACTTTTACTGCCATGGAAGGGCAGTTACCTTGGTGCTGAAGGGCTTTCCACTATTTTATCCACCTTCTATTCAACTCCATCCACATTCTTGTCTGTCACATTTTCTTCATGGGCCACTCCAAGGGCAAAGAGGAGGATCTCATCCTCTCTCCCTTCATGTTCGTCATATTCTTTGCATCTCATGCATTCTGTTGCATCCATGCATTCATCGCATCCATTCTATTGCATCCACATGCATTTACACTTCTTCTTTCCCGGGTTTCAAAACCTGTATCTTCCCCGCCTTCCGGAATCTCCGGATCTTGCTCTTTGGGCATCGCGCCCCTACACACCCTCAAGTCCGGATCTTATGGGCTTCTTACTGATTCTCCCAGGGCATCGCGTCCCTCGGTATCTGCTTCCTCCAGAACCTCCGGATCTTTCACCCCTCTCTTTATCCCTTGGGCATCACGCCCCTTTCGTCTGCTTCCTCCGGCACCTCCGGATATCCCGCATTTCCCATCCTATTCATCTTCATTGCTCGGGCATTGTCCCCTTTCCAATCTCTTCTCAGGGCATCGCGCCCCTTTCCAACTCTTGCACCCGGACCCTCCGGATTTCTCCTTTATCCTGCTAGGGCATCGCGCCCTTTTTCATCTCATTCTCCCGGAATTTTCGGACTTCCTTCTTGGGCATCGCGCCCCTTTCCATCTCATTCCTCCGGATCTTTCTCTTCCCCCAGGGCATCGCATTCCCCTTTCTGCTATTTCCCTAGCACCTCCAGGTGTTTTACCCCTCCTTTTAGGGCATGACGCCCTTCCTGATTTCATCCCTCCGGAACCTCCGGATTCTCCATCTTATTCTTTCAATCTTTTTCCAGGGCATGACGCCCCTTTCCATTTGCTTCCTCCGGAACCTCCGGACCATCCATCTTTCTTCCGATTCATCTTTCTACTCTTCCAGGACATCACATCCTTCATTTTCTTCTTCCTTTTCCATCATCTTTTTCCCTATTTCTTCCCAGGGTACCGCGTCCCTCGATATTTTATCCCTCCGAAGCCCCCAGATTCCTCCTATCAGGATTCTCCTCCACAACCTCCGGACCCTCCGGATCTGCCTCTTTCCATCTATCAATTTCTTCTTCCGATTCCCCCTAATCCTGGGTCCGACCCAACTTCTTCCACATCCACTGCCCTGGGCATCTGCTCATTCTCTCACTGCTTCCGAGGCTTTAGTCCTCACTCCTCCTTCTAATTCTCCGCTTCTTCTGTAGACCTTTCATGTGATCAGGGTCTCCACACCTTAGTGAGGCAGTTCTAGCCCTCACATCTTTTCCTTTTCTCCTTATTCGTCTGAGTCTGGTCTGAGCACCACTCTTCTTGTTAAGCCACTTTCAATCCTTTTGATTGCCAAAGAGGACTATCCCATGTTGATCAACCTCGCCCCTGGCAGCTGCTTCCACAAAGATCACAAGGTAACGTATTGGCATAAGTACGCATTTTATGATAGCATTATCTCATTGCTTCACGATGATTTTTAAAATAAAGTGCTTCTTAACATGATTAAGAGTGGTAGTCAAGACCTTTATCCTAGGTCGAATCTTTATCTTTACTAAATCATTCTCAAAACAGTCTTTTAGGCTTGTTTTTGCAGCACTTTTGGTAATAAAAACCCCACGCTGGGAATTCAATGTTCTCTCCCTGCTTGTTAAGAGTAACCTTCAGCTGGGCATTCCACACACTTCACGGCGTCCTTAGCCGGCTCCTTTGGTTAAAACACCGTTGCTACTTTGGCCATGCCATGAGAATTCCTGAAAGTCTTTTCTCTTCTTTACTCGGCCGAATGCAGGGGCAAGAGGTTGACGGATGAGGTGACCCACCCAGGGTAATCCCCAATACGAGAGGAGTCTCAAATAGGGGCAGTCTTGACCCAAAATCAATATGAGTTTTCATGATATACATCTCGCCAAAAGGGCTATTATGAAAATCAAGTCAAAATTTCGATAAAAGTAAAATTGTGAATTATGGCATGTCAAGAGTAGCAAAGTCTCCGCAGGGAAAACCCTGGTCGTATGCATGTCAAGGGTCTAAAAATCAAAGGCACAAAGCCCCGGCACAACAGACTACCTCTTTGAGGGGAAACACCTTGGAAGGAATTCAAGTCCCGACATCTCCCATCCTGCATGAAGCTTATCCTCAATTATTCTTCTCTTCTCCCTCTAAGACCGAATGTTTCTCGGGTATGGCCTTGGTAGGAGCACCGTTAATCAAGGGCAGTCAGTTATAGGGTGCCACCCTTCAATGTACGCTCGGCTTTGGGTAATTTTAGCGAAAGGGGAAGGAACAAGGACCCCTAGCCAGTGGTTCAAAAACACCCTTTGATGTTGCATTAACAATGTCTAAACCAAAAAACAAAAGAAATCAAAAGAAAAAAAATAAAAAAAACTTGAATATTTCCTAAGTCAAAATCTAAAAAAAAAAATTTGAATATTTTCTAAGCCAAAATCTAAAAAAATTGAATATTTCCTGATCAAAATCCAACAAAAATTGAATATTTTCAAAATTCATAATAAAAATTCAAATATTTTTTAAAACTCATAAAAATTTGCATATTTCAAAATCCAAAAAAAGTGCATTGTATTTGTCTGATGATGTTTTGCAGGAACAACTTTGCAAAGACCAAGAGCACGGGATGAGTCCTCTCTCCACTTATTGCTATCAATCTATTAATTCTTCCCGATATTCTCATGACATGCCACCCTGGGCATTTTGATTATCATTTCCTCATATCTCCTGATTATCATTCATCTCCAAATCATTTAATCAACTCCTGCTGATTTCACTTGATCACTCCGCCGATGGACATTATCAGATCTTGATCATTCAACTCCAAATCTTGATTAGCCAAGTTGTCATCCCCATGACAAACGATAAACAATGATGCTATACTATCTATGCTTTAATGATGCTATCTATGTTATTCATGCCTTTCACGCTGTGCACACTTGAATGCTATTCATGATAGGATACATACATGCTATTGATGCTTTGATTCATGCTATGCTTGCTATGCTTAAATGCCTTATTCATTACTTGTTATCTTTTATATCTTGGCTGATGAATCTTTGAGCGCAGGAAGAAGCTCTTGGTCCCACCGACTGGGCATCATCATCCATGCCCCACGGTGCTTGCACCTCATTTCTCAGTTCCCCCATGCTCATTGCTATCACCATCCCCCCTGTATGCATTCTACTATATGTTACATACGCTACTAGATTATATCAAGGACCTTGTGACTTTGGTAAATCTGGGATTTGAGTTCCCCTTCATCAAAAATAATGATGATTCCAGAGGAGTCTTAGTCACACGGATAGGCCATTGAGCCGTCCAAGACTGGGGACGATGGTTCCCTTTTGCGAGTTGATGCGTGGATAAACGGGCTTCGGCTTAGTATCGGCTCGCAGAATGGGTTTCTTGACCCAGTCTTGACAGTTTGACAATATTATCATTGATTATCTTATATTTTCATTTGTTTTAATTTTTCTTTTTAAACCCAGCATGCATTCATATAGAAGTTTGAAACATTTTTTGGAAAATCATTCTGATAAGCTGATTTGGAGAGTCAAATTGATATTAATATTTCCAGATATGAGATATTCATTGCTGAATGGAATCCTCAGTTCGTTTTGTCACTGTTTTGGGTCATTTTCTCGAAAGCTCCTTGTTTGGATTTCTATCATCTTATTTTAATCATTTTCCCTTGATCCACCTTGGCTGCAGCACGTCCACATTGGCTGGTAACCGCTCCCCAATGGTGAAACCTACAGATTTGTGACCTGGAGTACTTCCACCGCGCTGGAAGTTGATCATTCTTTTATCTCCTTCATGCCCGCGTGCACACTCCCTCTTTTATCCAAACATCGTTGATTTCAGTGAATTTTCCGGGATTGCTTCATCTCGTGCTTTTGATTTCATTCTCATCAAGTGATGTTGATTGCGTGTCTCATCACACCTTGGCATCTACTTTTCAGTTCGCTCTGCTCCCTTGCAAAGCAGACGCCAAGGCGGGGCAGCTGTAGACACGCCAAAATTGACGTTACTGTGAGTACATCTCATATTATCTTGTAATGCCCCAATTTGACCCTCAAATTACCTCCGTTTGAGTGGTTTTTCTCACTTTTCTAGGTTTTCTCTATTTTTCCTCCCTTTTCTTATTTTTTCCTATTTTTCTGAATTTTCTGGGTATTTTTCTCTATTTTTAAGAATTTTTTCGAATTAACGACTTAAAGAGGGGCGTCATTTCATTTTAAGAAAATTAAAAAAAAATAAAAGAAAATGGACGTCAATTGCATCAGACGTCAATTCCTCTCAGTTTTCAATTTTTATGGATTTTTCTGAAGATTTTTTGAATTTTTTTAGAATTAACGACTTAACAGGGACGTTAATTTATTTTCAAATAAAATAAAAATCAAAAAAATTGAAATTAACGATGCACGGGCGTCACTTTTGAAATTGATTTTTTTAATATTATTTCTAACCCCCTTTGAGAGGTGATTTGGTGGCCTTCCGGGTGTCAGAAAAATACGTAAAAATAGTCATTGGAATCAGCACATTGAGATGCACCTCCACCTAAAAAATGGAAAAATAATATTGAGAAATAAAAATAGTCCTATTTTGATTATTTTTGAATTAACGACCCTTGGTAGGGCGCGTTTTTAATTAACGCCTTTGGTTGAGACGTGTTTCACAATTTTCAAAAAAAAGCAGAAAGATTTATTTCTAAAAATGATCCCTGAATTGACGCCTTGTTCCAAGGCGCGTTTTAAATTAACGCCCTTTGATAGGTCGTCAATTTCAGAATTGACGCCCCTATCCAAGTCGTGTTTCATCTTTCGTGTTCTAAACAAACGCAGCTTTCCTGGAGAGTTCCCTGCTATGATTGGTTGTTTGTTTGATTGGGGAACTGGAGTCCTTGCCTCTAATATCTATTGCTTATTCTTATCTTCCCAAATCTATCGAATCTGTGGTTGGAACCCTACTAATAGAGCCTTGCGGCTCTGTCGAAGGGGTTGGACCTTCTTCTTCTTTAATTCAGGATTCTGTCTTCTGGGTTTCTGCTTTCTTCTTTTGTTTTTACAGGAAGGTGCTGCCGTTGGTGCTGCTGGCTCAGGAGGAAGCTCCTGCACTGCACGGCTCATCTCTTCAAGGCTTCATCCCCATTGAACATCAAAGCCAAAGCTCAACGCAGGCCTTTCTTATCTTTTATTTCTTTTCCTTTGTTCATACATATGCATGCATATTGCATCCCCTGTTAATCCCCCTTCTCAACCACGTTGAGAAACTCCCACAGTGCAACTCTTGCACACCTCTTCACCTCCTTATTTTATTTGCATTCATCATCCTATCTCCCACCCTCTTGCATAGGGGTTTAAGGGCAAACACCCAATAAGGTGTGTTCTTACACATGCTTTCATGTCTATTTCTACCATGAATTTGATGCTACACTCGCCTTGTTTCTAATTCAATTTTTATGGGTGTTTGTTAATTTTTGCAAGGGTAATTAAGAAAGAAGAACTCTCTTCATCGGCCGGCCGATCGGAAGAGAAAGGAAGGCACTCACAATCCCCCGCATTTAAGGTATTTATATCGCGATCCCTCCATTGATTATTTTTTATATCCTTTGAGGCCCTCGCGTCTCTGGCGATCATATCTCCTATTTTGCACCTCGTGCATGCTTTTTCTTCTCATGCTTTTTCTTCTTTTTTCTAAGTGGATTTTTAATTAGATCTACACTAGGCTTTCTTGTTGTCCTTGCGGGTCTTCGCTTTAGGCTTGGCATTTTATCAGCAGATCGGCAACTCCTGACTGTGTCAGCTCCGAGTCACCTTCATGCTGTTGCTTGGAGTAGTTTGGGGTGCCGAGGTTAGTTCGGTAGCCGTTGTTTGGCACGGGCTCTTCCCCCTCTTCCTTAGCTTGCTACCTACTCCTGCTACCCGTCTGTTCCTTTACTGCGTTCTAGTGTAGACTTGCAACTTTCTAGTGTAGCTTTCCTGTTTGGCTATTGTTGTTGTTTACCCTGCAGTTTTAGCGTGTTACTGCGTGTTTTTCAGTGGGGATCCGCGTGACCCCTACTGAGCTAGTGACACGAGGCTCACCCCTGCTTTTCAGGTGGGGTGATGTTCGTTCTGTTTCCGTGGCTCCTGGATCTGCGTGCTGTTGTGGCCAGTTGGTACCCTCGTCGGGCTTTCCCCGACCTTCTGGTACGTCTTTCTTCTCTGTCGACTGTACTTGGTAGACTTGCTGTCTTTCTTTTGGACTTGACTCTGGGTATATAATTGTTAATCATAATCTGTTAATTAAAAAGTAATTTTATTTCTGCTATTTCAGCAACCTGGTCTAATAAAATTTAATTGCTTACTGCTATATCTGTCAGTTCAATGTATTACACGACAATCCTTTTTCCCTTCGGAGCTTTACCGCTCTTGGGAGGCCTCGCGGGTTCCAAGTGGTATCAGGTGTATTCGATTATCCTATCGGGTATATCTGGTATCCGGGATCCGGGTCGTCACAGTTCGTATCATAGAGTTGTTGTGTGAAGTACATGTGAATCTCAGATATGTGGTTACCAGAGTCATTAAAGTCCAGTACAGTCTTCAGCTGGCTTTGGTTTTGCAGTTCAGTGTCGCTTGGTTTTCGTGTATTGTCTTGTGTGTGCTATTCTAGCACTGTGCGTGGTGGTTTTACTCTCGTCAGGGTGTGACGAGGTGCCTCTTTTCTGTTGTGATGTCTGTCTCGATCATGCCGTACTTGGCAGTGTTCGCCAGAAGGCTTGAATCTGTGGTACGTTGTTCGAGGGTTTCTTTGTAAGTTGTTCAGGTTGATGTTGACCTTTGGCCTTGGTCTGATAACCGTACACGTTTCCACGTTGTTTTGGTCGTCCCGGCTTGAGTCTGTTCAGCTCCTGATGTGTCCTGCTTCTGTTGAAGTGCTCGATTAGATTCCGTGATTGAGAAGTTGCTCAGGCAAGCTAGGATTTTCCCTTCCTGGTGAGCTTTTGTTGTTGAGCTTGTTGCTTCTCGTTCCTTCTGGTGGAGTCTTTTCGAGGTTGGCCTTGGAACTGCTGTCTTAGTGGTGCCTTTGTCCTGTGTCTACTTAAGTGTGGACAGCTTTGTTCTGAGCCTGATCTACTTCTTGCTGTACGGTTGCTTGGCTTTGGACCTAATCCTTATGTCGAGAGCTGTCGCGTGCCGTGTTCTATCGTGCCGTATCCAGCGGCCGATGTGTTGTGAGGGCTCATTTATCGTTTCAGGACGTGGAGGTAAGCTGAGATTAGCATTTTTCCTTGTGCTTTGTGCTGAAGCTGCTGCTCTTCTCCTATTGCACTTAGGCTCTTGTGATCGGTTATTCGCTGGATCGGTACTCGTGGCGTGTTATTTGTGATCTTCATAGATTGCGATGGCGCCTAGTGTGTGCTGAGATGCGATTGCCGAGGTTGTGATGTTGCCTATGTGCGTTCCTTGTGTGCGCGGCGGAAGCGTGTGGGTTGGCTACCCACTGGTCCAGGATCGTTGTTGTTAGATTCTGGCCGATCGAGAGATTTACTTCTTCTTGATATGACTTCGTCTTGGCTTCTTGTGCCTTGACTTTGTCTGTTGCCGTGCTGTTGCTGGAGTTATTTTGTTATCAGTATTGGCCTCTGCGAGTGTTGGGGAATTTATCGACATTCCTGCTGATTGAGTACCCTCTACTCTACGTTTCTTCTCGTGGGTGTTGTGCTCTCGAGGCATGTCTGTGGTCCTTGAGATGCGTTCCCTGAGATTGTGGCTTTCCGTGTCATTTTCTCGTTGTTGTGGGTCTCCCTTGGTAAGCTGCTCGATGCATGACTTGTTCTCTATAGTCGTGTGATCAGCTACCGTTGTGCCTTGATGTGACCCTGCTCACAGTCGTGTTCTGTGGTTCTGTGTGCTGTACGGAGCCGGAATCCTGTGAGTACCGCCGCTGTGTTGTTTTGTGAGTGCTGTTTCCGTATGATGTTGTGTTTCTGCCTTGGACCGTTGTCTTGTCAGTAGCTTGCCGTACTCTTCTTTCCTGGTAGAGTAGCTCGCGACTCGATCAGATTGTGTTATCTGATGAGGACTGACTTGATTGCGCTTGTGGTCCAGTGGTGTTGTTGTCGTTGGCGTCCTGTGTGCCAGGTATTCCCTGCCGCCGTTGGCACTGGAGCCGATGATGTTGTCGAGCTATCAGCTGAGAGGACTGGGTCTCCTTGTGTAAGCTGTTGCTTGCCGTGCTGTCGTTGTGTTCCTCGGTTTCGGTTGTTTGTGGTTGTGGCAGTCGTGTCTCTATTTCTGGTGAGACGTGAACGACGTTGCCCTATTTCGGAGGTGTCGGACTTATGTTCACTTGCGTTGTGCTCTGCCCAGAGCGTGTGCTTGTGATGGTGGTCTGACTGTGTTCCTCTGAGCTGTGTTTCTCGAGATTTGTTTTGTTTCGAGGTCGCATCCGTTGGGTTGTCCGTCCCTGCTTCTTCCTTCTTGTTAGTCCTTAATTTCGAGGATGAAATTTCTTGAAGGAGGGGAGGATGTAATGCCCCAGATCTTTGCTGGATCCTTAGTGGATCTTTGTCGGATCTTTATCAGGTCTTTCGGATCCTTTTTGGAGAGTTTCGGATCGCTTTTGTAGCTCCCAAGTTGAGTTTTACGATTCGTGTGGGTTTTTCCCTCGTACTAGTTACGGAACCCTACGGTGAGTTTATTTCTCAATTCATCGACTCGTGGATGCCGCAGTTGCGATGTACTCTTCGAGCCGATCGTTTTGACTATTTTTACGTATTTTTCTGAATTACGGCATTTTCGACGTATTTTATGAAATTTCAAAAATTAGATAAAATTTCTAATTTCTCCTTTTCTAACCCCCCCTCTCTCTCTTCTCACTCACGCCCTCACTCTCTCTCTCTCCCCCGTTCTCTCTCGTTCTCTCACCCTCTTGGCTCCGGCTGCGGACGGAGGCGGCCGTGGGCGAGGTGACGACGCAGGGGAGCTGCTGAGGTGCGTGATAGAGCGAGGATCGGTGCGGTTTGGGCGCGATCCCGAACGGTGGATTCAAAGCCGACGGTTCGGTTCGCGATGTGGTTTTCGGCGTGGTTTAGTCGCTTCGGCGCTCGATTTCTTCGGTAGAGGTAGGGAGATGGACCGCCACTTTGTCCCGCATATTTTCCCTGCTTTTGTGCGTAGTTTGGCGCTCGATCGGGGGAGATCGGGCCGATTTAGTGAAAACCGTAGTTTTTGGGATTTTCAGGGTTCACCTGAAAACGGCAACCATTTGTGGCGTGGTTAGTGTCAAAATGACCGCTGGGATGTCTGGATCCCATTCACGTCAGTTCCGTGTCGATCGGTTGTCATTCGGGGCCGGTAGGAGTCCGGGAACCCCGGTGACCTGTTTTGGGTCGATTCGTCAGAATCGCCCCGTTCTTGTGTTTTAGCGCGTGCATGTGGGCTTTTTAGCCTCCAGACGTTGTTTTACATCGTTTAGCTTTGTATCCCCTGCGCTTTGGCGTGTATGGGGCGTGGAATGGACCGATTCGGCGTTTCCATTGTTTTCCCGCCGTGGCCGGTGTAGCGGTCGTTTCAGAGACCGTCACAGTCTCTGACGGCCCTACGATAGACCGCCACATGCTCTGGGCGTTTCTGTTTTTGTGAGGCTGTGGGAGTGTGACGGTCCATCATTGGTGCGTCACAGCCCTCTGACGCACCCAGGTAGATGCGTCACAGCCATTCGTTTTCTTGAGGTTCTGGTCAGCCGGTTGTCCTGACGGCCGAGTCCTCATGCGTCACAGCCCTGTAACACGCCTTCCTTGGGCCGTTACATGTTGTTTGACCGGATTTGACCGTGTCAGTCAGTTCTTGTAGCGGTCGTTCCCCTGTGCGTCATAGCCTTGTAACGCGCCTGTCCTAGGCCGTTACACGCTGTTTGGCCGAGTTGGGTGGCTGTCTCGGTTGGCTCTAACGGCCTTGCCCCCATGCGCCAGGGTGATGTAATGCGTCCGTGCTAGACCGTTACCTGCTGTTCGACCAGTTTTTAAGCTTGGGCCTGTCGGCTCTGACACACCTGTCCTGGTGCGTCAGGCTCGTGTAACGCGCCTGTGATGGTGCGTTACAACTCTGTTGTGGTCGTGATGGCCACTGGGTGGTTCGGTGTTCGCCCGTGTGTTGGGCAGTCGTAGGTTTGTGTTCTAGGGCTTTGGTTGTGTGGCAGTGGTCTTCTGGATCGGTCGGGTTAGGTGACTGGGTGCGGTCTTTTCTTTGACTGCGACAGTTCCCTAACGACGCAATCTAGAACTGCCAATGCCCTTGCCTCTGGTTGCGTGGCGGCTGTTCCTTGGCTGCTGGGTCTGCCTAATGGTTGAATGACGGTCCGTTTTGCCAGAGCGTTGTTATTGCCGTTTCGGTTTCTGCTTGTCCTGGCTTGGTCTCGTGGTTTGCCCGTGACCCGTGGTTGTCTGTTGACGTCCTATGAGGGCAGTAACCATGATGGGACAGCCAGGAGTGCTTGTGCTTGCTGCTTGTGGGTTTGTGCGTCGGTTTTTTGTGTCGATGTTGTCTGGCTTCGATCAACCGGGGGTTACCTAGGGGTTGACAGGTGGCTTTGTGTGTCTCGACGGTTCTGTCTAGCTCGAGACATTGGTTCTGGATGCCTCGAGGTGTCATCTTACCTCGATCCATGTGTCCAGGTGTGCGGAGGTTCTCGGTCTTCCCTCAGGTCTCCGTGCGTCGTTTTTCTTGTGGAGTGTGTCGTTTCTATGGCTTAGGAGTTAGATCGATTGGCGGCTTGTTCCGCTGTTCGTGACGATCTTGCCTTTGAGTCGTCCGACTCAAGGATCGTTGCGCTGGTAGGTTTAGTTGCCTTGTCCTGAGTCGGTCGGCAGCTGTCTGTACTGCCATTGGTGCTTGGAAGTACGGGTGACAATGTCTATTTACCATGTCTGTACTTCGGCACTTGTGTTTTGGGTCTCTGTGTTCGTGAGCCTCCACTTTCTGTTACCCTCGACTTTCAGTTTTCGACCCACCTCAGGAGTGGTGGGAGGGGTGTTCCTGTTAAACGGTTCCTAAGCTAGTTCCGTGGGCTCCCGGCTCGGTTACCGTAGCGTCCTACGGGGGGAGAATACTAGCTAGAGGCCTGGCTTAGGCGAGAGCCAGTGTGTGCACACGTGGTTAGGGGCTCGTGGACGAGGCGCCGACGGGCGTTCCCCATACTAGTTACTCTAATTCGGTTGCTGTTCTTGTTTGGGTCCGGTCAGCGTGTACTGGAGTCTCCGCTTGTTTGGTTAGGCGTTGTTAGACTCGGTACGTGGAGCGCAACATAAGACGTCAGTGGACGGAGCAGGCTATGGAGAGGCACTCCCGTCATGTGACACGCGACTCTCGGCGTTTCTGTGCGTCGCGACCTTCCCGGATTAGCCTTTCTGTGGCTGTAGTCGAGGTCAGTGTTCTGTCGCCTCCACGACGTTCTGGTCGTGCGTGGGGCAGTGTGCACGACGTCCTGGTCGTGTTGTCGGTTGTCGATCTAGGTTTTCCTAGGCTTTCTTGTTGTCCTTGCGGGTCTTCGCTTTAGGCCTGGCGTTTTATCGGCAGATCGGCAACTCCTGACTGTGTCAGCTCCAAGTCACCTTCCTGCTGTTGCTTGGAGTAGTTTGGGGTGCCGAGGTTAGTTCGGTAGCCGTTGTTTGGCACGGGCTCTTCCCCCTCTTCCTTAGCTTGCTCCCTACTCCTGCTACCCGTCTGTTCCTTTACTGCGTTCTAGTGTAGACCTGCAGCTTTATAGTGTAGCTTTCCTGTTTGGCTACTGCTGTTGTTTACCCTGTAGTTTTTAGCGTGTTACTGCGTGTTTTTCAGTGGGGATCCACATGACCCCTACTGTGCCAGTGACACGAGGCTCACCCCTACTTTTCAGGTGGGGTGATGTTCGTTCTGCTTCCGTGGCTCCTAGATCTACGTGATGTTGTGGCCAGCTGGTACCCTCGTCGGGTTTTCCCCGACCTTCTGATACGTCTTTCTTCTCTGTCGACTGTACTTGGTAGACTTGCTGTCTTTCCTTTGGACTTGACTTTGGGTATATAATTGTTAATCGTAATCTGTTAATTAAAAAGTAATTTTATTTCTGCTATTTCAGCAACCCGATCTAATGAAATTTAATTACTTACTGCTATATCTGTCAGTTCAATGTACTACACGATAATCCTTTTTCCCTTCGGAGCTTTACCACTCTTGGGAGGCCTCGCGGGTTCCAAGTGGTATCAGGTGTATTCGATTATCCTACCGGGTATATCTGGCATCCGGGATTCGGGTCGTCACACCGGTAGTCCCCCGACTGTGGGATCGGGGTGCGTATTTTCCTGTACAGTAGGAGTAGCTGTAGAGCCGAGTTTTTACCGGCCACCAGTTTGTTGTTCCTACCGTTACTGTTGTTCTTGCTGTTACTACTTTCCGTTACTACCGTTGTTTGCGGTTGGGGTTCCGCGTGATCCCTATTGAGCCAGTGACAGGAGGCTCACCCCTACTTTTCAGGTGTGGCAGTTCTTCCTAGGGGTCCGAGGGTGCTGTGCGGAGGTTCTTAGTTGCCAGTTCACCGGGCCGAGTGTTCACTCGGCATTGGGTACGTTCTCTGCCTTAGACTGTACTTTCTGTTGGACTGGACTCTGTTGTAGTTGTTTATTTATTTCTGTTAATTGTTGAATTGTCCTGTTTTATTTCCTATTTCTTTGTACCTCCACACTCCATTTTAGCCCTTCCGAGCCCCGGCTTGTGGGCGGCAGGTTAGGATTCAAATGGTGTCGGGTTCCTTTCCTGATATTTGGATCTTGGGTCGTTACATCGTCTCTTTTCTGACTTAACGAGGGCGCAATTAGTGGAGCGATGATTTGATCGATCGTGAAGATCACCTGCCGTCCTCTCGTCCGTTCTCTGAGGAAGGACATCGCGGCATGCATCTCGGTGATGTGGGTGAGATTCGACGCTCGTCGGGGATAACTCCCGTAACTTTGGCCTCAACGTTCACCCGTTGGTGGATTTCATGGCGTCCGAGATGCATGTGCATGGAGATTGAGCTCGCTAACTAGCCAGTTCCAAGTGGGCCTTAATTGGGCAACATTCCAAAACTATGGGTCAATCAGCGATGGCTATACTGGGCCAAGCAATAATGGGCTGCTTTGGGTCTAGCGTTATCGGGCCGCACTGGGCCTGACGATTTTTCCCCTCCTCAGAAGCCTCCCCCTCCCGAGCAGTGAGAGTGCTTGGTGCTCGGGAGGACTTCGACAAGGTCGGATGAGGGGGTACGCTCGTCTAAGCTTTCTTGAACCTTCTCATACCTTTGACATGGGGAACCATGTTACCTACCACCTTCCTTAGTGCCAAGGCGGTTCCCATTTGTACATGGTGACGTCACTATTATCATGACGGTGTCCCTTCCGTTTTGGAGAAGAAGAATCAGATAATTGTTCACGTAGCCCTAGGCATTCCCATCCAGTAAACTGGCAGTGGTGATTGGGCTTTCGATCGTTCACTCGATCAGAGGCATCAGAATGAAGAGGGTACATCATCTTTTGGAGCCTTTAAGAGATGATAGAAGTGCCTTAGGAGGGACCCCTGTGAACTTCCCTTCTGATGCTGGTGCTCGCTACCCCTTGCTGCTTGCTTAGTGTCTGGTAAGGTTTCCTTATGCTTCCTCCTCCCTGTCTACCCCATGGCTCTGCGTAGGAACATCCTCCTCCTTGAATCTGAGTCTTCTGGCGATGGAGAGGGCAACCATGGTGGTGCCTCAAGCACCTTAGGTGCTCAACCTAGTCCCTCCCATCCCTTCTTCAACGTCTTCTATCGCGTCATCTTCAATCTTAGGGAGGCCTTTCATATCCCAGCAGATATCGACATTTTCTACCCCACCGTAGATGAGTACCTGGGCGTGTATTACCATGGGGAAATCAGGGTCTCTATAGAGGCCTTCAAGGTTGGATTCTGTCTTCCTATCCCCCCCTCTTCAAGAGTATCCCTCATTTCTATTGTCTGGAACCGGGGCAATTGTCGCCCAACACTTGGCGCATACTTTGTGCCTTTGTGTATAGTTGCCACCAGGTGCGGGCTACCCCCATCATCTGGATTTTGCGTCATTTCTTCAATGTCCAACGCTGCCTAGGTTCCGACACCCTAGCCTTTTACTTTCGGGCTTGGAACAAACGAACCTCTCTGTACTTCTCCCCCGTTGTTTCAAATGTCAAGCATTGGCATGAGCGCTTCATCACTTCATCATCTTGGTGAAGGTTGGCAGCACTGGGCGAGTCAGCGACTGGGGCTTCACCAGCCACAGCCAAGTCTACCTGACTGACAAGCCGCCACTGCCGATCAAGGAGAAGGCGTTCTCCATTAAGGCGATGCTCCAAAATCTAATCTCGAACATCAACCTGAAGTTGACCCCCACCCTCTTTAGGTCATTGGAACTGAGCCCCTGTTGACACCCAAAATATACCAGAAGAGACCAAAGTAAATTCATAGCTTTGAAGACCAGTCGAGGGTGCGGCTCCTGTTCCATCCCTGGAAGTTCCGAGAATCAGAATAGAAGAGACCCGCTATTCCTAACACTTTGTTCGGCTAAAGCCATCTCTGGCTAGGCCGCTGTCCAGTACAGCTATCATTCAGGTAGTCGGGCTGATAAAACCATACCAACATTCAGGCAATCATCTGTCTGCTAAAAAAAGGATGCTCAGATAATTATGATTCTCCGAAGGTGGGATGCACAGTGCCTCACACGTGTTTGTGAATGCAAGGTGTTAAACAAGCCCCATGAAGTCTTAATATATATGCCAAGAAGCCCACTGTCGGAAGGAGTCCATTAGGTGGATCTTGTGCCGAATGACAGGAAAATGGGCCAAGCCCAAATGTGAACTGAGACGCGCCGAGGGCTGCCCACGCCGGGAAGATGGATGCTGGCGCGCCGGGAAGCTCAGGCCGAGAGAATGAGGGTCATCCCTCTATAAGAAGGCTGCCCTTCGAAGAAACAAAAAAAGGCAACAAGGGAAAAGAAACAAGGGAGAGGAAACAAAGAGGGGCAACAGAGAAAAAAGAGAAGGAAAAGAAAAGAGGGTGGAAGGAGATAGAAGAGTTAGCCACTGAAAGAAAGGGGAAGCTCGAGAGCCCTCCATAGAAGCTAAAGAAAAGAGAGGGGTAGAGGCTCGAAGGAAGAAGCCAGGTGGGGTGTGCCGTTCGACGTCCTGAGCAGCTGCAGCTCCTCTTCCCCCTTTCTCCTCTGTCTGAATACTGCTCCCCCTTCTCGTTTGTATCTCTACTTTCTAGCATCTCTGCTCCCGTAGCACTGAATGCCAATGTAACCCTGTCCTTAGGGATAGAGTCGGTGTATGCTTCTTTTTCTCCCGAGTTGAATTTATGTACGCCTTTTTCCGATGAAATAGTTAATGAAAGATGGGTTGAGTTCTCCCCCGTCATTATTCTTTTGTCTCTGCCTCTGCACTATATGCTATAGATATTGATGGCTGCACATCTATGAATGCTTTACCATTTTGGCTTTCTGAGTCTGTTGAATGTTCGTTCATCGTATGATTCTTTCAACTTTACACTCACAACGAGAGCCTGAGACAGCCTATCTCATGGCTTCTCGTCTGTTAAACAAGAAAGGACGAATCCGAATCGTGAGGTTTCCATACATGGTTCTGCTCCCAGTGAGGCCCCAGAAGGAAGGTCGTCTCCACCCCAGACCATCCTCTCCACGATCGTCCGAATTGGTCTTCAAATTGTTGAACAAACCCTTTTTCTTTAAAATACCCAAAGCCCCTGCCTTCAAACCCTCTAAAACCTCACTTCAGGAAGCCTCCAGGCGCGAGCACCTCTCGGCGCAAGTCTCGCGCCGAGGGCTTGCCGCGCCGGTTGGGTTTCCTATTTCGCGCCGAGGCCCAACTCCTTCTTCGCGCCGATACCTTTATACCTTCTGGCCACGTCCATGCGTTGCCAACCCTGCTCATCATACCCTGTCCTATGGAGACGCACTATCTTTCCCTCTATCCTCATGGGAGACATATTAAAGGGGTCATTCCCCCACATTTTATAACCCTATTAAGTCGTGGAGCTCTGCCACTGCATGCCCTCCACTGACTGTACATGGAATATCACAATAGACGGATAAAGCCCCATATGATTTAGATCCCTTGGATCTCGGGCTACGCTCGGCTCTTACTTTGGTCTCCACTCCAACAGTTCGTGAGTGGATGACCTATAATACCCTTTTGGCATACTCCCAAAATAAGGGGAGGTGCTGTCAAAATTCGCTCAAAGGGTTATTCGGTTACATAGTGCGACGTTTTCACCGAAATTATGCATTTAGCCCCCGACTGTGTGGCAAAGGGCTGAGCTATATCATCTCATGGCACCTTGGTCGCCACAGGGGATATACGTTACAGTTACACTGTCTCCTCGGACCCCCTGGTGAATGAATCCACCTCCATCTTCTATCTCACCCAATTATTGCCATGGAATCCTCGTTGAATACAGAGGATCCCCTTGAACTCATAGGAACCCCTCATAATATCAGAAGAAAACCAACAAAACGGCCTCCCAGCGCCACTGCCTCCCGACGCCATCACCTCCCGGCGCCACCTCCTCCCGGCGCCAAACTCGCGCCGGGTGAAGGGCGCGCCGGGAACCTGCCGCGCCGTATACCCTGCCGTGCCGTCTGCCTATATTTCCAGCCACGCCGGTTGCCCATCGCGCCGGGAGCCCCCTCGCGCCGACTCCTATCCGCGCCGTTTCATCTTGTTAACAGCTGCCATCCAAACCTGATGTCTTAACAATCCCATTAGACCCAAATCCAATCCAAACCCAAATGTCCCATTCCTGTCAGCCTCCGTGCCAGCCTTCGTCGCCTTGAGGGAATCATGGTTCTTTACCCAGGTCCACGGGAGATATATTAATGGGGGTTTTACCCCTACATTATACAGAATACGATGTTTCTTCTGTCACCCCATTGACCCTCGGAGTTCTGCCCCTGCATGTCCTCCAATGGTCCTTTGAGGGGAATATTAACAAACGACATGGTAGCGGACACTGTCCCGTCATATTCAAATCCTTTTGGATCTAGGGCTACGCCCGCCTCTCTTTTGGCTTCCATCCCGACATTTCGTGGGTGAATGACCTATATTTCCCTTTGGCATAGCCCCAGACAAGGGGACATGCTGCCGGGTTTGCGCCATAACACCGTTATCATGTCCCGCGTAGCACGGTTCTCTATGCATGTTTCGCATCCCGTTAGCGGAGTTAGCGTAATAGTCGTATCTCATTTTGCCCCCGAGGCATCCTTTCTTGGCAATTAATCAAGGGTTGTCCTTCTTTGGAAGGACGTAATTAACATCATAGCCTTTATGGTATGACGGACTCAGGGTCCTGACACGAATATCACAATCGACTGACTGAGTCAGGTCGAGCGCACAATGAATCGTCACTCTGGTGACTGGCACGCCTAATAAATCTAGTAAAATAAACCTAAACAAAAAATATCCCCACAAGTTTGGCATGCCCGGTGGGACTCGAGTCTCCCTTCATCTCTTTGCCAAGAGAGGATACCTTCGGGGGCTTACCCTAAGAATGTTGATTGTTTGTCTGTTTGTCTCAGGCAAACGATGACGTCATCCGGACTCACTGGTGTTGGCTTCGGCCCCGCAATCGTAGCCGACCATGCGGAGCACGGGTACCTGGCGGTACCCATGGTCTTCGGATATTTCCCACCAGCTGTAGGCTTCCCCAACTTCTTGGGGTTAGCCTTCGTTGACATGTTGCAGACGGATTCCCTGGAGACCGTCGAAGAAAAGGTTGCTGAAAAGGTCGAGGCCCCGGAGGCTCGACACTGTGACAACTCGTTCGCAAGTCCATCCCAAGTCGCCAGCTGCATGGTGCATCACATTGCTCACGGGGCCCGCTCCGTCCCTGCCAAGAGCTTCAGGAGACGCCGACACCGGAACCCCCGAAGGAAGGCTGATGCTGCTTTGACCGGACGACCCTCCATATCCGGCAAGTCTATGCTGGTCGGTGACCTCCGTGTCTTTCTGGACGGGCGCAAGGCTCGAGTGAGCCCGGACCGGGTAATCCCTACTGTGCCAGTCCGCAACTCCTACCAGGCTCTCGTTGGAAGAAAAGCCGAAGAAGAAGAAGCCGGCCGTCATGGCCAGAGGATGTTGGCTCCTAAGCCAAGAAGATTCAAGCAGGTTTGGGTCCCCAAAAAGGTCCAGCCTGTCCAGCAAGAAGCTCCAGTGCAATATCACCCCAGATCCACCATAGCAGAAGAAAACAACAAGAGGAACCTTATCACAAGGAAGGAAGAGACAATCGTGGATCCGCCACGCCGAGAAAGCTTTAGGGCCTGCGCCCGACAAGCCAATATCCCCATTGTGGGAAGAAGATTACAGCAGACTGCTGAGAGGGCTCGGTTTACTCACATTTCTCCGATGAGAGGTCAACAACTGTCCCCGACCCCGCACTCGGGCCGAGGGCAAGATGAAATGACAAATATGGTCAGAAGCTATTTTAGGGGGTTGGGCAACCCCTCTTTGGGCCAACAATGGCTGTTGCAGGCAGCCGCAGCTGAAGAAGACCACTATCCATTAATGGCAGCAGGAGAAGAAGAAGATAGGAGGATGACGTCATCGGTTGATGACAATGGATATGGAAACGGCTCTGATACTCAAGCCGATGACACTATCCCCCGTCAAGGGGAAAAGAAAAGGATCTCTATGTTCAAAAGGCTTACCTTCCCGGAGAATGCCAAGAGGAAGGTTCGCAGACAGAGGCGCAGGATGCAGATCTTCACATGCAATATGGCCGGGATAGATGGCCATTATGGAAAACTGCCCGAAGAGCCTCAAGAGTTGGCCTGGCTAGCCGACAGACCGGGGCCGAGCACTCGAAGAGTGGAGGCCGCGAAACATATGCTGGCAGCAACCTAGGGAAAGCAAGTCCTGCCCTGCCCCCAACAGCATGACAAGGCCGTTATTCTCACAGCAAATGTGATAACGGCAGATGAAGATGAAGATGTCTTGCTTGACATCCTACCTGAGGGTGCATCTGGCGAGAGGACAGAGCCATCCCCAACACAACGGCTATGGATCCAGCCGTACTAATGATGCTCCAGAGGTACCGCCAGGAGATAGAACTGCTGAAGAAGCAGTTAACGGAAAAGACAGAGCAGTCCTCCGCCTCCAAGCGGCCTGATGTGCAGGCCGAATCATCAAGGGGAGTCGTCAGCAAGAACGACTTCCCGCCACTCTATACCCCGCCTCTGCAGGCGGAGCCAAATTTGGCGACAACTCAACAACGCCCATCACAATCACTGGCTCCCCCGATGCTGCCTCAGGTGCACCAGACACCTCCATTGCTGCGTTCTCCTCCACATGCGACCACCCTGGTCACCCCCTATTTACAGCCGGCGCATTTCTACCCGGAACCGGTCGACCCAACCACCATGAGCAAGATGATGGTAGAAAGGATGATCGATATGAAGCTCGCTGAAAGAGCTGAAGGTGACTATGTTATATTCGATGCATATAGGGTGCCATATCCACCGCATCATGCTGATAAGCGGCTCCCTCCCGGGATCAGCAAGCCGCCGAAGTTCGACAAGTTCAACGGGAAGGGATCCCCGAAGGAACATGTCACCTACTACATGACCGTCATGGGTGACTTAGCCACCGACGAGTCATATTTACTTAAGTTCTTCGGGTCCTTACTCATAGGGCTCACCTTTGAATGGTACTCCAGCCTCCCGGCCGGGTCGATCAGCGACTGGTCGGACATGCAGAGGAAGTTCAGAGAAAGATTTCATGTTACAGAGAGGGAGGTCACAGTGGCTGAACTTTATTCAACAAGACAGAGGGCAGATGAGACCGCTCTCGACTACATCAAGAGGTGGAGGAACCTCGGAATGAGATGCAAGCGGCCCCCGCACCAGGAGGACGCTGTGCAGATCTGCAAACAGAACCTCAGGAGAGAGGTGCTGGAGAAGATAATTGGCATGGAAATCCGATCGTTCGACTGTCTGAACAATATTGTTGCCGAAGTGGAGGCTTTCCTAGCAAAACCAGCCCCCACACCAAACACCCCTACTGCACAAAAGGGCAAGGCAACAGAACGGCGCCAGGCACCGAAAGAAGCAAATGCCCTTGATATCAAGACATTTGAACAAGAAAAAGATAAAGGCAAGAAGACAGCTGCTCCTCAGCCTGCTAAGACCGGAGACGGCGAAGAAGGCAATTCCCTCCGAGATAAAATGAAGAAGTCCTACTCTTTCCCAAAGGAGAAGACCAGGATCCTATTTGACTGGGTTACCCAGTATGATAAGGTCACCCTGCCTGAGCCAAGGAGGCCGGAGGACCTGAAGAGAAGAGACAACCCAAGATTTTGTCCTTACCACCAGATGCTGGGGCATCCAATTGAAGACTGTTATGTTTTCAAGGATATCATCGAAGGCATGATAAAAAAAAGAAGAAATAGAATTGGGGGAGTACAAGGTCGACCCTCCACAACCACATGCGGCGCCCATAAGAAGAGTCGCCGTCAATATGGTCTCTTTGTATCAAGCCTTGCCTGAGGAGACCGCAGAAGCCAATACTCAGCATACATATGAAGCCTGCTTTTTGGTCCCAATAAAAGAACAGGAGGGATGGCAACAAGTCCCCGCAAGAACCAAGAAAAAGGCCCTACCTCGCCCGACACCGGGAGCACATGTTCGTGGCGTCACACCACGACCCCCTCCACCGGTAACAACACCTGTGTGGACCAATCCGCCAGCAGTTATCCGGATACCTACCCGTAATCGAAGGAGGCAGACTCCATTCCCGGTGGTCAAGAAGATCAGCCCAGAAGCTCAGCGGCTGCAGGACTATATAAATGGGCTAGATGAGTATGTGCAGCCTGAGCTAGAACCTTTGCTGGTACGAGATCATCTCCCATGGCGGGAGCTAGAACAGCTTTCACTGAAGTAGGAAAGGGAAGCTGACAAGGCATCAGACAAAGATGGCAGCCTGTTCTGGGGGCAGGCGCCAGTCAAAGAAAATAAAAGGAGACAAAGAAGGAAGAAAGGGGCCGACAAGGCTACAACGGGAGTGACCCTTTCTTGCAATACCCTCTCTGCCTTGTTCAATTTGCACGGTGAGGAGGATGAAGAAGAGATTTGCTTCACGCCCACTGCTAAGGAAAGCCAGGCCGAAGCCGCAACGGTCGCACATGCAACCCGGTCGGGCCGAAGATGGGGGCGTCAGCCGCCCGCCAATCATAATATTATCTTCAGAGGGGAGCAACCCTACAAGATACCCCCTCCGGAGGTCAGAGGAATTCAAATCCCCCCTCCGTCAGGCTTATACAACCAAGGCGGGGGTGGCACTCCCGCTCCTTCATTTCTGGAGTTCATGAAAATATCAAAAGGAAAGCAGCCATGCTGGGAGGTTGAACCGGCGACCGGGGGCAATTGCCCACAGCTCCAGCAATCTCCCGGATTGTCAGAAGGGGTAGAAACTCGCCCGGTAGAAGCCTGTGAGGAGCAGCCAGGAGGTAATCCCGAGCAAAAGGGTGCAGCCTCTGAGTCTGATGAAGCAGGTCCATCAGGGGCCACAGTCCAAGAATCTTCCAAGCCCAAGTGGGCGGATGAAATGAAGCTGTCCAATGTCCGAGCTGGAAGTCGGGTGGTCAAGCTCTTGAAGAAGCTCCCAGCGAGGTTCACTGTCTGGGAAATCCTCTCTCTCAGTGACGAGACCCGACAGGCGATCATTACTGCTCTCCAGACGCCTGCCCAATATGAAGCCTGCCTAGCTGAGGCACTGCCAGAGGCCAGCATGACCTTCACCCAGGAGGACATGTTGCTCCCTACCACCAGTCACAACAGACCTCTGTATATGAGGGGACACCTGACTGGCCGAGAGCTGAACAGAATCCTGGTGGACCTGGGGGCAGCTGTCAACATTCTGCCCTACAGGATTTATGAGAGGTACTATTTCAGCGTGCACCTACAAAAGGTCGGGGACATGCGTATTGTCGGCTTCAATCAGAAGTGTGAAGTGTCGCTAGGGGTAGCAGAGTTCACGCTCACCCTAGGGGACTTCGTCACGAAGGTGCAGTTTCATGTCATTGATTCCCGCACCTCATATAAGGCGCTGCTTGGTCTCCCTTGGCTACATGAGAATATGGTGGTACCTTCCACACTTCACCAATGCATCAAATATAGCACGGATGGGAGAGAGGAAAGAGTATTTGCTGATCTCCACCCATTCGAAGTATTCGAATGCCACTTGGCAGACGCCCCTTTATATGCAGAATGGTCGCAGAGGGCCCCTGCAGCCAAGACCCCTTCTAGCACAATAAAAGACACTCCCAAAGCAGAATGGTTCCCTCCGCCGCCGCGTGGATATGTCGAGCCCAATGTGGTTTCACACATCACCGTCACCGGGAATGTAGGCCGGATAGCGCCTCCCGCCATCTACCCCGAAACTAATGAAGTCAGGGTTGATCAACAGCACGACCACATCGGAGTCTCCGAAGGTCTTACCAAGCCAATTCTCAGCCTCGACAATGCTACTGTCGAGCCTTTCAAAGCATGGGAGGTGCCACAGATAGGTGGTCCCAGCAGCTCGTTCTACACAGCTGAAGAGCACCCTACACAAGAAGACACTGATTGTCATCTGCCTGAAGACATAGAGAACCCCTCGATGCCTGTACAGGGGCTGACATTCATGACAAATCAAATGGCCAAGATGTTCCAGAAGCAACACATCCCTTCGGCCAGCCTCGCAAGAGGAAAGAAGCATTCCAGAAGCTATGGTACCCTCCGAGCCTGGACAAAGAAATGAGGCGTGTCACTCGGCATCCGGGATTGGGCTTCACCCTCGAAGAATACTATTACAGCGGGCGCTATGAAGTAGACACCATCTCTGCTTTTTACCTGATGGAAGATAACCCACTGGGGGCAGCTATTGATGAACACCCGACGGAAGTTGAGTGCATTCAGCCAGCTCAGTCAAGAAACCCAGAATCCGAGGCTGTGTTCCCCTGCCGCTGCTGGGAACAGGTCTACCCAGGAGATACAGCTCTTCAGGCCAAATTTGACATAGCTAGCAGCAGTGAAGCCGAAGAGGTGGAAGAAGCAGAGTGGCCTCCCGCCGGTGGCCCTCCTTTACTCATGATGCCGGCACTTCTCGGACCAGTTAGGGAAAATTCTCCCGAGCCTGATCGAGAGACAGATGCTGCTAGAAGAGAAATGGTTGCCTTCACTGAGGGCATGGTAACTCAGGGGACCGAGATCTCTTCACCCTTTTCCAAAGAGCTGCAAGGCCACTCTGACCCAATGACAAATAATCGCCTTGACTGCAATCCCCTCAGCAGGGAGTGAGGCAATCAGCTCGCCCCTTGAAGCCGCTGGTAAGGTAAACTTGTTGGCAGAACAGTGCATGCACCCATTGTCAGCCGACCAAAATATTTTTGGCAGAACTCAAATAAGTCGAGATGAAGGGATCGAGGTCCTCGACCTCGAAGATGATATACCAGACTTTGTCGACCTCCATCCTGCACCCCCTGAGATAGAAGATGGAGGTCAGGCAACAGTCGATGAACTGATAGAAGTCAACCTGGGAGACGAAGATGACCCCAGACCTACCTTCCTCAGTGCCCAACTGTCTGCTGAAGAACAGAGGATGTACATCCAGCTGCTACAAGAATACCGGGACTATTTTGCCTGGACCTACAGAGAGATGCCGGGATTAAGCCCCTTGGTCTCACAGCATGAGCTGACCATAAACCCTGGGGTAGAGCCGGTGAAACAGCCCCCTAGGCGTATGAGGCCAGAGCTCATCACTCAAATATGCAAAGAGGTCGACAAGCTCATTGATGTGGGTTTCGTCGAGGAAAATCAATATACCACGTGGCTGGCTAACAACGTGCCCGTGAAGAAGAAGAATGGACAGATCCGGATATGTGTTGACTTCCGGGATCTGAATAAAGCCTGCCCTAAAGATGACTTTCCAGTGCCGATAACGGAAGTCATGATAGATGCAACTACTGGTCATGAGGCCTTATCATTCATGGATGGGTCGTCTGGCTACAACCAGATATAGATCGCGGAACGTGACCGGGTCCACACTGCCTTCCGAACACCCAAAGGCATTTACCACTACAAAAGAATGCCGTTCGGATTAAAGAACGCCGGCGCAACTTATCAGCGGGCGATGACTAGAATATTTGATGAGCTGCTTTACCATAAGGTCGAGTGCTACATAGATGACCTGGTAGTCAAGACCAAAAAGAAAGAAGACCATCTGCAGGACCTCCGAGTCATTTTCCAGAGACTGAGGCAGTATGAATTAAAAATGAACCCTATGAAGTGCACGTTCGGAGTCTCGAGCGGAAAGTTCTTGGGTTTCATTGTCAGGTATCGGGGAATTGAAATAGACCCCGCCAAGATCAAGGCGATTCAAGAGTTACCCTCGCCAAGGAATCTCTCTGAGCTAAGATCTCTTCAGGGCCGCCTGGCATACGTCCGGTGGTTTATATCGAACTTGTCAGGGCGGTGCCACCCCTTTCACAAACTGATGATGAAAGACGTTCCCTTCTATTGGGACGAGGAATGCCAGTTAGCCTTCGATAGACTGAAAGATTACCTGAAAACTCCTCCAGTGCTGGGTGTGCCGGTGAAAGGACAGCCGCTGATCCTCCACATAGCAGCTACACACAATTCTCTGGGGGCAATGCTAGCCCAGAATAATGAAGAAGGAAAAGAACAAGCCCTCTACTATCTCAGCCGAAGAATGTTCAGAACTGAGGAAAGGTACACTTACATCGAGAAGATCTGCCTGGCATTGGTCTTCGCGGTCAAGAAGTTGCGGCACTACATGCTGTCGCACGAAGTTAAGCTGATTTCTAGGGAGGATCCGCTTAGATACATCATGTCTCAGCCGGCCCTCAAAGGCCGCCTGGGCAAATGGGCGGTGATTCTTATGGAGCACGACATCTCCTATGTACCGCAAAGGGCCGTCAAGGGCCAAGCTATCGCAGACTTCTTTGCTGAACATCTAGTACCCGAAGACTGCCCTCTGGAACCAGAGCTTCCTGAAGATGAAACTTTGGAGGTCAGCTAGGTGCGGCCCTCCCTATGGCAGCTGTATTTTGATGGTGCCTCTAGAATTGACACCACAGCAGCGGGGTCAGCCAGAGTCCGCGCAGGAGCAGGCATAGTCTTGAAGTCCCCGGAAGGGGAAGTCATACACACATCCTGCTCGATAAACAAGCCTTGCACAAATAATGAAGCAGAATATGAAGCCCTCATAATCGGGATACATATTGCTCTATCCATGGGGATTCAAATGCTAGAGACATTCGGGGACTCCATGCTGGTTATAAAACAATTGGAAGGGGAGTTTGAGGTACGAAAATAGGAGCTCGTCCCTTACTACCTTCTGGCCCTGCGCCTAATGACAAGATTCTACCTCATTAGCATCAAGCACATCAACCGGGGGCAGAATGCTCAAGCCGATGCTCTCGCAAAGTTGGCAAGTTCCTTGGCGGTCCCGCCTGATACGAGCCTGAATATATCAGTCATCAACCGGCGGCAGGTCCCCAGCATGATAGAAGCTCTAGCCGGTGAACAAGCCGATGAAGTAGCAGTTGCTGAAGCAGTCCAGCAGCCCGACTGGCGAGAGTACCTCCTGCATTGGTTCCAACACCAATAGCTTCTGAAGGTGAAAGAACAGAAAATGAAACTCCTGAGAATCAAAGATTCCTATGAGATGAGGAATGGGACATTGTTCCGAATAATGGCAGATGCCCAGAAGAAGGTATTACTTCGATGCTTATCTCCAGAGGAAGCCAGGCAGGTGATGCAAGAAGTCCATGCCGGATCAGCCGGGGCGCACTAGGCCGGTCCAAAAATGAAAATCGAAATAAAGAAGTTGGGTTATTATTGGCCCACCATATTTGATGATTGCTGCAAGTTTGCCAAGGCCTGCCAGAAACGTCAAGAGCATGCCAATATATCAAGAAGGCCTCCAGTGCCTCTACATCCTACCTTACCAAGCTGGCCATTTGCACAGTGGGGTACAGACGTGGTGGGGCCACTACCAGCATCTTCATCAGGGTGCAAATACATCTTAGCAGCTACAGATTACTTCTCCAGATGGGCGGAGGCAGTAGCACTAAAAGAAGTCACGGGAGAATTAGTTGCGAGATTCTTCCGACAGAATGTAATATTCCGGTTCGGGATTCCCAGCCGAATCATCTCCGACAACGGCAGTCACATCAAAAATCAGAAGGTTTATCGACTAGCTGACAAATACAAGATTGATTGGAGAACATCGTCTCCCTACTATCCTCAGGCCAACGGGCTTGCAGAGGCCTTTAACAAGACGCTATGCACTCTGATGGCGAAAATTGTCAAGACTGACAGAAGAGATTGGGAAGAAAGAATGTACGAGGCACTATGGGCTTACCGCACGGTCTACAAGACCCCTACCGGCTGCTCGCCCTACTCCCTCGTATATGGGTCAGAGGCCGTGGTGCCGATCGAGCTGGAGATCCCCTCATTGCGGGTCGCCATCCAGCACGGATTGGCAGGCAACGAGCAGGTCAACATAGAAAGAAGATTAGAAGATCTCGCCGAGCTTGAAGGAAAGCGCCTCCGGGCGCAATAGAATATTCAACTCTATCAAGCCCGTATGGCCCGTGCTTTTGATAAGCTGGTCAAGGGTCGAGAATTCAAGAAAGGAGACCTGGTGATGGTCAAAAGAAGAGAAGTAATGGCCTCCAACCCCAAGGGGAAGTTGATTGAAAACTGGGTCGGACCATATGTCGTCCATCGAGTATATGAAGGGGGTGCATACATCCTTGCGGATCACAAAGGAGTCATCCAATTCTCTCCCCTCAATGGGAAGCACCTAAAGGTATACCACACGGTTCATCCGGCGCTCCCCGAATGAGCTATCATTTCTTGGTTTAGTGACATTCCGCCCTAGTCGAGCTATCCCTATCTTGGTCTAGTGGCATTCCGCCCTGATCGAGCTATCTTTTCTTGGTTTAGTGGCATTATACCCTAGCCGAGCTACCCCTATCTTGGTCTAGTGGCATTCCGCCCTGATCGAGCTATCCCTTTCTTGGTTTAGTGGCATTCCGCCCTAGCCGAGCTACCCTTTTCTTGGTTTAGTGGCATTCCGCCCTGATCGAACTATCCTTCCTTGGTTTAGTGACATTCCGCCCTAGCCGAGCTACCCCTATCTTGGTCTAGTGGCATTCCGCCCTGATCTAGCTATCCTTTCTTTGTTTAGTGGCATTCCGCCCTAGCCGAGCTACCCCTATCTTGGTCTAGTGGCATTCTGCCCTGATCGAGCTATCCCTTTCTTGGTTTAGTGGCATTCCGCCCTAGCCGAGCTACCCCTATCTTGGTCTAGTGGCATTCCGCCCTGATCGAGCTATCCCTTTCTTGGTTTAGTGGCATTCCGCCCTAGCCGAGCTACCCCTATCTTAGTCTAGTGGCATTCCGCCCTGATCGAGCTATCCCTCCTTGGTTTAGTGGCATTTCGCCCTAGCCGAGCTACCCCTATCTTGGTCTAGTGACATTCCGCCCCGATCGAGCTATCCCTTCTTGGTTTAGTGGCATTCTGCCCTAGCCGAGCTACCCCTATCTTGGTATAGTGGCATTCCGCCCTGATCGAGCTATCCCTTTCTTGGTTTAATGGCATTCCGCCCTAGCCGAGCTACCCCTATCTTGGTCTAGTGGCATTCCGCCCTGATCGAGCTATCCCTCCTTGGTTTAGTGGCATTCCGCCCTAGCCGAGCTACCCCTATCTTGGTCTAGTGACATTCCGCCCCGATCGAGCTATCCCTTCTTGGTTTAGTGGCATTCTGCCCTAGCCGAGCTACCCCTATCTTGGTATAGTGGCATTCCGCCCTGATCAAGCTATCCCTTTCTTGGTTTAATGGCATTCCGCCCTAGCCGAGCTACCCCTATCTTGGTCTAGTGACATTCCGCCCTGATCAAGCTATCCCTTTCTTGGTTTAGTGGCATTCCGCCCTAGCCGAGCTACCCCTTCCTTGGTCTAGTGGCATTCTGCCCTGATCGAGCTACTCCTTCCTTGGTCTAGTGGCATTCCGCCCTGATCGAGCTACCTTTCCTTAGTTTAGTGGCATTCCGCCCTAACCAAGCTACCGTTCCTAGGTCTAGTGGCACTCCGCCCTGATCGAACTACCTTTCCTTGGCCTAGTGGCACTCCGCCTTGATCGAGCTACCGTTCCTTGATCTAGTGGCACTCCGCCCTGATCGAGCTACCTTTCCTTGGTCCAGTGGCACTCCGCCCTAACCGAGCTACCTTCCCTTGGTTTAATGGCACTCTGCCCTGGCCAATCTCTCAAAAGAATACGCCAGGCTGCCATTACGAACCTTGCGTTCGAACTGGCATGAAATCCCCCCTTGCGTTAGCATTATCTTCTTGCTAACGAATAAACCCTTTCGGCTCAAGACTTCATGTCCTAGCCGGCCTTCTCACATTGTTGCCATTACGGGCCTTACGCTCGAATCGGCGAAAGATCATTCCTTTACGTTAGCATTCAGCCCTTGCTAACGAATGAACCATTCTGCTTGGCACAAGGCCTGGTACTCCGGCCAGTAGCCGCCTACGATCAACCAACGGTCGGACATCACACCACAACCTACCGCCTTTTATATCCTAAAAAAAAATATAAAAAAAAAAGAAAGGAAAGAAAAGAAAAAATGGGGTTAAAAATATAGATACCCCGCCAGACTTACTCCTATATTAGGACAAGTGCAGAAATGGCTATAACCCAGCTGTGGCGAAAACCCGAAAGGGCGCTGCAGGTAAAATCGGGTATCCCGCCACGTGAAAACTCGAGAGGGCGCGTGGGCAAAAGTAAGAGGGGGCTGGCTTCGGTGAAAACCCGAAAGAGCGCTTAGGTCGGTAAAGTGGTAATCTAAAAGGTTCCTCTTTTTGTTCTCCACCCGATGAAACTCCAAAAGGGACAATCATCAAAAGTCCCACCGGAAATCTTTTAACAAACCCGTGTTCGACCCTCGTCATCATCGACGAGATTGGTCGATCTCTACCCCTAACTTGGACCTTCCGTCCCTGTTAATGATCTTACCTTTGCTTCGGCATGTGACCCATGCTGATGAACAAACCCATGTTCGACCCTCGTCATCATCGGCGAGATCGGTCGATCTCTACCCCTAACTTGGACCTTCTGTCACTGTTAATGATCTTACCTTTGCTTCGGCATGTGACCCATGCTGATGAACAAACCCATGTTCGACCCTCGTCATCATCGGCGAGATCGGTCGATCTCTACCCCTAACTTGGACCTTTCGTCCCTGTTAATGATCTTACCTTTGCTTCGGCATGTGACCCATGCTGATGAACAAACCCATGTTCGACTCTCATCATCATCGGTGAGATCGGTCGATCTCTACCCATAACTTGGACCTTCCGTCCATGTTAATGATCTTACCTTTGCTTCGGCATGTGACCCATGCTGATGAACAAACCCATGTTCGACCCTCGTCATCATCGACGAGATCGGTCGATCTCTACCTTTAAGTTGGACCTTCTGTCATGGTTAATAATCCTACCTTTGCTTCGGCATGTGACCCATGCTGATGAATAAACCCATGTTCAACCCTCGTCGTCATCGGTGAGATCGGTCGACCTCTACCCTTAACTCGGATCTTACGTCCTTGTTAACAAACCATGACCTTTGCTTCGGCATTTAACCAGTGTCGACGAACTAAACCCTTTCTGGTCCTTGTCACCATCGGCAAGACCGTCTACCTTTTTGACCCTTGTCACCATCGGCAAGATCGGTCGCTACCCTTTCCGGTCCTTGTCACCATCGGCAAGACCGTCTACCCTTTCGACCCTTGTCACCATCGGCAAGATCGGTCGCTACCCTTTCCGGTCCTTGTCACCATCGGTAAGACCGTCTACCCTTTCGACCCTTGTCACCATCGGCAAGATCGGTCGCTACCCTTTCCGGTCCTTGTCACCATCGGCAAGACCGTCTACCCTTTCGACCCTTGTCACCATCGGCAAGATCGGTCGCCCTTTCGACCCTTGTCACCATCGGCAAGATCGGTCGCTACCCTTTCCGGTCCTTGTAACCTTCGACAAGACCGTCTACCCCTTTCGACCCTTGTCACCATCGGCAAGATCGGTCGCTACCTTTTCGACCCTTGTCACCATCGACAAGGTCGGCCAACATTTCCCCGAACCAGGGTCAATAATGGGATTACTATAAGGTATGTGCTATGCCTCTAAGTCGCACTCCCATCAGTTACCCTACCAATGATGAAGCCTATCCTGGATGGACCTTTCATTAGCCAGCAGTCGTATTTTCGACGTTTTTTTGTCGGCAAGACTCACGTCTGCACCAACCTGGCAACCTCTGGAACCCCGTCACGCGGTGGAGCGAGGCCCCCATCCTTTCCTTGAAAGGGTGGACGCTCTCCTGCGGCACAGACATGGGTGCACTTCCAAACGGGTCGCCAAAATTGCCACAAGATGTAACAGAATATAGGTGCAAAGATGGACACCGAAAACAGTGAAGGAAGCTTGTATTTCATTACAAAAGGGAAGGGATGAATACAAAAAGGGCCCTTCGAAGGGGGTGAATTACAAAGGCAGATCGGCTAAGACCGCCTGAAAATATCTGCAAAGTCAATGAGCCCAACATGTGGAGCCACTCCCAGTTCATGGAGCTGCATTTCTTCCTCCTGAACGTGAGTCACCTCAGTCTCCAGGGACGCGACCCGGCCCTCCAATAAAGAAGTTTCCTCGATGCCTTGGACTTCTGCAGCCTCCAACTGTGGTATCTCAGCTTCAATGGTGGCCAATTCAGCCCGGAGTTCTTCTCGTCGGCTGCGTAGAATATGTGCCCGAGCAGCGGAAGCTTCAACATGAGCTTTGCTCTTCTGAAGATCGGAAATTAGAGATGTCAGCTCTGCCTGACAGTCAGTTTTCTGCAGTTTCAGGGCCGCTAGCCGGTCATTCATCACTCTCCCAAGAAAGTCCCGGCGGTTTACGAATTTTAACAGGAACAGCACCCACTGGGTCCAGGTGTCCAAAGGACAGCCTAATGCCTGCAGCCCGATCGTCAGTCGCTCGGCCACTTCCTTAAGCTGGGGGTAAGATAGGGTCGGTTGAGATTCCACAACCTGGCGTAACATCCCCAAATACTGCCAGACAAACTCCTCCGATGAAGTAAAGCCCAGGGAGGCTGCTGGAGCCACCTCAAAGGTCACCTCCCTGTCTATGGAGGCCCACAAGCCAATATCTGCCACGAAAGAAGAAGATGGAATGGCCGCCAGGGCTGAAATAGCAGGTACCACGGCAGCATGCTCTTGATCTGTCGGGCTCCTTGAAGAACTTTCTTCCACAGATGCTGGAAGAGGCAGAGGTTCCGACTCTATTTCTAGCACGGATGGAGTCGCAGAGTCAGGCGCAATGGTCATTATGGCCGCCGGGACAAAGGCAGAACCCCTTGACGGGTTGGCTTTGGCTCTCAACTCTATTGCCGGCACCAGGGCGAGGCTCTCTCTCAACGGGCTCGGCTCCATTGATGATACTTCGACAGCTACGTGTACTCTTACTGGCACAGGGTGAAGTATGGTAACTACCCCTGAAGAAGACACGGTGGCCAGTGGTAGCACGTCCGAAGCCTCCGACGAAGCCACGATAGCACCAGAAGGCGGTACCGGAGGGTGAATGGTGGTGTCAGGCTCCTGGAACAAGATCCCAGTAAGCACCAAGATGGCAGGAAAGAATGAAAAAATATGCGGCTCTGCAGAGGGGCGGGCAGAACTTACTGTGGCTGCAGCACCCATCTCTTCAAGCGCCCGCATGGAAGATTCCAACTTTGCAGATGAGGCAACAAAAGGAGGGGTTATCTCCACCTCCATATCCAGTCCGGCAAATTCCTCCTGCAGCATTCCTTCCGATGAGGTCATTGGCAACCTCGGAGGACTAAAAATCACAGGATCACTCAACGGCACGAAGGATGCCTCGACACCTTTGCTGGTTACCGCGGGGGCTTGTTCGTCACTTTCTGAAGAATGATAGTCAATTTCCTCGTCAGAATGGGTGGCGGAGCTGCTGGAGGAAATATCTATGCTGATCTCAGGTTGGCCCGCCTCCTCTATCGCCTAACGGGACGCCGAGCGGGTGACTACACGCCGCAATGGGATAACACCTTTCTTTAGCACAGTCTTATGTCCTTCAGGCTGTGAAGGAGCATCCACGACAGGCGCCTCAGCTACTGTGCTAACCACTCCTGCCATTGCGATAAACATATACATAAGGCAGGACAAAAGGATCAATAAAAGAGAAGAGTCAGAAGGATGACAGTCATGTGGCTCACCCTCGACCTCACTGGCAGACGTAGGAGAAGGGAGCCTGATATCCTCATCCTTAGCGGGGAGACTCTCCCCTGTGGCCTCAGCTGTTGTGGTCGCCCCTACCGCGGCTATGGCAGAAGACCCTATCTCTCCCGCCTCCAAGACACCTTCTTCAGCATGTGGGGTGGTGTCGACCGCTCCTTGAGCTAAGGTCAAACAAAAGGGCATCAAAAATGAAGACGTCATGAAAAGAACACTCCTTTAGACCGCGAGAGAAAGTGATGTCACCTTCAGCCGCTTGCTGAGTGGCCTCTTTCTGAGCGGCAAATTGCTCGAACGATGGCACTTCAGGCAGAGGAGTCTTAGCCGCACCAGTCGAAGGCTACTTGGAAGAGATTTTTCGAGCTTTCTTCGCTCGGCCTATTAAAACTTTCATCGCAGAGGCCTCTCTCTTTTTGCCAGGTGGCAATGGAGTGGTGGTCGGCGCCGGTGCAGGAACCTCAAAATATTCCGGCTTCTGGGCCCGAGAGATGATTTTTCTATAAAGCCCTTGCTGCTTTATATCTGGACGGTCTGTCAAATGAAGCGCATGCCGTTATAAAAAGAGCTGAGCAATGAACCACTCTACATGTCAACTGAAGAGAACTTACCTGCCCGGCCGCTATAAAAAGACGAAAGTGACCAATACTGATAAGCCACTTCCTTACTTCGGGATGCAGCCTCCCGAACAAGCCAGCAGATGTCGCCAATCTTCTTGCACTTCTCGGCTAGGTCGGCCAAATCTGCATGACCATGAGAAGCTATGCAATGATACAAGCTGAGGTGGTCGAAGCCCCAGACGTCGGCATAATGAAAAGATACAAACAAAGGCTTGTCCAGGACAGTCGCTATGGGACTGTCAAGGGTCAGTCCGTGGATGTTCATCAAGACAAACAGCCAAGACGTATGTTGATAATATGTCGGGGTCCTATCTTCTCTGTTGACAAATGCCCGGTACGGGCAAAAGCGGTCCACCTCGCACTTCCATGAAACTGCTTTGGAGAGCGGCTCCTCAATGGGGAACGGGTACTGCTGAAGCTCCAGGCGGGAACCACCAATCTGACACAGATGTTCTAGATTTTGCGTGAAAGTATCTTCGTCTATGTCAGCAAGTACAGGCACCAGCGGCTCAGTTGCGTCCTCTTTTGCGGCTTTTCTACCTGCTATATATACCTCTACCTCCTTCGGATGTTGGGAGAACAGTCTCTTCAAATGGGCTTCTTCAATGTCGAAAACTGGCCTAGGCTGCTGGCTCAGGAAGGTGCGCTCAGCTACATCCCAGCATGCCACCCTGGCATTGCGATAAAAGCCCGTTCGAGCATTCCACCACTTCACATACTCTGGAGTAACCCGGGGAACTCGGTTCGGCATCGGCACTCTGAAAACATTGGCGTCCCGGCGGTGAAAGTAGTCCCACCAAGAGCGACCCTCAGCTACAACAGTCGAGCCGTGCTTCGACCTGCTGTCCAGGGGAAACAGGGCCGCCGAAGGCGCGATATGCTGATCATAGCCGAAATTTCGGCCAAACCTAAAAGGATAGTAAGGTTCTAAATGAACCGCGCCCCCCTTCCTGAACACTAAGACACTGGGGCGAATTGACAAGGCCCAGCCAATGAGCTCAGGCTCCAAAATTGGCCGGGTCACTGTGTTGCCTGAAATAAAATGTGTGAAAGTCTCAACTGCCTCGAGCTTACATTCACGTTGGCGGTTCACCAATGGAGAAGAATGTGCGGCCAAATTCCAAAAATGGATGGTCCCCGCTGAATCCATCGGGACCCTTATCAACCGGCCTCGGATGGAGAAAAGTTGCTGAGACACTGGACCGGGTTCAGCACTAGCAAACTCCAGCATCCTGGGATACAATGTCACTGTCTGCAGAGTCCTGGGAGCCAGCTCTGGGAACAAATTGCACACCTAGGCATTGAAGAAATGAAACGGCCCCACTGTTCTGAAAGAGCGTGGGACCCGATGCCTATGAATATCTCCAAGAGATTTGTAGATCAGGCAGAGTGCTGCTGGGCATAGTGCAAGTCGCATGCCCCAAGCCATCTGACAAGCTGGGTATATTACCTCCGGCCTAATGACTGTCTCATCTCCCTGTGGGAGAGCAAAAGTGCACAACCAGAAGGTGAGGTAAGCCGTGCAATGCGTAAGGGGATCGCCCCAGTGGGATTCGGTCCTCCGCGACTAATCCGTCGAAGGGAAGAGGGCAGCGCTGACTTGAACTTGGGCGGTCTGCTGGGCTTACCCGCGACAGGAGCTACATGGGGGAACTCACTGTACTTCAGAGGGCCACCGAAGAAATACTGAATCCAATGTCCTACCCGGACTCTCAATTCGTTGCTTTTCTCTCGAGGCCGATACCCCTTTGAGGACCCCCTATTCAGCGCCAAGCAGAGGGAGCGGTACGCTTTCATTAAGTACCGGTATGAGTAGTCGAAATAATATTCACCTTCACCATCTGTCTCGTCCTTGATGAAGTCATGAAGGTAGACCTCCTCATAGGGCTCTCCGTTGATCGGCAGACCCGACAGCTGTGACAGGCTCCAGAGGTCCAGAGAAGTTTTGCCCTCTGCTGTATAGAAAGTATTGAACTGCGGGCAGAACACTTCGAACATACCGCAGCACAACCTTTTCGAGATGGGATACCTAAAACAGGATGCATATACACTGTGATACACCCCGGCCCTGACCAGCAACGGCGCATACTCCTTTAGAACATATTCTGTGAATTCTACCGCTCCTATACGGAAGAGATGGGCATCGGTCACTTTCGTGTCTGCAAACCACCCAGCAGCCAACTGGAATTTGAACTGGACAGCCAAGCAGTTCAGGACGAATGGCTCGTCCCTATAGCCCCATTTGATGGGCACCAAGAATAAACCATAGCCGGGCTTTTCTCTGTTGACCCGACCTGCAGTGGTATCCCACCTAGCTGGTGTGAATTCTGGAGCCCGTGTCAGCATTTTCTACTCTGCCTCCAGCTCTGTCACCCCCAAGACGACATTCCATTTGTGTCGCTCTCCCGGGAGATAGATGGTGTCTCCGCGGTACACAGAACCTTTCAGGCTGTCCCGGTCTAACAACATGGCCCGCTCCACCATCCGAGCCAGCATGACATCTCTCTTCCCCGAGACGCTGAAGGTGCAGATGAACAGTGCAAGGTGCCGGTCCTTCGGGAAGTCCGGGCGATACTCATCGTCGCGATTGAAGTCAAGCCCTCCCTCAACGGTCACTACGCGAGACGAGGATACCGTTTCTGTTTCGGAGTCAGAGGATTCATCAACTATAGCGATCCTCCCGAGACCCCGGTCAAGTTGTCCGACGTTCCTCCAGGTCACAATAGGGCCAGACACCCTACCTTGGGAGGAAGTGTCAACGTCAGCAGCGCCGGAAGCAACACGGCTGGAAGAAGAGGCCATTGCAGCAGCTACAGACAAAAATCAAGGGAAAATAAGATGATATGAAGAAGAAAATAGAAAAGAAGATCTCAAGGAAAATTTTGACAGCATCTCCCCTTATCCGGGGTATGCCCAGAAGTCAAATAGGAGAGCACCCACCAAGAGAGGGTGACTCCGCAATAAAGAGGGACGTAGTCCCGAAGGAGAAAACGGTCAAGGGGAGGCTCCCCACGCCGATCGCAGAAGCAGTGGAAGAAGAAGAGGCCGAAGAGAGAGAGAGAGCTCGGTGAGAAATGAGCCTCTCTCTCCCCTCTCGGCGCCTATATAGGATCAGCCAAAAGGTGCGCCGAGATGGCCTGCGCGCCGACTGCCGAACGCGCCAAAAGGCGCGCCGAGACCGCCTTCGGGCCGAAATTCAAAAACGCCAAAAGGCGCACCGAGACGGCCATCGCGCCGAGAGCAACTGCGCCGGGACTTAGAGCGCCGAGACGACGGCCGCGCCGAGATGACCGTGCCGGGATCGTCAGTGGCGCCGTTCGATTCATCCAGGGTGCTACAATCAGAAGATCAAATCAAGAATGCTGATACCTGTCCGAGTATACTGACAAAGTACTGGGATTGTCCAAGCAGAATGAAGACCCAGAGTCACAAGAATGAACAATGAACAGGAGCAGACCTGAAGAAATTACGAGGTGTGATGCAGTGTGCACTCGCATGTCCCGTGTCACTCATTCTTCGCTTACGCCACCTACGGGTGGGGGGCATTTGTTGACACCCAAAATATACCAGAAGAGACCAAAGTAAATTCATAGCCTTGAAGACCAGTCGAGGGTGCGGCTCCTGTTTCATCCCTGGAAGTTCCGAGAATCAGAATAGAAGAGACCTGCTATTCCTAACACTTTGTTCGGCTAAAGCCATCTCTGGCTAGGCCGTTGTCCAGTACAGCTATCATTCAGGTAGTCGGGCTGATAAAACCATACCAACATTCAGGCAATCATCTGTCTGCTAAAAAAAGGATGCTCAGATAATTATGATTCTTCGAAGGTGGGATGCACAGTGCCTCACACGTGTTTGTGAATGCAAGGTGTTAAACAAGCCCCATGAAGTCTTAATATATATGCCAAGAAGCCCACTGTCGGAAGGAGTCCATTAGGTGGATCCTGTGCCGAATGACAGGAAAATGGGCCAAGCCCAAATGTGAACTGAGACGCGCCGAGGGCTGCCCACGCCGGGAAGATGGATGCTGGCGCGCCGGGAAGCTCAGGCCGAGAGAATGAGGGTCATCCCTCTATAAGAAGGCTGCCCTTCGAAGAAACAAAAAAAGGCAACAAGGGAAAAGAAACAAGGGAGAGGCAATAAAGAGGGGCAACAGAGAAAAAAGAGAAGGAAAAGAAAAGAGGGTGGAAGGAGATAGAAGAGTTAGCCACTGAAAGAAAGGGGAAGCTCAAGAGCCCTCCATAGAAGCTGAAGAAAAGAGAGGGGCAGAGGCTCGAAGGAAGAAGTCAGGTGGGGTGTGACGTTCGACGTCCTGAGTAGCTATAGCTCCTCTTCCCCCTTTCTCCTCTGTCTGAATACTGCTCCCCCTTCTCGTTTGTATCTCTGCTTTCTAGCATCTCTGCTCCCGTAGCACTGAATGCCAATGTAACCCTGTCCTTAGGGATAGAGTCGGTGCATGCTTCTTTTTCTCCCGAGTTGAATTTGTGTACGCCTTTTTCGATGAAATAGTTAATGAAAGATGGGTTGAGTTCTCCCCCGTCATTATTCTTTTGTCTCTGCCTCTGCACTATATGCTATAGATATTGATGGCTTCACATCTATGCATGTTTTACCGTTTTGGCTTTCTGAGTCTGTTGAATGTTCGTTCATCGTATGATTCTTTCAACTTTACACTCACAATGAGAGCCTGAGACAGCCTATCTCATGGCTTCTCGTTTGTGAAACAAGAAAGGATGAATCTGAATCGTGAGGTTTCCGTGCATGGTTCTGCTCCCAGTGAGGCCCCAGAAGGAAGGTCGTCTCCACCCCGGACCATCCTCTCCACGATCGTCCGAATTGGTCTTCAAATTGTTGAATAAACCCTTTTTCTTTAAAATACCCAAAGCCCCTGCCTTCAAACCCCTCTAAAACCTCACTTCAGGAAGCCTCCCGACGCGAGCACCTCTCGGCGCAAGTCTCGCGCCGAGGGCTTGCCGCGCCGGTTGGGTTTCCTATTTCGCGCCGAGGCCCAACTCCTTCTTCGCGTCGATACCTTTATACCTTCTGGCCACGTCCATGCGTTCGTGCCGATGCCGTCAGGCCATGCCAACCCTGCTCATCATACCCTGTCCTATGGAGACGCACTATCTTTCCCTCTATCCTCATGGGAGCCATATTAAAGGGGTCATTCCCCCACATTTTATAACCCTATTAAGTCGTGGAGCTCTGCCACTGCATGCCCTCCACTGACTGTACAGGGAATATCACAACAGACGGATAAAGCCCAATATGATTTAGATCCCTTGGATCTCGGGCTACGCCCGACTCTTACTTTGGTTTCCACTCCGACAGTTCGTGAGTGGATGACTTATAATACCCTTTTGGCATACTCCCAAAATAAGGGGAGGTGCTGTCAAAATTCGTTCAGAGGGTTATTCGGTTACATAGTGCGACGTTTTCACCGAAATTATGCATTTAGCCCCCGACTGTGTGGCAAAGGGCTAAGCTATATCATCTCATGGCACCTTGGTCGCCACAGGGGATATACGTTACAGTTACACTGTCTCCTCGGACCCCCTGGTGAATGAATCCACCCCCATCTTCTATCTCACCCAATTATTGCCATGGAATCCCCGTTGAATACAGAGGATCCCCTTGAACTCATAGGAACCCCTCATAATATCAGAAGAAAACCAACAAAACGGCCTCCCGGCGCCACTGCCTCCCGGCGCCACCTCCTCCCGGCGCCAAACTCACGCCGGGTGAAGGGCGCGTCAGGAACCTGCCGCGCCGTATACCCTGCCGTGCCGTCTGCCTATATTTCCAGCCACGCCGGTTGCCCATCGCGCCGGGATCCCCCTCGCACCGACTCCTATCCGCGCCGTTTCGTCTTGTTAACAGCTGCCATCCAAACCCGATGTCTTAACAATCCCATTAGACCCAAATCCAGTCCAAACCCAAATGTCCCATTCCTGTCAGCCTCCGTGCCAGCCTTCGTCGCCTTGAGGGAATCATGGTTCTTTACCCAGGTCCACGGGAGATATATTAATGGGGGTTTTACCCCTACATTATACGGAATACGATGTTTCTTCTGTCACCCCATTGACCCTCGGAGTTCGGCCCCTGCATGTCCTCCAATGGTCCTTTGAGGGGAATATTAACAAACGACATGGTAGCGGACACTGTCCCGTCATATTCAAATCCTTTTGGATCCAGGGCTACGCCCGCCTCTCTTTTGGCTTCCATCCCGACATTTCGTGGGTGAATGACCTATATTTCCCTTTGGCATAGCCCCAGACAAGGGGACATGCTGCCTGGTTTGCGCCATAACACCGTTATCATGTCCCGCGTAGCACGGTTCTCTATGCATATTTCGCATCCCGTTAGCGGAGTTAGCGTAATAGTCGTATCTCATTTTACCCCCGAGACATCCTTTCTTGGCAATTAATCAAGGGTTGTCCTTCTTTGGAAGGACGTAATTAACGTCATAGCCTTTATGATATGACGGATTCAGGGTCCTGACACGAATATCACAATCGACTGACTGAGTCAGGTCGAGCGCATAATGAATCGTCACTCCAGTGACTGGCACGCCTAATAAATCCAGTAAAATAAACCTAAACAAAAAACATCCCCACAGCCCCCTATTACTTCCTGGTAGGGCCCTATGTTGTTAGTGTAGCTTACTTTGAACAGGCGTCTAACTATTGTTGTGGTCGCTTGCAGGTGTCTCTGATCCTTCTCCAAGGCCTGCTCGAACTCCTGGTCCCATTCGACGTGCCCTCTCTTTTCTAGCGACTTGTTGGCTTGCTTGATCAACCAGAAGAATGGGAGGCACCATTTGACAGCTCTGGATAGGAACCAACTGAGTGCGGCAACGTGGCCAGTGTGGCTCTACACATCTCTCACGCACTCTGGCCGTTTCATCTTCGACATGGCTTTGATCTGCTACGGGTTGGCTTCGATGCCTCAGTGAGTAAGCTGGAAACCAAGGAGCTTGCCTGACCTCACCCCGAACGCACATTTGTTCGGGTTTAGTTTCGTGTTGTATCGGCGCAAGGTGACAAATGTCTCTGCTAAGTCTTCCAAGTGGTTGGTCGTGCACAAGCTTTTGATGAGCATGTTGTCATTGTATACCTCCATGTTGCGGCCAATCTGGGAGTCGAACATATGGTTGATGAGAATTTTATATGTAGCTCCCACGTTCTTCAGATCGAAGGGTATCCTGATGTTGCAGTACAAGCCATGGTCAGTGATGAAGGTGATCTTATCTTGGTCAGGCTCATACATGCTGATCTAGTGATAACATGAGTAGGCGTTTAGAAAACTCAGCATCTCATGCCCAGTGTGGACGCCTAATTTGGAGATCCCCCAGACCTTTAGACTATCATATCGGTAACACTATCATTTTTGTCGAATTGATTGATGTCCTGTGTCTAAAGTCCATCCCACCTAACCCTATTGGGCCTTGATCGAAGTAGAGAAGGGTTGAGAAACCCATGGGCTGGGCGGCCAAGGCCTTGGCCGCCCAGGTTGGGTGGAGCGGCCAATAACCTGGCCCCATTCTACTAGTGAACGGCCAGTGACCCGGCCGCCTAGCTACAACCGTTGGTCAACACTCACGCTCCACGTCCACGTCCCACGCTTTGAACATTACTCCCTGTTCGACCCCCCACTTCCGGCCTCGTTGCCCATGATCTGGGCAAGTAGCTGGAAGCCCCTAGAAGGTAAACCCGGAGACAAAAACTTTTGGGGGGGAATGAAGAAGGGAAGGGATGACAGAGAGGAGAAATAGGGACGGGCGAGATGAGAGACGTAGAAGAATGGTGGCCAGAAAGTGATCGAAGAAGAGAGTCTCCCGAGGGCCTAGAGCTAAGAAAGTTCTCTCGGTGTGAGAGGGGGATTGATCAGTCGGCCTTGCACTGCTTCTTGTTTGCTCACGTTTTCCGATTCAGTGTTCTCCAGAAGGATGAACGGCCATCGATTATGCCGTTCAAGTTGCTGGGCGGCCAACTCCCTTGCTGCCTCCTGCTTTGATCCCTTTACTGCTTTCTAATTTTTGCTTCTGTATACCTGTGTGTCATCTATTTCGATCATTGCATATAGGAAACTTTCTTAGAATCCTTATCACAGAGGTTTTAAAATTAAAGAATCCGGAAGACAGGTGGTCGAAAGCCTCAGCCATCCCCCCTTCCCAACCACCCCTCCAGGTAACCTCACCACCAACATCTTTTGCTCTCAGATTGCTCAGAACGTTTACTACGCTTCACAGTCCTAACCAGTGTATCTTTTATTTTTCTTGAGTTTGGTATTGTTTATAGGACTCTCAACACTCTAGACTATGTAGGGTTCTCCGTCCTTGGCCGACCGAGAATGGAGAAGTCGGGACCCCGCAAACTCCCTCCATGAGACACCTTCACGCGATCATCTATCCTGTGGGAATCAAGTAAAATTTTCTGGTGATCACCTTATTGCGTTCTAACAACATATTTCACATTTCAGGGTAACAGTAGCGCCCACGGCGAGCTAACGTTCCAGAGGGGAGCAAGAGCGCCGCCTGCCCAGCCCCGTCCACCGCCTACTCCTGGCGTCTACACCCAGATGTAGCACCTATGAGTTGGTCGATATGCGACATTGAGAAGCTATCCTTGGGGTGGCTTTATTGTGGTCGATGTAGTCGACACACATTCGCCACTTCCCGTTATTTTTTTGGGACCAAGACCACATTGGAGACCCAGTCTAGATACTGGGTAGGTCCGAGTAATCCCAAGCGTAGCCTCTCAATTACTTGCTCTGGATAATCGCCTATCACTCGGGGTTACAGCATCGCCTACGTTGTTGAATCGCACGACATTTGGGATCTAGTTTGAGTTGGTGAGTAATCACCTTTGGAGGGATGCCAGGAAGCTCATCCTCGGACCAGGCGAATGTGTCTTGGTTCATCGTC
This sequence comes from Amorphophallus konjac, assembly GCA_022559845.1. Lineage (NCBI taxonomy): Eukaryota > Viridiplantae > Streptophyta > Magnoliopsida > Alismatales > Araceae > Amorphophallus > Amorphophallus konjac. The sequence goes on along the minus strand of CM040123.1, from coordinate 28,817,210 downwards.
AAGAAGCATTGGTAGGCTTTCTCCTCCTCAGACAGTAGTGAGCCAATCTATAGGGAGCGACTGGGGTCCTCGCCTATCTAAATGAGGAAGAGATCTTCTGCTAGGCCCGAGATCATCCATCCTGACCTCCTTCTCTAGTGAGGCCTCTTCAGTATTTCTCTCCTTGGTGGAGATCAGGTGAGATTCCCTTTGGTCACCTTGGACTTCTCCTACTTCGTGAGGAGTGAGGAACTTTAACTTCTGGTGATACGATGATAGAACCCCTTTCAGCACCCCTAGGATTCCTCGGCCGATGATGGTGTTGTAGTCGGTCATGCCGCACACGATCGTGAAGTCAGCCACAAAGGTCGTGTCCCTCGGAGTGGTTTATAAAGTGATCAGAAGGGAGATCCGCCCTTCAGGATAGACTGTAGAGCCAGAGAAACCGAATAAGGGAGTGTGCAGTGGTGTGATGCGAGAAAGATCTACACCCATCAGAACAAGGCAATTGTACGACATAACGTTTGGACCACTTCCATTATCTACGAGAATTCGATGCACTGTACATTGGTTTATAGTCGTTGAAACTACTAGAGCGTCGGAGTGTAGAGTGGTCACGCCTGCCAAGTCCTCGTCTGAAAAGACGATGGGCTCTTTGAGGCAGTCCCGTGCAAGAGCCTTGGCATATGAGTCACGGCGGCCAGGGTCATCACACTCGACCTAGTTAACTCAACGGGCATAAGCACGGCCCCTGCCGGAGCTATCCCTGCCCAATGGCAGCACTTCAGAAATTATCATGATTTCCCTTCCATTGGGTTAGTTGTCGATATGGGGGGGGGGGGGGGGGGGGGGGTGGAGTGCCGGCCCTTTGTTACTGTCGCTCGACGGCCTTGGCGATGAACTTGTCCAAGAGCCCTCGGCGAACTAGGTCCTCGAGGGCATCCTTGAGTTGGATGCAGTCCGTGATGTCGTGACCGTGGTCGTAGTGGAAGCGGCAATACCTTCTCTGATTCCTCATCCAAGAATCAGACTTTATATTCTTAGGTCAACGAAGGTACAACTCCTCACGGATCTCCATGAGGATCTGCTCGGGAGAGACAGTTAGGGACGTGTAGTGCCTGAAGAGGGATTTCTCCTTCAGCCCATTCTGATGGCGGCACTCCCGATCACGGTGCTCGCGTTTGCTCCTGTCTTGCCGAGGGAACTCAATCGAGCATTTTTGGTCGGAGTGATCAGCTCTGGCTGCTCGGCCTAGCGCTGTAGTGCTCTCCTCATAGCTGGCGTGTTTTTGGGCTAGGGCGAGGAGCTCCATCAGCATCGACAGGGGCTCTACTCCGAGGGTCCCTCGGAGGATCACGTCCCGGGTGCCTTGCGTCAGGGCTGTAGTGGCAATGCTGACGTCCAGGCGTGGAATGCAAAGGGCCTCCTTACAAAAGCGGGCAATGAAGTCCCACAAGGGTTCCTCGCGACCCTGCTTAATGGCAAGTAGGCTCAACGTAGTATGGACCTCTTTTTTACTACTGAGGAAGTTCTCCTTGACCATCCTCTTCAACTACTTGAAGGAGGTGATGGTTCCAGCAGGGAGCGATTCAAACCACGTATGAGCATTCTCTCGCAACGTGGTGACGAACATCAGACATTTGACAGCATCTGAGGCCTAGTGGAAGACTAGGCTGGACTCGAAGCTGTGCATATGGTCGGCGGAGTCGGTGCTGTCATCGTACGGAGTGAACACCGTTAACTGGAGCTTCGAGGGGATCGGCGCCTCCATGATCTCTCGAGAGAAGGGAGCATGGAAGTTGGGGTCGTCATCAATAAACCTTTTTGTCCGCGCTACCTAGAGGATGTCATCCAGGTATCAGACCTTACCTTCCAGCTCGCGCTCTACTCTTCGTAGCGTGTCAGCCACTGTGCAATTTCAGGGTTGGAGTGCAGCAGACTGGCGGGTCACCGTGATGGCTAGCTACACAGGTGAGGAGTGTGGGCAGCAGAGAGTAGCGAAGGCTCGCGCACACAGTGCGACTCTGCCACAACGGGAGCCCCTCTGTTCTGGGGGGGGCACAGTCGGAGTTTGTTCTTGCTCCGCTTGACGATTGAGGAGGTCTTAGTACTCCTTCGTCAACATCTATATCTGGCGGCGCATCTCCGCCAGTTCGTCCGTGGGGGGGTTCGATGGAGCTACGCCGTGGGACGGATGCAATTGGGAGGAGGCTTCCTCCGAGGCTCGCCAGGTGGCCAGAGCCCCCTGGCGGTTGGCTAGTGTTACGGTAGTTTCCACGGGGTGCCATGACTTTACGTCCTTTTCCACAGATGACGTCAAAAAGTGTAAAGACGAAAAAGTGTTACTTTAAGCCTCGCACTACACCTTTAAGATTTCTTTGGAGGGTAAGAGTGTCCAGCCATCCCGAGGAAACCTACAAGCACTAAGTAACTCGTCAGAAGGAACCCTGAGTGTAATCTTAGGGGACAACCTTCCGATGCTTAAGGCAGAGACGCGTACAGGAGAAAAATAGAGAGCAAAAAGAGAAGGAGGCAGGAGTTCGATCCCTAAGTGGAGAGAGTGCTCGGAGACAAGGCCAGAGCCTGGAGAGAAGGGAGTTCTCTCTCTATCTCTATGGAGGCAAGTGTACGACTGTGTGGGTGTTTGTGTCGTAATGTGTGTGTATCCCCATGTCCGTGTAGGTCTGTCTGGGACCCTATTTATATCGTTCGTCTTGACGTCGCCTCTTTCCTAACTTAGCGAGAGTGTGGTTAGCGAAGCGATGATCTACTCGATCATGGGGATCATCCGCCACCTACTCACCCGTTCTCTGAGGAAGGACATCATGGTGGGCATCTCGATGACGTGAGTAAGATTCGGCGCTCATTGGGGATACCTCTTGTAACTATGACCTCAACATTCATCTATTGGTACATTTCGAGACGTCCGGGACGCACGTGTGCGGAGATTGAGCTCGCGAGCCGGCCAGTATTGAGTGGACCTCAATTGGACAACTTTCCAGGACTATGGGTCATTCGGCGATGGCCATACTAGGCCTGACGATAATGGGCCGCTTTGGGCCTGACATTATCGGAGCACACTGGGTCTGACGATTTTTTTCCTCCTTGTAGAGTAATTATTCTACAAATTTAAACAAGATTTTTCTCGAAAACCTATCGGGATACTGCCTTCAGAAATCACCGTAGCAGCAAAGATGCAACTTCTGTGGGAACTCTTCTGAGATGATCATGATTTCCATAGTCAGGAGACTTCCATTGATTGAATTGGATGAAAAGTAACCTTTATTGACATTAATGATGTCAACTCCCAACGATTTTCATTGAACAAGAGCCAATGAAAACCATTGATGACGGCCACTGAAGGCTGAAAAGCATGAATCAGGCTCTCTTCGTTTTGCAGCTCCATGCTTTCTACGCATGAAACTGCAACGCCAAACTAGCTATGATTTCTTTCTCCTTTCCCTCCCCTTCTAATGATGTTTGCAGGTGACACCAAACAAAGTGCCCATGGAAGGGACACCTCTGTTCGTCATAATGGAAAACCAGATAAAGGGGAACACCACAGACTCCCACGTTGAATCTGCAGGTCCAGACCACCACACTCATGTTCGATAACATTGACCTTCGTTAAACAGTCTTACAGCTGAGATGCAGTTACAATTAGGCTGTTAAGCATAGAAGAAGAGATGAGAAACAGGCCTGGTGGTTTAGTGAGATTAGCTGCCTAAACAATTAACACCATGAGATTTTCCACAATCCATATTCCAAGGGAGCAATCAAATGTTAAAGCATGGGTTTGAATGCTTATGATTGACCCCCACGCTCACCCAAATAAATATCTTCCGTTCCAAAGTTTCAAATTCCTTTTTTTGAAAGTTGTAACTAGACTACCAAAGACATGTTTGATTAGGGCCTTTGGTTGGGATTGTTTTGATGAATTTTTTTAAAAAATTTTGCACAGGACAAGTTTTGGACCTCAAAATTTACCCCGGAGTTCCATGAGAGAAATTTTTGTAGATTATTTAACACCGCTTCTTTGATATTTTTTTCTCTCCGTTTTAAAAAATCCACTCAATACAAAAGTCGAGACAACTTTGGGTCATTTATTAGAATGAGATTATTAAAGAGATTTCAATCATTAAAATCCCTTAATAATCCCAACCAAATGGCCCTTAATCCTAAATACTCCGTGGAAAAAGGCGAGTCCACATGGAAAAGGCCATTTTATCACATTTGGGGAGTGGGTTGGAGGAGACACCATTATGCACTTTCAGAAACAAAAACTATCATTATGAAAGCCACAGCTTCAGTGGAGAAAGAGGCTGATGCTATAACGTGCAGTTCAAAAAGAAAATGAGGTACATCAATGTCTCATCCAAGTTTAGCTTCATTCCCTGTAATTCTACAGATGAAAACTAGGGGATTGTACAATGTCAGCTTTAGGCAATCTCCTTTCGCTCGAGTCCAGAGCCTTAGTCATAGAAAGGCACATTGAACAGATATTCCCAAACAGTCTCACTGATTTGAAACATCAATCAGAAAGGCAATTTAACAAAGCAGGTACTTAGATGTATGAACACGAAAAAGAGCATCTGCGAGAGCCATACTCTCAAATGCACTTTACTGAATCCACCAAAATCTGAATGCATTAGAGAGATGGTGAAAAGGTTCCTTCAAGATGTTACCAACAGCTGAGTATTTTAATCTGATAAGTACACAAAATTACTACTTTTCATTTGGGTTGTCGCATAACATTATTACTACTACACCAACATTCGAGAACTTGGGTCCCTCTTACACCACCCCCAACAGTATTGATTCCAAAACTCTAGCCTTTGAAGATCCATGGACAGAAAGGAACTATGTACATTATATGAAGAGAGACAACACTATGGAACTGTATATTGCATCAATATGATGCTTCAACCTGGAAAGAGAAAGAAAGCTTTCAACACCCAAACAATCTCTTCTTTTGGATTCTTCTCCTAATTTGAAAGGACAAATCAAAATACCGAGCAGATATTCAGTATTGCAAATGCCAGTCAATACATTCATCAAAATCTAAACTACTCTTACAATCTAAGAGAGCATTCTGCTGATGCTCGTACCTGCATATATAATTCAACCCAACAAGAAGCTCACAGATGGCTGCCTCTGTTTTATCCCTGTCTGCAAAGTATAACGTCTGGACAAGTAGAACATTTGCTCTGGAAACAATTTGCTGCTGCTCGAAATTGCGTTCAGTTTGCCACCCGATCATATCATGGGCCATGGGAGAAAGCCAAGCCAAGATCTTATCAAGCTTCCCCTTCCAATCATGAGCAACAGGAGCATCATAAATTGCAAGATCCTTGATATAGGACTTGAGGGCTCTCCGCAGAGATGTCCTCAAACTGGTGGGTAACATCTGGTACAGATCATCCCGGGCTTCCTCCCCAACTAGATGGGGATAGCGCAGCAACTTCTCTATGATGATTATGATGTTTGCATAGTGCATGGCCAGAGCAGAACCACCCACGGTGGAGGGCGGAGCGTGCAACATCGTAGACCTAGCCTTCGGGCCAAATCTTGACCGACCAGGCCTGCCACACTTGAATGGTCTCTGGTCTCCACTGAATGGGATGCTCATCCCCACCCTACTCAGGCAGCTCTCCCTCTCGAATTCGAATCTCTCATCCTCATCCTTCCATGGAGCAGAGCTGCTCAAGCTGAGGCAATCCATGAAAAGCCTCCCTGGAGTAGACCCACAATGAAAGCCAAGGCTTTCACCACGCAGAGCAGCAATCTGCCTTCTCCGGGGAGTCGGCGGGGTAGGTCCAGATGCGCTGTGGCTCGCATCTGACCGAACAAGCTGCCCAGAACAAAGCGGACGGTGCCGGCAGGAGAGCTGCCTACTCACATCCAGGGCACTTTCCAGTGTGAGAAGCGATTCGCCGAACACCTGGCGGATCCTGGTATAAACTGTGCACACTGCCCTAGCCATCAAAGCTACGATCTTGTCGTAGGTCTGGTTCCACAGGGAGGACTCCCTGAGATGCTTCACGTCGTGCCTCTGCCACTGGATCTTCTGCTCATAGGCGCGGCGTGCGTCCTCGTGCTGCTGGCTCAGGAAGAGCTTCTTCGCCCCCTGCTCCAGGTCGTTAAGGACCTCCAGCTCGCCGTAGAGGCTCGCCGTCGAGCTTACATACCTCTCCATCTTCTTGATGGTTCCCTCCATGTCCTTCACAACAAATCCCAGCTTGCCGACCTCGACCCCGCCGTCCAAGAGGTCGGCATAGACGTGCTCGAAGCCCACCAAGGCCTGCTCCGCGCAGCGCTTGCCCAGGCGAGACACCACGGCGGCGACGCGGTTCAGGTCGTCGAGCTTCTCGGCGGCCACCAGCTCGAGCAGGCGAGCCTCGTCGAAGGATACGAGGGTCCGGACGGCGTGGGACTTGAGGACCTCGCTGCGGAGGCGGCAGACCTCGGAGGCGGAGAGGGACCTGTGGAGGTAGACGGCCTTGGACATGGCGCTGGCCACCTCGAAGGAGAGGATGCCGATGGTGCCGTCCTTCTTGGCGGCTGCGTCCGGGTCAGGCGGGGGTTTGGCTTCCTTCCTCTTGGTGGCGGCCGCGGAATGGTGGTCGAGAGATAGGGCGTGCTTGAGATTGGAACCCACCTGCGTGCGCATCTTGTGGATCCAAGGCTCTGCAACCATGGCAGGCGTCTTCTCCACAAAGACGACCAGATCTGAGAAACCTTTCCCGGGCTTCTAAGTTCTAATCAGAAATGGCTTCCTACAGGTTTCACTACCAGTACTCTTCCGTGGAACCCCTTGTTCCCAAGCATAAAGGTGACAGCTTTCTACAAAATTTGAGCTAACCAACTCCGGGATTCTGGTTCTATAAGAATGGCAAGGGAAGCAAATCAGGAAACCCATTAAAGGGTGTTGAATCGTTTGGGCAAACTGGTCGTTAAACGGGCAGTATATTCCTCCTAAAGTTCCTTCCTTTTTCTTTTTTTCTCCTTTTGGTTCTTCTCCATGGGAGAATGGGAGGCACAGAAAGGCCGAATTGGTGCTAAGACGACTCGGAGAAACACCACATAAACGCACAGACGTAGGAGAAATGTGATGAGCTAAACACAGACGGGGTTGCTCCCGGTATCCCACTATCCCTAGAAGGAGGGAAGGGGCCGCTTTTGCGGGTACCTGAAGGGATGCGTGCCTTGGAGGGGACCCGGGGAAGGCGAAAGGGGAGAAGAACCGGCGGCGGCACCTCGGAGCTGCCCGGAGCTTGTCCGAAGGTAAACGCCAGGACGCGGGGGGGTGCAGAAACGCCAAAGGAAGGGCCTTTGTTGGGCTACTCGTACTCGGTTTTGCAGGAGATGGAAGGGAAGCAAGGAGGTTCTGGAAAGAGTGCTGTGAAACGAGGAATCTACATACAGACCTCTCTCTCTCTCTCTCTCCTGCACTGCGGGGGATGGTGTGTGGCTCTGCGTGGTTTTTAAATGGGGGGAAAGACGCAGCTCTCCAGTCAGGGCCATGCCTGGAGAGTTGAGGACCTGCTCCATCTGAGACCCCTCGACTTGGGATATTATTAAGAATAAGACTTTCCACACCTCATGAGGTGTAGATAATTAATTATCTCCACCGGATGCAGTGGAGTGTATGTATTTTTTTAATTATTTTTGAGTGATCTCCGCGTCAAATAATTTCCATGGAATACTCGTGTAGATGCAGGAATCAAATAAAAAATAGATAAATTTAAATTTTATATTAATCACATCTCTTTTTTATTTTTTACTATGAGACTTAAGAGAGATGTGTGACGTGATCAGCACACGAAAGTGATTTAATAGAAAAATCACTTAAAAACTAAAAAAATAAAAATTTATACTATCCGACATGATATGCAAATGATGTAGTGTATAAAACATTATTCTTTACAGAAATATCTATTATAATCTTTCTCTAATATATATCTATATATAAAGAGAGAGATAAATAGGTCGATAGATAAATATACGTATATATATATATACTTATCTTTTATCTTTTTCTCGCCATCATCACGAGCCCAAGGGTAAAGAAGGGACGGGCGTCCCGAGAGACCCGACGGTGAACAGAAGGTAACTTTAATAAATGCGCCACATTAATTTCAAAGTTAAAATTTGAAAAGAGAAACCATTGATTGTTCCCACTCCAACCAGGACGCAGCCAAAACAAATAAAAAAAATCATGCACTAATTTTAATACTTACGTTTTCCCTTCTACTTCAGTCATATATATAGAGAGAGAAATATATATATATATATGTTAGAACAGGGATTAAGTAAAGATTTACCTAGCTTTATGTGTGTACTACATCTTTTAACATGAACTCTAATGTCATATATATTTTGACGGTGAACTGCCATCTAAATATTTATAGAATTTTTCTTCTTCTTATTATTCTTCTTATCTAGTTCATCATTGTCAATACTTTTAATGTTAATAATTTGTTAACAGAAAGTGATGACAAAGATGTACAGATCACTCAGTTTGCATACGAAGGATACGCATGAAAATGTAAATTTAAGATAGATTTTCACATAGTTTTATTTTTAATCACAGTAGATATGGGAAGAAAACATAATTTTATTTTTAATGGTAATAATTTTATTTTTCACATAATTGTATGCTTACTTCTATTGTCGTGTAAGCCTAACCTAAATTAGGGCCATATCATATTCGCTAAGAAGCACTTATTTATTGTCCGTTAGTTAGCTGTAAGTATGCCTTATATCTAAAATTACGATTTCTATTTGGACAAAACCGACCATTAGTAGGTTTATTGGAAGGTTATCAGTAGATATAAGAACCCAGTTTACAACATTTGTACTCACACTTGAACTCAATATTAAAGCATACATTTTAAGCAACAACATTGGCACCATTGATGAAATATTTTAAAAAACAAAATATAGGTGGAAGATTAACGAACGATCAAAATTTTGAATTATTAATCATCGTTAACATTAGTACGATCCTGCAACAAGCTATTTAAAATTGCATTCGAAAAATGTAAACTATAAAATTATAAAATAATCTCTTAATAAAATGTGCATAAAAAATTAAAAATTCAATTACTAGTTTCTATATCCCAGAAAGATTTTAATCGCGAATATTATAATTGCTGGCTTTTTATATAGTGTTGCAATCCCCACTTTGATAGTGCAACTTTTCAGAGGTGCATGGTTATCTCTCATCCTCAGTACTATAACCACATTCTTTTATAATCTAAACCTTTTAAATATATAGTAAACTTGTTAATTTATGGGGTTTCTAAACTTTATTTTTTTTAAAAAAAATGAGCAGTGAACATATGATAAGCATCAACAGACAGCATCTTGCACTGAGAGTAGACTGATCCGATAAACACCAAGTGACAGCTATAGAAAATTTGACAAATCTGTTCTATATATCAGTCCACATTGCATTGGGGGGATGCTTGTTTTTATTAGAGCATCCCATGACACATGACAGCAAAAAATGTCCCCTTATTTGTCACATCACAAGAGTGCATGTTACAGTGGATTGAGCTTATCCCCCTCTCGTCTCGGCTCACACAGTGATCCCCAGACAAGTTTGCCCACCAACCATGTTTCAAGGACTGGATTAGACGAATCCTTAATTGAGAAAGAAGCATTTCCAAAGGGAGAGGATGGGATGATTATCTGACTCTTGAATCAGCCGATTCCTAAATTCAGTTGAAAATTGGTGTTGCATATTCATAATTAGATGGAACTCACTTTTAATTGAAAATAAGTAAGATGCCAACTTTAATTGGTGGTTCACCACCACCCCTCACAATGGGGAGCCCGCCCCAGTATTTTTTTCTTTTGAATCAAGAGAGTTCATTCATTTCACATTAGTAACAGAATACAATGGGGACAAAGACCAAACCACGTAGAAACAACCCTCTCTGGCCCTTGAAGACAACAGCCCAACGAGCTACACAAGATGAGAACAGTAAGACAACAACAACTACCAGAGGGCGGGGGACTCCTGACGACGATGGGGCAGCTGTCGAATCGAAGGCGATTGATATCTACCTCGAGGAGCGCAAGGCTTCCGAACCGCTTAAACAAATAGCGGAGTGTAAAAGATACTCGGGATACAAGCATCCGAGGGGTGCTTGGGGATAAGCGCAGCATCTCCGAGCTCTGGATGAACCGAGGGATACCCGTCACCTGCAAGTGCGACCAGCTGGCCTCTTCTTCGTCCGGTGAACCACACAAGTGCCGAAGGGCCAGGGGGGGGACAAAAGGGTTTGGTAAAGGGAGGAAGAGGGAGGGTGTGACGACCCGGATTCCGGATACCAGGTGCACCCGGTAGGACTACCGGATACACGTGGTACCGCATGGGACCCGCGAGGCCTCCCAAGCACGGGAAAGCGCCGAAGGGAAAAAGGACTGTCGTGTAGTACATTGAACTGACAGATATAACAGCAAGCAATTAAATTTCATTAGAACGGTTTGCTAAAGTAGCAGAAATAAAATTACATTTTCATTTATAAATCAAATTTTACAATTATACACCAGAGTCTAGTCCAAAGGAAAGACAACAAGTACAGTATGACAGAAAAGAACGTACACAGAAGTCGGGGGAAGCCTGACAAAGGTACAGCTGGCAGCTACAACAACACGCTCCACCAGAGACAGCAGAGGCAGACGGCGAAACCCACCTGAAAAGCAGGGGTGAGTCTCTAAACAGAAACTCAGTAGGGGTCACGCGGATCCCCACGGAAAAACGCACAGTGCAACGGAAGCAACTGTAAAACAGCAAGTGCAGCAAGGCAGGAAAAGCTACACTACAAAGCTGTAAATAGAACAGGGACAGCAGGAGTAGGGAACAGGCTAAGAGCAAGGGGATCTCAACAACAAAGAAGAGCGAGGCCGTAAAATACGGGACACGGCCACCGAGGAGAACTCGGCACTCTAAGCTACTCCAAAAGGCAACATACGGTCAACCCTAAACTCACACAGAAGGGTACACCAGTCCGTCGACCAACACCAAAGAAGAGGGCAAAAGCCAACAACACACGGAAAAGGTATAGAAAAGACCTAGACAGACGACAACCAAACACGAGCAGAAACGTCGTGCACACAGCCCCACGCACGACCAGAACGTCGCGCACACTACAGGACACCGACCTCGAGTACAGCCACAAGAGGGCCACTCGCAAAGGTCGCAACGCACGAGAAACGTCGAGAGTCACTGGTCAAGTGATAGGAGTACCCTTACACTAGAAGAACAGCCAGATGCGTCCACTAACGTCTTACAATGCGCCTCAAGTGTCACGTCTACCAGACCGTGTGCAGCACGGAGGAGACTAGACACACTAGGTGTAGTACCCCATATAAAAATATAATAATAATGTTATTATTATTATTAGTATAATTATTATTTTAACTATATACATATATAACTTATAAAATTTTTTATAGAAAACTTAATTAAGTGGAAGTAGAAACATAGAGTAATCATATGCAAAGAGTATCCACTTATCAATTGATTTTCTAGAGTAGTTGGTTAAGTGTTTTATCTTTCACCTTGAGATCTAGTGTTCAAAACCCACGGTCCACACATATCCTCATGCGAATATTTTGCCCATTTCACCTTAACTAATCCATCTTAGACTAATTAACCCTAATCAATTTAGAAATAAACCTAATTAATTAGGGAAATGGCTAGATGGTGTACCCAGCCTGGCATCGCACCTAATACTATCCTACAGGAAGATCATGGGCTGAGGTGGACATTGTCCCTTTGTTCCTCGTAGAATTAAATCCAGTAGCCTTTAATACCCACCTAGGGGCTAGACCTCCCTTCCACCTGCTGTTGAAGGGAGACCTCCCTTCCACCTGCTGTTGAAGGGCTGGATCGTGAGGTTTGCAGAAGGGCTGTGGCTCCTGTGTTCGTTGCAGAGTTTTCTTCTTCTTCTTTTGTCTAAAACCAACAGGAACAAGTAGGTGTTCTCAATCTCCTAGCTAAATTAATAGTTAGTAAATTGTTCATCTCCATACGTTGTTTTCTACATATATTGGCATGTATTAAACTTAATTGAGTAAAATACATCATGTAGTATCCTCATATTAGATCATAACCAAGCCTTAATTCCATCCGTTAACATGCATCTAAAATATTTAACTTTAAACTTAAACTTTATTATGTTAATTTAAAGTTGCAGTTGATGTAAGGATCATTAAGATTTTTTATATACCCTGTTAATAACGTACATATCTTATTAATGTTAGCATTAAAATTAGTGATTTGTGGTTTATAAAAGCACCTGTAGCAAAACCTGAGAGGAGTTTAATCAGCATGTTTTGTTTAAAAGTTAAACTTTATTATGCTGATATCTTATTAATGTCAGCATTAAAATTAGTGATTTGTGGTTTGTAAAAGCACCTGTAGCAAAACCTGAGAGGAGTTTAATCAGCATGTTTTGGTTAAAAGTTAAACTTTATTATGCTGATTTAAAGTGGGTGTATGTGTTATTAATGAAAGGATCATGATAATGTGTTAATAATGTATAGATCTTATTAATAATCTTGTGTTTTATGGCTGATAGAATAGCTGGTAGCAGAACTGTAAGTGGGGTGTTGATATTGTTAAGCAAGCAGTATACAGTTTATGTTTTGAACAAAATTAACTATGTACAGGGTTGTGTTAATTTTGTTATTAACAATATTAACAACTGAACTAATACAATACTTTTTAAACAACAGTAAGTGTAAACGTTTTAAACTTGATCTATCTAAATCCTTAACTTGATGATCTGTACTGGTCGACCCCTGGTCGACCAGTTTCTGGGAAGATTAGGCCTGGTCGACCAGGGGGTCGACCAGGGTCACAGCGAAGGTTTAAGTGTTTATGTATTTGTTTCAAAGTGTTAATACATATTATTTTAAGTACTTGAAAAATGTTAACACATCTTCATATACTTCATTAGTGAGATAAACCTTTCTTTGGTGGCAAATAATGTTAAATACAATATGATTAACATTGTTAAAATACGTGTTAACAGCATTAAAACAGTATGTCAATATCATAGAAATGCTTTAAAAAAGTATATAGATCCAAATATAAATTTTTTCTAAAAATATTTAAGAAGACAAAAGTGTTCTATAAATAATGATGTATCATTTTCTTATTTTTATACATTTTTGTAAGATAGTAAAATTTCTACGTGAATAGTGTTTTCCGAAGTGAATAGCGATTTAAGTCATGCTTAAAAAAAAGGTATATAGATCCAATTATAGATTTTTCCTAAAAATACTCAAGAAGACAAAAGTGTTCTATAAATACTGATGTATCATTTTCTTATTTTTCTACATTTTTTTGTAAGATAGTAAAATTTCTACGTGAATAGTGTTTTCCGAAGTGAATAGTGATTTAAGTCATGCTTAAAACACTGATTTGGTCTTGTAAACAATTTTATTAGGAATAATCATAGAAGACAAAAGTGATCACCAATATGTTAGCAATTTAATTACTATTTTTATAATTTTTTTCAAAATTTTTGTTAAACAAGAATATAACAATATTTTCATTAGTATATTAATGTCGTTAACATTGTTTAATATGGTTTAACAGTATCATACATGTTCATTACAGCATTATAATACGCTCATTAAGTATAGTAATCTTGTCAATATAAATCTTTTAAACGCTTTATTAGTAATATTTTCACTAGCACTCTAACATTAACCCTTTAAGTATGTTATGGTGATTAATATTTTTATGAAGCATAATGGCACTGTCAATTAATATTTGAAGCGTTTTAACAATGTTAATAATATTTTCGATCCTTTAAAAACACCTTAATACAAATTTTAGTTGGGTTGTGGTTAAAAGAGGAGGCAGCGTCTGGCCCTTCTATTGGGTTGCTGGAAGACCCTTCTATTGGGCTTGCTGGATGGCTCTTCCATTGGGCTTGCTGGATGGCCTTCTTTTGGGCTTGCTGGATGGCCCTTCTTTTGACTTGCTGGAAGGCCCTTCCTTTGGCTTGCTAGATGGCCTATTTCTGCTTAAATTGTAAATGATCAGCAGGCAGTGGCATGTTAAATCCCGGTTTAATGCATACATAATATTGATATTGTACACGAGTTAGTTAATGTTCACATACTGATATTGTACACAAGTTAATTATTGTTTACAGCTAATTAAGCACGGTATACATGTCTAAAACCTAACATAATATTGTACACCATTTAATCATGTACAACATACATATTTAATCTGACCAATGTATATGCATGATTAATATATATATATATATATATATATATATATATATATATATATATATAACCCATCTTACCAATGTTTAAATTACTGATGTTATAACTGCGTTTAACAAGGTTTAATATGTTTTTAGTAGTATTTCATTTATTGTAACAGTGTATAAATGAACACTGTCACCATCGAACTTGTAACGGGTACTCCTGACCAGGGTGCCACCTTCTATCAACCCCTATATACTCCAAGAAAAAGGATGACAGCAACAGTGTAATAAAAGGGGACGTAATGGAACTCATTAACTTAGTAAATCTGCACTAGTTAGAATGGATAACTAATCATACAAATATCAATTCCCAGCATTGGTTTTACTTTATCTGTACCTTTGGATTCCAAATCTACCTTATAATCCTACCGGTCACACCTTGAATTCTATATTGGCTATAAAGAGTGAATGTCGCAAAAATATGTCTAATAATGCTGACAAATAAGGGCCCGGTCTGGTCTTGGGAGGAGCGCCCAAAACCCGAGGGAAGATCTCTTTCTAGCGGTGTCTCGCATTGCACCGAACCACATTCTAGATTAAAGACATTCCATCACTCTCTCTCTCTTTACTTGACTTACTTGACTTGCGTGACCCGAATGGGTAATTACTTGAATGAATTGATTGATTTATGTGTATAGCCAATTCTAATTGCTGCTTGAACTTACTTGTTTATTGTGCTATCATGATTATTATTCCAGTTATTCACTGCTTGATATCAATTGCTATTCCTATGTGGAATTGATCTATAATCTCACTTTTACTCCAGTCGATTCCTTGTTGTCTACCTGTCTGCATGCATATACATATTTTTCTTTTACATTAAATGAATGTGTAATTCACTTATAGTATGTTAGAAATTGAGATGTAAATCCTACTGGGCGATTCGCTCATACAGTTGCTTTCTAACCTTTTCAGGAAATGTGGAAATCGATCAGGACTCAGTTGGGGATGAGACGGAGTGATGTAGTTTTATGTCTTAGATTTAAACCCTTTAGTTCATTTGTCATCGTCTGGTTTTGTAATAAGGGCTTGTAGCCTAATGGTAAAGAATGACTTGGATCAGTTGTAATCATCGGTGTTATCATTTTATGGAATTTTAGCAAATTTTGAATTAAATTGCGCACTCTATTCATGGTTCGATGGTAGGATCTCGAACGGTTAGATTAGCTCGCTTTGGTTCTATATAAAGGACTGTCGCGCCTCGGGTATACTTCCGCGCTCGGGACGTGACACTAAGAACCAGGTCCAAGGAACAACAACGTTCCAAGGAAGAACGGCAACTACGGACACAGGACCGCAGTACCAAGCTGCGAGTAACTAGTCAGGGTCACGCCCGTCGGCGCAAGTCCTCAGTCCCTGACAACGTGTGCACACACTGACCACTACCTAGGCCAGGCCTCTAGCTAGTATTCCCCTCGGTAGGACGCTACTGTTGACCGGGGCCCACGGAACTAGCTTAAAAACAATGTAACGGGAAACCGCCCGTCCACCACTCCCGGTGGGTGACGTACTAAAAGAAGCCTATGTCGCAGGCTACGACTAGTGGTGGTTCACAAGGCACGGACTCCAAAACACAAGTGCTAAAGTACAGACAGTCTACGGAAGTCCTGTCACACGTACTACGAAGCACCACGGGCAGTACAACCACTGCCGACAGACTCAGGACTAGGCAACTAGACCTACCACGTAACGATCCCGAGTCGAACGACTCAAAGGCAAGATCGTCACAAACAGCGGAACAAGCCGCCAATCGGTCTAATCCTAAGCCACAAGAAACGACACTCCGCAGGAAACAACTCACGGAGACCTGAGGGAAAATACCGAAAACCCTCAGCACAACTGGACACGCCAACCGAGGTAAGGCAACACCCCGAGGCATCCAGAACCAGTGTCTCGGGCCGGACAGAATCGCCAAGACACACACACACTAGGTCACATGTCAACCACTGGGTCACACCGGGTTGACCAGAACCTAACAACAATGCTCAAAAAGTAGGAAAGAGGATCCTACCTCAAGCAAGAAGACTCCTGGCCATCTTACAACGTAGTCTTAACCCTCGTAGGACGTCAGGAGACATCCACGGGACAACGGGCAGACCACAAGGACAAGTCAAGACAAGCCGAAACCGAAATCACAGAAATCGGAGCACAAGGCATGTAACGCACCTCCCTTAGACCGCTACAAACATATGACGGTCTAGACCTGGGCCGTTACACACAAAGTGACGGTCGGGCGACAAGCCGTCACACACACCGCCCTAACTAACTCTAAAGCACAGAAAACAACATGTAACGGCCAACACCGGGTGCGCTACACACACCTGACGCGCCAGACCAGGGCCGTCAGGGCCAACAACCCTCAAACACAAAACACACAAAGCAAGTAACGCGCTAGACGGGGCGCGTTACAACGAACTAACGCATGGGAGCGAGCGCGTTATAGCCACCTGACGCACAAGACCAGGCGCGTCAGGGCCAACACGCCCACAACCAAAAGCACAAAACACGGCTGAGAGGCATGTAACGGCCAGCACAGGGTGCGTTACAAACACCTGACGCACAGGGTCCCCACCGTTACATCCAACGGCGCAACCACCCCACTCAGCCAAAACAGCAAGTAACGGTCCAGACAGGACGCGTTACATAGGCCTAACGCACAGGGTAGGGGCCGTTACAAACAGAACAGCACGCAGCCACCCTAACTCGGCCAAAACAGAGTGTGACGGCCAGGGGTAGGCGCGTTACACTCACCCAACACATAGGGGCACCACTGTCAAAGGCACCGCCTCTAATGGTCAACATCGGTCAAACGGAATGTAACGGCCTGGGGCAGGCGCGCTACATCCATCTAACGCGCTGGGTCAAGTGCGTCAGAGGAACCGACTTAACCCCAAAACAAAACGACAAAACGAATGTAACGCCCCAGCCTAGGCGCGTTACATGGGTGTAACGCGCCACCCCAGGGCCGTCACGCACCCAGAAGTCAGAAAGCTCAAAAACGCCAAACGAAGTGGCGGTCTATCGTAGGGCCGTCAGAGCCAAGTAACGGCCACTGAAACGACCGCTACATCGGTCACGGCAGGAAAACAGAGGAACGGCCAAATCGGCCCGTTCCACGCCCCATTCACGTCGAAACGCAGGGGAAACAAACCCAAACGACGACAGACAACACCAGGGGGCTAAAAACCCCACATGCAGGCTCAAAAATACAAGATCCGGGAGATTCCAATGAATCCACCCAAAAAGAGTCAACGAGGTTCCCGGGCTTCTACCGGCCTCGAATGACCACCGATCAACACAAAACTAACGTGGATGGGATCCTAACATCCCTGCGGTCAGTTTAAAACTAACTACACCGCAAACGGTCAGCATTTTCCGGCAAACCCTACAAACCATGAAAATCACGGTTTAGGCTAAACAAGCCCAAACTCGACCGTTTCCTTGACGAATGACGTGCAATGGCAGGGAAAACGGAGAGGAAGAAGTGAGGATCAGTCACCCTACCTCCACCGAAGAAACCGTGCCTCGAAAGGACTAAACTACACCGAAAACCGCTCGCGAGCTCGAACGTCGGCTTTGAATCCACCGTTCGGGATCGCGCCAGAATCGATCCGATCCTCACCCCATCGCGCACCCAGCCAGCTCCACCACGTCCCCAGCACACGCCCCTAGGCACCCCATCTGCAACCGGAGCCGAGGAGGCGAAACGAGAGAGAACGGAAGAGAGAGAGATGGCGGCGGCGAATGAGAAGAAGGAGAGAGGAAAAGGAATGAAAAAGAAAAGAAATTAGGAAATTTTCCTAATTTCTGAAAATTCCGAAAATGCGCCAAAAATGCACAAATTCAAAAAAATACGTAAAAATAGTCAAAACGACCGGCTCGAAGAGTACATCGTCGCTGTAGCATCCACGAGTTCGAGAATTGACAAACAAACTCACCGTAGGGTTCCGTAACTAGTACGAGAGAAAAACTCACACGGCTCGTAAAGCTCAACTCGGAAGCCAGCAAAGCGAACCGAAACTCAACGAAACCAATCCGAAAGATCCAATGAAGATCTAAACAGATTCACAAAGGATCCGGCAAGATCCAGTGCATTACATCCTCCCCTCCTTTAAGAAATTTCGCCCTCGAAATTAAGGACTTGCAAAGGATAAGCAAGGAAGAACAACCCAACATCGGCTATGCACACCACGCATCAGCCAACAACAATGCCGAAAACACGGCATCACAAATCTTGAGAAACACCATTCAGAGGAACACTGTCAGACTACCATTACAGGTACACACTCAGCTTCCAAGACACAAGTCCGCAGCACGAGCATGGTACCAAAGTGAGCACATCTGACACCTCCGAAGCAAGGCAACGTCGTTTACGCCTCTCAGAACAGGAGACACGACTGCCACAACAACCGAGAACCAACACCGAAAAACACAACGACAGCACGGCAAGCGGCAGCTTACACAAGGAGACACAGTCTTCTTAACTGACAGCTCGACCACATCATCGGCTCTAGTGCCAAAGGCAATAGAGAACACCTGGCACACAGGACGCCAACGACAACACTGGACCACAACCACAATCAAGTCAGCGCTCAGCCGGATATCACATCTGATCGAGTTGCAAGCCAACTCTAAGGAAAAGTGTACAGCAAGGCTAACTGACAAGGCTTGGTCCACACAGAGACACAAAATCATTGAGAAACAGCGCCAAAACGACAACAAATAGCACCTGCAGGATCCCGGCTCCGCACAGCACACAGAACCATGGAACACAACTGCAAGCAGGGTCACACCAAGGTACAAGAACAGCTGAACACACGACCACAAAAGGACGGGTCACGCATCGGACTGCTCACCAAGAAAAAGACCCCCAACAACGAGAAACGACAACAATCTCGGGGAACGCAACTCAAGGACCACCAACACGCCTCGAGAGCACAACACCCAAGAAAAGAATGCAGAGTAGAGGGTACTCAATCAGCAAGAAATACCGACAAATTCCCCAATACTCGCAAGATGCCAATGCCAACACTAGAAAACCACCAACAATGGCACGGCAACATACGACATCAAGGCACAAGAAGCCAAGACGAAGTCACATCGAGAAGAAACAGATCTCTCGACCAGTGGGTAGCCAACCCATACAATTCCGCTGCGCTCTCAACAACGTGCACAGGCAACAGAATAACCTCGGTAGTCGCACCTCAGCACACACCAAGCGCCTTCGCAATCAACAAAGTTCGCAAATCACACGCCACGAGTACTGATCCCGCGAACAACCGATCACCATGAGCCTAAGTGCAACAGGAGAAGAGCACTAGCTTCAGCACAAAGCACAAGGAAAGCATCAATCTCAGCTTACCTTCACGTTCTGAAAATGATAAATGAGCCTTCACGATACACCGGCCGCTGGACACGGCACGACAACTACGGTACGCGACAGCTCTTAACACCATCATTGTAACGACCCGAGAATCCGATTACCAGGAAGGCCCGATAACCTGAGACTCGCACCGCCGCCCACGAGCCGGGAGGGTTCGGAAGGGCTAAAAGGAGTGTGGAGGAACAAAGAAATAGGAAATAAAGCAGGGCAATCCAATAATAACAGAAATAATTAAACAACGACAACAGAGTCCAGTCCAACAGAAAGTACAGTCTAAAGCAGTAAAACGTACCACATGCCAAGTGAACACTCAGCCCGGCAAGCTGGCAACTGAGAACCTCAGCTCCGCACCCTCGAACCTCGAGGAAGGACCGCCACACCTGAAAAGCAGGGAATGAGTCTCCAAAACAGAGACTCAGCAGGGATCCCGCGGAACCCCAACCGGAAACAACGGCGGTAGCGGAAAGGAGAGCTACAACTACAGTAGGAACAGCAAACCGGTGGCCGGTCAAAAACTCGGCACTACAGCTACTCCTACTGCCGGAAGGCAGACCTCGATCACGCAGTCGAAGCTACCGAACCACGCTAGTACCACCTACCGAAGTAAAAACACACGGCAACCGCGCCGTAGAGGCCTGTCCCCCGGACACAGCCGACCTGGACACGCTGTCCAAGGTGCAACCCCGACCATCCGATCGCGGGTACCGCACAACAAGACCTAACCTCAGTAAAGCCGCTAGCACTAATCTCATGACGCGAAAACCAACACACACGTCACGGCGAACCAACCGGAACTCAACGGTCAACACGACCGAAACCCGAAGGTCAAAGTCACGGAAACTGACAGTCTGTCACTCCCGACTCGACAGGAGTACCACCCACTAGAAGCACAGCCGGTAGCGTCCCCTGACGTCTTACACCACACCGCAGGTGAACCGCCTGACGTGGTAGGTCCTACCCGAGGCGCGAACACCGTACAAGTAACCACCAACAAGTGACTAGCTGGGGTCACGCCCGTCGACGTGCGTCCACTGTCCCCAACCACGTGTGCACACACAGACCACGCGTCCTAGGTCTGGCCCTCTGACTAGTTTTCCCCCGCAGCCGGACTCTGGCTATGACGAGGGGCCCGACGGAAACCAGTCTAACCGTCCTCAGGGTAAGCCCGTACATCACTCTCTGGTGCGACCAGCACACACGTACTGGTAGGCTACGACTAGTGGAGGGTCACTGAAGGAGTAGACTCTCAACTCAACGGAAAACAACGTCCGAATCCGACGACGTACGGGGACCACCCCACGTACCGACCCCGTCGCACGGTGACCACAGTCGGAGAAGAAACGGGACTCGCAGTCCACGACCACGCACGCACCGTGCGCGAGAGTCGAGAGAACTCAAGTGGCGCTAAGCCACTGGACTCTGGGCAGTCCTCTAGACGCACTACACTCAATGGTCCTTGAGTCACAAGACTCGGGGTCAAGACCGTTGTATGCAACAGCACAAGGCCGTCAATCTAGTCCAATCTTTAGGTCTAAAACCACGGTAGCACAAGTACCGAGACAACTCACGAGTCACCAAGACCACTCCCTCGGGAAGGGAACGTAAGGGACCAAGGCCACCCACACGGGCCACACGGAAAATACAGAAGCACGATTCCCAGGGTAGCACACAAGCCACCACAACGATTTCCCATCTTGTAGCAAGCGGTAAACCTCCAGCCCCAGGCCGGATAATTGGACTCGCAGTCCAAGGTCAAGCACATGGCCCACATGGGAATCGCCTTCCAAAGGAAACCCACGACATGCGGGGGAGAACCCATCGCACACACACCGATACACGGTGACTCGATCAAGCGTAACACGAAAGCCCGGAACACATGGGGTCACCCGGACCCACCACACCTATGGGCACGCTAATCGAAGTAACACTGTCCCTCCTGACACCCCAAAAATATGGACACAGAACCCATGGGGTGTCCAGGATACTCACAAGGCCGGAGGTCGACCACTGGGTCACAACCGGGTCGACCGGAGACCAACACAACACAATCGGAGCGCTAAAAGGTCACATAGACCCTTAAGCTCTTGGGCACGTAAAACGAGGTAAGTGGGATCTCTGGACACCCAAAGACACGGTCACAGAACTCCACGGGGTGTCCGAGACACTCACAAGGCCGGAGGTCGACCACTGGGTCACAACCGGGTCGACCGGGGGTCAAAACAGCGCTAACATGAACCAGAACATGGTAGTGGTCACCTGGTGACCGCGACCAGATGGTAGCGGTCGACCGGAGACCGCGACCATGCTGTCACGGTCACCTCACGACCGCGACCAGCCACACGCAAGCCTGATGGTAGCGGTCGCCCAAGGACCGCGACCAAACAATAGCGGTCATCCCATGACCGCGACTAGACCAAGATGGTCTATCGCACGACCGCGACGCTCGAAGGCCTCCTCGACCAAACACAAGGATGAACGCGGTTCTCCCAAGACCGCGACCAAATGGTAGCGGTTTCTGGTGGACCGCGACCATTTCAGAAAATCGAGAACGACGGGAAAACCCCAAAAATCCACGCCACGCCCCCAAACATCCACGGATGAGGGGGAAAACATAGGGGAAGCTCCCCAACAACCCCTAGCATGCATCTATGGCCTCGGATCGGCCTGAAACGCAATGAAACGGGAGATCGGCCCACAAGCCCTAAAACATGGATTTTGCCCAAATCACCCCGTTCGGCCCGCTCGGCTCACCGTAGCCTACGAAACTTGCGAGAAAGGAAGTGCACGAGCTGGGGGTCCATCACCCTACCTCCACCGAAGATTTCACGCACCGTGGACGCCGATCCACGAAGAAAACGCCGTTGAAGCCTCGCCGCTCCACGAACTCGCGGTCGAGCTTCACCACGCCTCCATCGCCTCGATCCTCATCCATCCTCGCCCGTGCCTCGCCCGCGCCGTCCCCGCCTCGCCCGCACTCCACCCCGTCAGCCGCCGGAGAGAGAGGGAGAGAAGAGAGAGCGTGAGAAGAGAGAGGGAGAGAAGAGAGAAATGAGAGTGGAGAGAGAGGGTGGGTTAATATATAGGAAAATCCGGAAATTCAAAAAAATCCCAAAAAATAAAAAATCACGCCTGCTCGATCCTCGCGACGCGCTGATCGCAACGGTACCACTCGCACCCAGGTGAACGGCCCGGTTCACCCGCAACGAGCTTCCGAAGAAAAAGCCGAAACCCACACCGGGAATCGGAAAACACGCGCGGAAAAAGACGCGGAATGCCTCCGGGCCTCCGAAACGATTCCGGATCGCGCCGATCCGAACACGAAAGATGTCCGAAACAAAATTTTGGACACAACGGAGTCAGACACTCCGAGAAACCAGATCTGGGACCCACGAACGAGGATCCGAAAAACCCGGGGCATTACAGCCCTCCCCCCTTAAAGGAATTTCGTCCTCGAAATTCAGGACCAAGCACAAAGTCACAGGGGAAGAACACCGAGCCAACTGACACCGCTCTCAGAGCCCCAGCACAGAAAATCTCGGTTCTCATGAAAACACCGGTCCTGAGGGACACAGCCAGACTTATAATCACAAGCAACACCTCGCTCCTTGCGCCGAGCACACTGGCCAACAGAGCAGGCATATACCAAAGGGCACAGTCCGGCATCACCTCAGACAACGCGAGAATCCATGATGGCACTGCAGCCACAATCTCGCTCACCGAGGAATCACAACCCTCGTCACGAGCAACAGCTACCGATTCATCCAATGGTCGGCAGATAAATCGCACATCAGCTTCGCAGCCAGCTGACAGGTCGCACACCCTCCTCAAGGGAGCAACCAAAACAGAACCTCCACCAGCTCAAGCAGTCCTCTCCGCAGACCGCAACCAGAACATCGACTCAGCACCAAGAAACACCTCACACATGGCAAGCCGAAAGCCTGACATAACACTGTGCCAACTCTTGTCAGAAGACAAACTTCGACAAAGTCCAGATCCCATCCGGAAAGGCACATCACAGAAACGACCACCAAAAGTCTCGCTGGCACACGGCTCTCGCCACGCTCGAGCCCCAACAACCAGCATCTTCTGTCTCTGAAAAGACCATCCACTGGTCACCAACTGCTCGTCAACGGGAAACCTCCGCTTGCTCAGCTTCTTCCTTCTTTCCTGGTCCTCGACCGGGTCCAAAGGAAACATTCCAAACCTCGGCAAGCCATCCGTCGACTCACACACAGACTGATGTCGCATCTCGAGCTGCACTCCTCTCGGACACCGCATCCGAGCTCAAACATCGCTCCAACTCGACCCTCTCGGGGAGCACGACGAAACCAAATGACGGATCCTGGTGTCTTCAATCATCACCTCACTAGACTCAGACTCACAGGGGAACCATCCCATGCTGGTCACCAAACTAGGGATAACCATTGCGACACCAACGTCCTATCAAGGACCATCAATCTGACGCCAATCTCACAAAAGGCCTCTGCCCACAGGCGTCACTCATCCATCTGGTCTCATCAAATCCTTCGATCAATGCAAGTGGACACCTGCCAATCCCGATTCCGCCCTTACCACAGAGCCACGGGACACCACCTGAATAGTGCTAACGGGTCCCTAAGCAATAAACATCTCACCGTCACAATCCGACAAGACCGTAGAACCAACAGGAACCCACAGCCTGGCAGAGATCACTTCTCCAAAAATGATCTCATCCGAGGACACGACTGGAAACACAAGTCGGGCGCCAAGCCACCGACTCTGACCAACACGTCCTCGACCTCCGTCAGGCGACATCCTCAACAACCTCATCCAGGTCCAACACTAACGCCTGACACGGCTTCCAACACAGGAATAGGGTACTCATGCGGCGCACTAGTCAGCACTTTTCCCCAACACTCCATCCTGCCAGTGCCAACAACCATAATACCTCGAGCAACGGCACGGCAACAACACGTTTCACACCGAGGATCCCATCCTCCGATGCTCAACGCAAACTCAGGAATCCGCCCGTAGCAACCAACGCTACGATCCTGAACCAGTGGGTCACAAGCCCACCACGCTTCCGCTGCGCACTCAAATCCGCGCGCACAGCCGAGAAAGCAAACACCTCCCCACCAGCACTCGTCCTTTCGGAACAGCGCTAGCACCCTCACACGACAAGGGAATGGGCACAACTTCTCACAGGCAACCACCCTGCCAAGACAAGGAGCACGTCTCGCACGGACTTCATGGCACACAAGGCCAACCAATCCGAACACACAATGCAAGACGACGATCCTTAGCCGAACGCAATCTCTCCAACCAAAGGAGAAACCAGCGCACTTCCGACCAACGGAAGAACTCCACGCTCGACCTGACCTCGAACCTCGCGCACGCTGGAAACAGCACCATCCAGCACCAAGGAAAACCATCGCTTCCATCAGGTCAGCGCCTCCGACACACTCGACGAGTGTCACGTCGGACCATAATCACAGCATCTCTTGATGCATCACCGCTGCAATTCCTCGAACTGCAGCACGGCATGCCAAGAGCCGCAACACGAGCCATAACAACAACCGCCGATGTTCATCCTCGAGTCCCGAACTCACCGCGGAGCCTTCACATCTCAAACCAACTCCAGGGTGAACACACCCCTTCGCACACAAGAGCGCAGGAGCAAGACTTACTGGGACACCACAGCCCAGTCCTGCCTCGAAATCCACAAAACAACCGGGACCGACACGTCATTTCTGACGCCACAGAGCAAGACAAGATCATCAGGCTCGACGAATCAGCAGCTCACCGAGAAGACATTCCGCTCACCGGAGCACACTTCTCGATCAGAACACCCGCTCTGCCACCTTAAACCACAACCTGAACACCTCAGGGCTGGATAAATCTCAAGCTGGAGCGGCCAAAATCGACAGCAGCTCCCTCAGAGCACGCTCACGGCCTCTTAACCACGAAAAATCCTCTCCAGCCACCTGACCATGCTGCAGGTTCCTCGAACGCAGCACTGCGAACTCACACCTGCCAGTAACCTCTGCCCAACGCAGCACAACCAGGGCCACCACCGATGAGGGAGAAGGCTCTCGACCTCGATCCTTAGACCCCACGCTGGCACGAAAGCCGCAGACAGCAACCACCTTCACAGCGCCATGCAGCGCAGTCAAGCTCTCAAGCGAGAAACAAGGCGGAAGGCGAACACAAAACCCTAAGCCAGCAGCCGACTGTACTGGACCTTACGGACTCTGATCACTACAATATTTCGAATTCCTATGTACGTCCACAACCACCGCTCTGATACCAACTGTAACGACCCGAGAATCCGATTACCGGGAAGGCCCGATAACCCGAGACTCGCACCGCCGCCCACGAGCCGGGAGGGCTCGGAAGGGCTAAAAGGAGTGTGGAGGCACAAAGAAATAGGAAATAAAGCAGGACAATCCAATAATAACAGAAATAATTAAACAACGACAACAGAGTCCAGTCCAACAGAAAGTACAGTCTAAAGCAGTAAAACGTACCACATGCCAAGTGAACACTCGGCCCGGCAAGCTGGCAACTGAGAACCTCAGCTCCGCACCCTCGAACCTCGAGGAAGGACCGCCACACCTGAAAAGCAGGGAATGAGTCTCCAAAACAGAGACTCAGCAGGGATCCCGCGGAACCCCAACTGGAAACAACGGCGGTAGCGGAAAGGAGAGCTACAACTACAGCAGGAACAGCAAACCGGTGGCCGGTCAAAAACTCGGCACTACAGCTACTCCTACTGCCGGAAGGCAGACCTCGATCACGCAGTCGAAGCTACCGAACCACGCTAGTACCACCTACCGAAGTAAAAACACACGGCAACCGCGCCGTAGAGGCCTGTCCCCCGGACACAGCCGACCTGGACACGCTGTCCAAGGTGCAACCCCGACCATCCGATCGCGGGTACCGCACAACAAGACCCAACCTCTGTAAAGCCGCTAGCACTAATCTCATGACGTGAAAACCAACACACGCGTCATGGCGAACCAATCGGAACTCAACGGTCAACACGACCGAAACCCAAAAGGTCAAAGTCACGGAAACTGACAGTCTGTCACTCCCGACTCGACAGGAGTACCACCCACTAGAAGCACAGCCGGTAGCGTCCCCTGACATCTTACACCGCACCGCAGGTGAACCGCCTGACGTGGTAGGCCCTACCCGAGGCGCGAACACCGTACAAGTAACCACCAACAAGTGACTAGCTGGGGTCACGCCCATCGACGTGCGTCCACTGTCCCCAACCACGTGTGCACACACAGACCACGCGTCCTAGGTCTGGCCCTCTGACTGGTTTTCCCCCGCAGCCGGACTTTGGCTACGACGAGGGGCCCGACGGAAACCAGTCTAACCGTCCTCAGGGTAAGCCCGTACACCACTCCCGGGTGCGACCAGCACACGCGTACTGGTAGGCTACGACTAGTGGAGGGTCACTGAAGGAGTAGACTCTCAACTCAACGGAAAACAACGTCCGAATCCGACGACGTACGGGGACCACCCCACGTACCGGCCCCGTCGCACGGTGACCATAATCGGAGAAGAAACGGGACTCACAGTCCACGACCACGCACGCACAGTGCGTGAGAGTCGAGAAAACTCAAGTGGCGCTAAGCCACTGGACTCTGGGCAGTCCTCTAAACGCACTACACTCAACGGTCCTTGAGTCACAAGACTCGGGGTCAAGACCGTTGTACGCAACAGCACAAGGCCGTCAATCTAGTCCAATCTTTAGGTCTAAAATCACGGTAGCACAAGTACCGAGAGAACTCACGAGTCGTCAAGACCACTCCCTCGCGAAGGGAACGCAAGGGACCAAGGCCACCCACACGGGCCACACGGAAAATACAGAAGCATGATTCCCAGGGTAGCACACAAGCCACCACGACGATTTCCCATCTTGTAGCAAGCGGGAAACCTCCAGCCCCAGACCGGATAATTGGACTCGCAGTCCAAGGCCAAGCACATGGCCCACACGGGAATCGCCTTCCAAAGGAAACCCACGACATGCGGGGGAGAACCCACTGCACACACACCGATACATGGTGACTCGATCAAGCGTAACACGAAAGCCCGGAACACGTGGGGTCACCCGGACCCACCACACCTACGGGCACGCTAATTGAAGTAACACGGTACCTCCTGACACCCCAAAAACATGGACACAGAACCCATGGGGTGTCCGGGATACTCACAAGGCCGGAGGTCGACCACTGGGTCACAACCGGGTCGACCGGAGACCAACACAACACAATCGGAACGCTAAAAGGTCACCTAGACCCTTAAGCTCTTGGGCACGCAAAACGAGATAAGTGGGATCTCTGGACACCCAAAGACACGGTCACGGAACTCCACGGGGTGTCCGAGACACTCACAAGGCCGGAGGTCGACCACTGGGTCACAACCAGGTCGACCGGGGGTCAAAACAGCGCAAACATGAACCAGAACATGGTAGTGGTCACCTGGTGACCGCGACCAGATGGTAGCGGTCGACCGGAGACCGCGACCATGCTGTCACGGTCACCTCACGACCGCGACCAGCCACGCGCAAGCCTGATGGTAGCGGTCGCCCAAGGACCGCGACCAAACAGTAGCGGTCATCCCATGACCGCGACTAGACCAAGGCGGTCTATCGCACGACCGTGACGCTCGAAGGCCTCCTCGACCAAACACAAGGATGAACGCGGTTCTCCCAAGACCGCGACCAAATGGTAGCGGTTTCTGGTGGACCGCGACCATTTCGAAAAACTGAGAACGGCGGGAAAACCCCAAAAATCCACGCCACGCCCCCAAACATCCACGGATGAGGGGGAAAACATAGGGGAAGCTCCCCAACAACCCCTAGCATGCATCTATGGCCTCGGATCGGCCAGAAACGCAATGAAACGGGAGATCGGCCCACAAGCCCTAAAACATGGATTTTACCCAAATCACCCCGTTTGGCCCGCTCGGCTCACCGTAGCCTACGAAACTTGCGAGAAAGGAAGTGCACGAGCTGGGGGTCCATCACCCTACCTCCACCGAAGATTTCGCGCACCGTGGACGCCGATCCACGAAGAAAACGCCGTTGAAGCCTCGCCGCTCCACGAACTCGCTGCCGAGCTTCACCACGCCTCCACCGCCTCGATCCTCATCCATCCTCGCCCGTGCGTCGCCCGCGCCATCCCCGCCTCGCCCGCACTCCACCCCGTCGGCCGCTGGAGAGAGAGGGAGAGAAGAGAGAGCGTGAGAAGAGAGAGGGAGAGAAGAGAGAAATGAGAGGGGAGAGAGAGGGTGGGTTAATATATAGGAAAATCCAGAAATTCGGAAAAATCTCAAAAGATGGAAAATCACGCCTGCTCGATCCTCGCGACGCGCTGATCGCAACGGTACCACTCGTGCCCAGGTGAACGGCCCGGTTCACCCGCAACGAGCTTCTGAAGAAAAAGTCGAAACCCACACCGGGAATCAGAAAACACACGCGGAAAAAGCCGCGGAATGCCTCCGGGCCTCCGAAACGATTCCGGATCGCGCCGATCCGAACACGAAAGATGTCCGAAACGAAATTTCGGACACAACGGAGTCAGACGCTCCGAGAAACCAGATTCGGGACCCACGAACGAGGATCCGAAAAACCCGGGACATTATAATCATGGAGTCCAAAGCCAAGCAACCGTATAGCAGAGAGCAGATCAGGCTCAAGACAAAGCTATCCACACTTAAGCAGACACAGGACAAAGGCATCACCAAGACAGCAAATCCTAGGCAAACCTCGAAAAGATTCCACCAGGAAGGGAAAATCCTAGCTTGCCTGAGCAACTTCTCTAACACGGAATCTAATCGAGCACTTCCACAGAAGTAAAACACATCAGGAGCTGAACAGACTAAAGCCGGGATGACCAAGACAATGTGAAAACATGCATGGCCATCACACCAACGCTAAAAGTCATAAGCCACCTGAGCAAAACACAGAAACATCTCGAACAATGCACTGCAGGTTCATGCCATCCGACAAACACTGCCAAGGGCAACACGATCGAGATCAAAACTAAAATCGAACGAAGCACCTCATCACATCCAGACGAGAGCAAAACGATCTCGCACAGTGCCAACCAAGCACGCACAAGACCACACATAGAAAACAACGCGATAAACCATCGCAACACCTAAGCAAGCAAGAGACTGTACTGGACCTTAAGGACTCTGAAAACTGTATATCTGAGATTCTCATGTACTTCACACAACAACGCTCTGATACCAACTGTGACGACCTGGATTCCGGATACTAGGTGCACCCGGTAGGACTACCGGATACACGTGGTACCGCATGGGACCCGCGAGGCCTCCCAAGCGCGGGAAAGTGCCGAAGGGAAAAAGGACTGTCGTGTAGTACATTGAACTGACAGATATAACAGCAAGCAATTAAATTTCATTAGAACGGTTTTCTAAAGTAGCAGAAATAAAATTACATTTTCATTTATAAATCAAATTTTACAATTATACACCAGAGTCTAGTCCAAAGGAAAGACAACAAGTACAGTCTGACAGAAAAGAACATACACAGAAGTCGGGGGAAGCCCGACAAAGGTACAGCTGGCAGCTACAACAACATGCTCCACTAGAGACAGCAGAGGCAGACGGCGAAACCCACCTGAAAAGCAGGGGTGAGTCTCTAAACAGAAACTCAGTAGGGGTCACGCGGATCCCCACGGAAAAACACACAGTGCAACGGAAGCAACTGTAAAACAGCAAGTGCAGCAAGGCAGGAAAAGCTACACTACAAAGCTGTAAATAGAACAGGGACAGCAGGAGTAGGGAACAGGCTAAGAGCAAGGGGAGCTCAACAACAAAGAAGAGCGAGGTCGTAAAACACGGGACACGGCCACCGAGGAGAACTCGGCACTCTAAGCTACTCCAAAAGGCAACAGACGGTCAACCCTAAACTCACACAGAAGGGTACACCAGTCCGTCGACCAACACCAAAGAAGAGGGCAAAAGCAAACAACACACGGAAAAGGTATAGAAAAGACCTAGACAGACGACAACCAAACACGAGCAGAAACGTCGTGCACACAGCCCCACGCACGACCAGAACGTCGCGCACACTACAGGACACCGACCTCGAGTACAGCCACGAGAGGGCCACTCGCAAAGGTCGCAACGCACGAGAAACGCCGAGAGTCACTGGTCAAGTGATAGGAGTACCCTCACACTAGAAGAACAACCAGATGCGTCCACTGACGTCTTACACTGCGCCTCAAGTGTCACGTCTACCAGACCGTGTGCAGTACGGAGGAGACTAGACACACTAAGAACCAGGTCCAAGGAACAACAACGTTCCAAGGAAGAACGGCAACTACAGACACAGGACCGCAGTACCAAGCTGCGAGTAACTAGTCAGGGTCACGCCCGTCGGCGCAAGTCCTCAGTCCCTGACAACGTGTGCACACACTGACCACTACCTAGGCCAGGCCTCTAGCTAGTATTCCCCTCGGTAGGACACTACCGTTGGCCGGGGCCAACAGAACTAGCTTAAAAACAGTGTAACGGGAAACCACCCGTCCACCACTCCCAGTGGGTGACGTACTAAAAAAAGCCTACGTCACAGGCTACGACTAGTGGAGGTTCACAAGGCACGGACTCCAAAGCACAAGTGCTAAAGTATAGACAGTCTATGGAAGCCCTGTCACACGTACTACGAAGCACCGCGGGCAGTACAACCACTGCCGACAGACTCAGGACTAGGCAACTAGACCTACCACGTAACGATCCCTAGTCGAACAACTCAAAGGTAAGATCGTCACAAACAGCAGAACAAGCCGCCAATCGGTCTAATCCTAAGCCACAAGAAACGACACTCCGCAGGAAACAACTCACGGAGACCTGAGGGAAAACACCAAAAACCCTCAGCACAACTGGACACGCCAATCGAGGTAAGGCAACAGCCCGAGGCATCCAGAACCAGTGTCTCGGGTCGGACAGAACCGCCAAGACACACACACACTAGGTCACATGTCAACCACTGGGTCACACCGGGTTGACCAGAACCTAACAACAATGCTCAAAAAGTAGGAAAGAGGATCCTACCTCAAGCAAGAAGATTCCTGGCCATCTTACAACGTAGTTTTAACCCTCATAGGACGTCAGGAGACATCCACGGGACAACGGGCAGACCACAAGGACAAGCCAAGACAAGCCGAAACCGAAATCACGGAAATCGGAGCACAAGACATGTAACGCACCTCCCCTAGACCGCTACAAACATATGACGGTCTAGACTTGGGCCGTTACACACAAAGTGACGGTCGGGCGACAAGCCGTCACACACACCGCCCTAACCAACTCTAAAGCACATAAAACAACATGTAACGGCCAGCACCGGGCGCGTTACACACACCTGACGCGCCAGACCAAGGCCGTCAGGGCCAACAACCCTTAAACACAAAACACACAAAGCAAGTAACGCGCTAGATGGGGCGCGTTACAACGAACTAACGCATGGGAGCGAGCGTGTTATAGCCACCTGACGCACAAGACTAGGCGCGTCAGGGCCAACACGCCCACAACCAAAAGCACAAAACACGGCTGAGCGGCATGTAACGTCCAGCACAGGGCGCGTTACAAACGCCTGACGCACAGGGTCCCCACCGTTACATCCAACGGCGCAACCACCCCACTCAGCCAAAACAGCAGGTAACGGTCCAGAGAGGACGCGTTACACAGGCCTAACGCACAGGGTAGGGGCCGTTATAAACAGAACAGCACGCAGCCGCCCTAACTCGGCCAAAACAGAGTGTGACGACCAGGGGCAGGCGCGTTACACTCACCCAACATATAGGGGCACCATCATTAGAGGCACTGCCTCTAATGGTCAACATCGGTCAAACGGAATGTAACGGCCTGGGGCAGGCGCGCTACATCCATCTAACGCGCTGGGTCAAGCGCGTCAGAGGAACCGACTTAACCCCAAAACAAAACGACAAAACGAATGTAACGCCCCAGCCTAGGCGCGTTACATGGGTGTGACGCGCCACCCCAGGGCCGTCACGCACCCAGAAGTCAGAAAGCTCAAAAACACCAAACGAAGTGGCGGTCTGTTGTAGGGCCGTCAGAGCCAAGTAACGGCCACTGAAACGACCGCTACATCGGTCACGACGGGAAAACAGAGGAACGGCCAAATCGGCCCGTTCCACGTCCCATTCACGCCGAAACGCAGGGGAAACAAACCCAAACGGCGACAGACAACACCAGGGGGCTAAAAACCCCACATGCACGCTAAAAAACACATGATCCGGGCGATTCCAACGAATCCACCCAAAAAGAGTCAACAAGGTTCCCGGGCTTCTACCGGCCTCGAATGACCACCGATCAACACAAAACTAACGTGGATGGGATCCTAACATCCCTACGGTCAGTTTAAAACTAACTACACCGCAAACGGTCGCCGTTTTTCGGCAAACCCTACAAACCACGAAAATCACGGTTTAGGCTAAACAAGCCCAAACTCGACCATTTTCTTGTCGAACGACGTGCAATGGCAGGGAAAACAGAGAGGAAGAAGTGAGGATCAGTCACCCTTCCTCCACCGAAGAAACCGTGCCTCGAAAGGACTAAACCACGCCGAAAATCGCTCGCGAGCTCGAACGTCGACTTTGAATCCACCGTTTGGGATCGCGCCAGAATCGATCCGATCCTCACCCCATCGCACACCCAGCCAGCTCCACCACATCCCCAGCACACGCCCCTAGGCACCCCATCTGCAGTCGGAGCCGAGGAGGCGAAACGAGAGAGAACAGAAGAGAGAGACATGGTGGCGGCGAATGAGAAGGAGGAGAGAGGAAAAGGAAAGAAAAAGAAAAGAAATTAGGAAATTTTCCTAATTTCTGAAAATTCCGAAAATGCGCCGAAAATGTACAAATTCAGAAAAATACATAAAAATAGTCGAAACGACCGGCTCGAAGAGTACATCGTCGTTGTAGCATCCACAAGTTCGAGAATTGACAAACAAACTCACCGTAGGGTTCCGTAACTAGTACGAGAGAAAAACCCACACTGCTCGTAAAGCTCAACTCAGAAACCACCAAAGCAAACCGAAACTCAACGAAACCAATCGGAAAGATCCAATGAAGATCTAAACAGATTCACAAAGGATCCGGCAAGATCCAGGGCATTACAGAGGGGCACCGCAGGGGGGGAAATAAGGGGGGAGGGAGGGCGGAGAAGGAGGGACGCCGGAGGAGGAGAATGGGGGAGGGCGGAGGGAGGGCGAGAGGGGATGGGGAAGTGGGCCAAGGGATCAGAGATGGGGGGGTAGTGGGGGGAGGGCAACGCAGGAGGGGGGGGGGGCGGGTAGAAGCGACGAGGGGAGGGGGGACGCCTGAGAGGGGATTCGGGAGGGAAGGGGGGGAGGATAGAGGGTGGCCGGGAAGAGGATTAACACAGAAGAGGAGGCAGCGGGAAGCGGCGGGAGAGGGAGGGGGGGAAAGGGCGGCGGAGGGGGGGGGGGACCCGAGGGAGGAGAACGGTACGCCGAGGCGGGGGAAGGTAGTGGGTCGGAGGGGGGGAGGGCAGAAGGGCGGCCGGGGGGGGGGGGAGTTCTACGCTGGAGGGGGCGAAGGGGGCGGGTGGGAGTGGGGGGGGGGGACGCCGGAGAGGGGGGTTTTGTTTGGGGGAGGGGGGTAGGCAGAAGGCGGCCGGAGGAGGGGGAGCAACGCAGGAGGGGGGGAGGAGGGATGCGACGGGAGGGGGAGGGAGGGGGGACACCGGCGGAGAGGAATGGCTCGGGGGAGGATGGCGGGAGGATGGGGGGATGAGGTCGGAGTACGCCGAGGGCGGCGCGGGGGGGGGGGGGGGAGGAACTGCACGGGAGGGTGGATGGAGAGGAGGAGGAGGGTGGGGTACGGTTGGCAGGAGAACAGCGCAGGGGAAGAAGGGCTAGAGGGAGGAGGGAAGGATCCAGAGGAGAACGGAGGCCCTTAGATTCCAGGTAGGGTTAGATAACCCACCTGACAAAAACCCAGTGGTCACCCCCAGAGAGACGGACCTGGTGATGAAACCTCCAAAAGAGGAGGAGGGGGAGGGGGGGGGGTGTCCCCGGTGGGAGCCCCCCCTCCCGACGTTCCGAGAGGAACCTCACGACAGGAAGGGGCGACGCTCGGCTCGCAACGAAAACCCCTCGTCTCCCTGAACCTCCTGTGGCCCGCCCCAATATGTAGAGTAGGATCATCCACTCTCAAATTATTTGCGATTGTTAGTCAGTGAGATCACCCCCCTTCGATTTTTGAAAAATTATGTGGTGTCAGTTTTGAACCCTTATTTTTTCGTTCCTCTCCCGCATCTCTCCCCCCTTCTGACCACCAGGGCATGTAACAAAAAAATATTTTAAAAAAAATATTTTGAGATAATTAGATGTATACTTTTACTGCATATTTTACTGTGTGCCTTTATATTATTAATATTATCGTGTGTACTCCCAAAGTAATCGTACTTCATCATACATACCCCTACTGTAGCACATCGTTCGTTTAATTTAATTTTAGATAGATTAATATGAAAAAATAATTTATCTTTATTTAATATTCTTATATAACTAAGATAATGACATATATATCTCTATAATCTGATATTTTATCTTGTATATCCTTTTAAAATCTTATGTTTTAAATCTTCTATGAAATATTATATTTTTTGATAGGTACGTTTTTTTTTACGGGGAATAGATAATCAGGTTTAAACCCGAGACCGAAGAAGGTGACGAACCAACTAAACTAGATGCGGTTAGTTCAAATTTTTTGAATAATTACATATTATGTTAACTTTTGTAGTGTTAGAACACAAGGGATATAACTAAATAATATTTCTGAACGTGGATGTATAAATAGTAATATCAAGAAGAGAAATATTAGCTACAGATCTGGACGGGTAGAAAAGTTACCCGTCTTTCCTACCGGTCTATCGCGTTATTTGTATGCATATTGACGTGCGGGTCCCATCCAGTAGACATGGCAATTATCCGTTTAAAATTCAAACTGAATTTGAATTCGTATTCGTTTAATCGGATAATTATCCGAATAAAATATCCGACGAATACTTTAATCGAATATCGGATATCCAATTATTAATCGGATACGAATTCAGATATTGAGATATCCGTGTCGGATATTATCCGACCGAATATAAACCCTTAGATAAAAATCTAATGATACACATATTCTATATATAATTAACTTAAAGCATAATATATTGTTTGATTACTATTTTTTATCTTTTTTGGTCTCAAAATATAATTTAAAAATAAGAAATTCACTTACACCCACTTAGTAAGTTATCTCCTATTTTTTAGGATGAAGTCTAATCTTTTGATAACATCTTTCAAAATAAAAATAACTTTCACTCTTTTTTTGAGAAAATAATATACGATGCTCTCACACGGCTAACACAACTCACTCCTAAGTAGGCCTACTAATTATCCGTTTAAAATTTGAATTCGTATTTATCCGATCATTATCCGAATAAAATATCCGACGGATAATTCGATTACTAATCGGATAATTCGATTATTAATCGGATGCGAATTCGGATATCACACTATCCGCTCTGTATCCGATCCGTTTACAGGTCTACCATCCAGCAAGAGCATTAAATGCTCATGTATCATTTTCGCTAAAATTATTTGTTATCTTTAAATTATAATTTGTCATCTTTAGAATTAAAGATGACAAATAACAAATTAAGTGTGATAAATAATTTTAATATGAAAAAATTATTTATCTCTCTTATTTTTTATTTATTAATTTTAATGTCAATGACGATGAATAAGTAACTAAAGGTGATAAATAAATTTTTTTATTAAGAATGTGAACCTGTATAAAAAAAATGATGGCGAGACTCGTGCACTGCACACGTTGTCCAACGACGGATAGGAAACCTACCGATGTTCCCGGGAAGTAAGCAATTATATATCAAGAATATGAGAGCATACATAGAAGATGCAAGATTATAGTGATATATATATATATATGTAACCATTCCTCTTATTATTTTTCTCTTTTTTCATTTGTTCTTCTCGGGTCTATATACACTGATGGCTACATGCATGCCCTCTTGCATGACGCAAATGAAAATGCGAGATCTTTTGGTCTTATCAAACTAAAAAGTTACTAAACATTCCTTATAATTTGCAGTTAAGACTCATAATTCAAAACACACTCCAAAATCCACGCTCTTACCATACAATACAATACAATACAATACAATACAGGGTGAAGCATATCATCGCGAGGTGCAACATAAAGTACCCGTATTAAATGGTATTCACTGGGCACACCGAGTCAACGGCTTCAGATCTACCATGGGGCAGGTACTTTGATGGTGACGCGAGGACGTGGATGGCCCCCAGTTGTGAGTCAGCAGAAGGACCAAATGCGAGATCACTACCCCCCACCCATATAAAACCTACGTGTGAATGAATACATATGGTGACTACGATTACGACCTAGTTAGAATCTTCAAAATATGTGAATAGATGAGAAGGACGTACGGTCATGGTTGAAACATCCACGGCGTTCCCCATCTGATATTAATATTTTTTTTTCGGGAAAAACTCTGATCATGTGGACACATCATAGAAATAGTTTCATCCGTTCACATTGTTCTTTTTTTTTTTTTAAATTCTTCTCTCTCTTTCCGACCCCAAAAAAATAATGTTGACTGATGTTGAGCTATAGAGACTTCCAGTCCAACTAAACCGCCTGTGATGTCATCGGTTTGACTTGTGATCGACTTTGGTGGGGCTATACATTTTTATAAGTTTATTGCATTTGTTGACTCACATACATTCCTTACACAGGGTGTTCGTCTCATACCCACTTCTTGTTTTGTTTTGTTTAACTTCCGAGGGGGGAGAGGAACAATTATACGTATACTATCTAATTGAGTCTTGTTCAACAGGGTTTGGTTTGCACTTGTGCGGTAGAGCAGTCAAAATTAAGTAATTAACATACAAAGACCAAACGTACGTACGTACTCCTCTCCCGCGGGTACAGCCATGCACGCGTGACAAGGAAAGAGAGAGAAAGTCATGTAACTAACATGTAGCTGATGGCAGTGGCACTCATATATACTAGTTATTTAAGATGGATGATTATCTTGATTTCTATATGAATCTTTTATATATTGTAATTAAATCGGCTGATGTTGATGAGGTTAGCATTACAAGTCTTATATATAGTTGATCATAGACGTCAGTTCGACCATAGTGGACATCTAATGTACGAAGATGTCACACACTTTTTAGGTCATTTATTTGTAAGTTTTCTTAAAGACAAATCTAGAAAATATCTACAAATATTAGAAAATATATCTTTAACGTCTGTTTGTTAACGAGGTAAGATAGCACATTCGACCCTTCTCCTCGATCGAATGCGATATTCGAGCTCGGATAAGAGAGTTACGTGTGAGAGGCACCGGTGGACCTCACACACTCTCTCACCTCGAGTAGTGTATTCTCGCTATCCTATCCCAATAATAAACTTGAGCTTAAAATTTAAAATATAAGAGAACTAATAGGATTCCTATCATCAACCGTCGTCGACGACCGTCACCGACTATTCTCGTAGAAAAGAATAGTGGTTAAATATATTTATTTGGATTCTTATTAAAAATTTATCAAAGGTTATCTTTGAATTTTTTTTAGATTTTTCTTTTGTAATATCAAAGGTTATTTGATCCAAATTTGTACGGATGATGTGTGCAGCGAGTATTGTTTAGGGCTGTCAATGGGTCGGGCCGGCCCGACAAGCCCGCGGGCCTAACCCGATTTCGGATCGAGCCGCAAGGTCGTTTTCGGCCCGCGGACGCGGGCCGGGCTCGGGCTTTGAATTCGACCCACGGGTCGACCCGGCCCGTTCTCTTTTTTTATTCTCACTTCAAATTTTAAAAATTATTTAGTTAAAATTATATTATTTTACTTAATTAAAAAATTTAAAACTCTCTTTTCACATAAAATATGTAATTAATATCAAATTTTTAATTAATTTAGAGATATTATAAATTTTATAATATTAAATCTATTATTTTTTATTATTTTATTTAAGTTGTCGGGTCGGACCGGACCTTAATTGGACTTTGTATTTTTTACATAATGTCGGGCCCAACCCGACCCGACATAAGTCGGGCCCGGATCGGGTTCGGGCCTTAATTTCGATGAGTCGGGCCCAGGCCAGACCGACCTAAGTCCGACCCGGACCCGACCCATTGACAGCCCTAGTATTACTTGAAAGATTTTAACTTGAATTTGTTGACCTTCAATTCATCTGATGGGAGATGCTTTCAAACCTCTCTTTTCTGCTCTCCGTCGTTCATGTCCATCCATCTTCTTCCATTAATTTTGAGTTCCTTGACCGTGGACGATGTAGGCGGTGGGAGGATCGAGAGAAGTCAATAAAGGAAGAAGTAGTAGTTGAGGTTGTGAAGAAAAAAACAAGAAAAAGGAGGTGCAACGTTGTGAGCTTTTGGTTGGAGTCTTCCGTCCGATGGAACACAACCGAGGGAGGCACGTCCAAATTCCAAACCTGCTCCAACCACGAGACTACCTCGTTAGGTTTCCTGTCATCTTGTGGGGTTACCCTGTTGTTCCTGTAGTAACGAGAAAATCAAACTTGTTGTGATGTTATTATGTGATGTCACGGCTTGCGAGTGCCGCGGTTGAGTAGGAATGGCCTTCTCTTCGACGCTCAGATATTCTTGGTGTTGGCGTTCGTCAGGGTGAGGAGCCGACAGGTGAATTGATAGGGGACCAGAGGTGGGTTTTGATACTCTGCTTTAGAACATTAAATATATGGGGCCAATTTGGCCGACATTAGAACTGACTCCACTGCTGACTCCAAACATTTTTATCAGTGAAAATGAGGGGGGGGGGAATCATGCAAAGATCATATCAATGAATTGATGTCAGTTTGTAGACTTGTCGATGCAAGGTCAAGGAAGAGAAACTCCTTTTTTGTTTCTCTCTTCCGGATCAAGTGTCAAGAGAGGAGATTCGATTATATGATCTTGGAGCCCACCAAATCGACGGTTTAAGACATGATCAGTAAGCCATTCGAGTGAAAAAAGAAATAATAGTAGTGTCGGCTAGAGAAACATGATGATGGGCATGGGGTAGCTAGATACTAATGTGGTGGGAGTGTTCTGTTAAACAATCTGAACATTATCTTGGCGGCTGATTAATCACAACCAAACGAAGATTATAACCCATTTGGCTTGGATGCTTTTAGCTTTTGAGTTTCCAGCAATGATGGCTGCCTCAAAACAAAAGCCGAGCCGGCAGGATTAATGACAGTCACAAGCAGGGGCAACATATGGCACGCCCGTGAACTCTAGTATGATTTCCTGAGGTTGCAGGATGCAACACCCTAAACTGGGATACATGGTCCTGTCCCAACCCTGCAGCGGCAGTCTTCACAGTCAGTGCTGATCCTATGTTTAGAGATTGCAGCATGGTGGCATGCCATAATAACCTGGCCTGGTTTCTGGTATTTTCTTTTTCTTTCTGTCACTTGCACTTTGTGTCTACTACTTGAAGTCACTTCTTGGTGCTACCGCCCCTGGAATGGTGGTTCTGCTTCACCTTGTATCTTTCAGGGCTGAAGCTGTGATGAGCATCTTAAATCCCTCTGACTATAGAGATGCTTGTCTGAACAGAGAATGGCTAGTTGAGAAACTTTGGACTTAAATAAGAGAGCAGCAGATCAGAAAGAAGCAAGGACAACATTGACTAGGATATTTGGTGGGAATGCACTTTGACTGGAACCAGGAAGATACGACCATGAGAGGTCAAGGCATTGTGACATGCTCTCGGATATGGTGTATGGTGATGATCACCCCGCAGAGAAATTGCTTGGTTAATAATATGCATGCGGGCAACATTTGTTGGGAATGGCAAGATCTATTTCCAGCCCGCATGGAACCCAACTGTCATCTTCATAGTACGACCGTTTTCTTCTGTTTGATAATGGAGGAGTCTCCCTCAGTGCACAACATAGTCACCAATAATCTTTGCAGGAACAGGATCCATCACTGAAGTGGTGAAATCGGTTACGATCCCTTACAATAATTACTCTCTTATAAATCTTGGAGAGAAGCTTGGTGGCAGCATGGCAATCATCACAGACTCTCAGATTTTTCACAATCCGGATAGGAGTTTGGGGAGCTGTACTGATGAGGCCAAAAGCAATTGCCAGTTTCTCACTGTGATATTGGAGGGCTGTTTCTTTCTCTTCCTCATCTACATTGAGAAACACAGCTGAAGTATCTGCCACATAACCTGCATGTTTTAGTTCCTTGGTCATTTCAGCCACCATTGCGTGTATCTGCCTAATTTGTGGATGGGAGTCATCTCCCATTGTAAAGTTATGAATTGATCCATTCACTTCGACGGAGCTAAATCCCGGGGCCTTCTTGATGCCTGTTTCCTTCAGTAATTTTCTTACACCAGCAACATCATTCCACCTATTATCCATGGCATACATGTTTGAAAGAAGAACACTGTAACCACAGTTATGGGGCTCTAGTTCTAGAACATGCCAAGCAGCTATTTCCCCCATCTTTGCATTCTTATGCAGCTTACATCCAGCCAGAAGAGCCCCCCATACTACAATGTTTGGCCTAAAGGGCATAGAATTGATCATATTATAAGCCTCCTCAAGCATTCCTGCTCGGCCTAAAAGATCAACCATGCATCCATAATGCTCAACCTTTGGGATTAATCCCAATTCTGACTTCATCCTCTCAAAGAACCGCTTCCCTTCTGAAATCAATCCAGAGTGGCTGCATGCATGGAGCACTGCAGTGCAGGTGATGTCATTAGGTTCCACTCTTTCCTTCTCCATCTGGGACACGAGCCTCAATGCTTTATCTCCCCAACCATGCATTGCTAGCCCACTTATCATGGCATTCCACATGCACACATCTCTGTTTCTGGCAGCGGAGAATAACCGATAAGCTGCATCTATGTCCCCGCACTTTGCATACATATCTATCAATGCTGTGGCTAGCACCGCATCCAATTCCACTCCTTGCTTGTCTATGTAGGAGTGGACCCATCTGCCAAGATCCAGCACACCTGCTTCGGCACAGAGTGAGAGGAGGCTAACCATGGTCATTTCATTTGGCCTCACCTTCTCATTCTTCATGAGAGCGAATAGATGAAATGCCTGCTCAAGGCATCTAGCCTGTGCATAACCAGAGAGCATGGTTGTCCATGTTGTTATATCCTTCTCATCCATTCTGTCAAACAGGTCCCTGGCGCTTCTGACATGCCCACACTTGCCATACATGTCCACAAGTGCTGTGGCCAGAACAAGAGACATTGCAAAACCATTTCTCAGTATGTAAGCATGTAACCACTTACCCAATTCTAAATCCCCCCTCGATCCACACTCCAGGACCAGGCTCAGCATTGTGATCTCATTTGGGAGCACGTTCTCCTGCTGCATCTGGCCAAAGAGTTGCAGCGCCTTCTCCTGCTGGTTGAGCCGAAGATGACCCACAACCATTGAAGTCCATGACACAATGTTCTTCTCATTCATCCCATCGAAGACCCTCCGGGCTGAAACATCACTTCCGCACTTGGCGTACATGTCTACCAGTGCGCTACTCAGGTTAACTCCTACAACCTCTGTGCTGCTGTTCTTTATTACATAACTGTGCATCGCCCTCCCAAGTCCTAAATCCCCAACATCCGCTAAGAGATTGAGCACATTTATCATGGCCACCTCACTGGCTTGGACCTGCGACAGCAGCATCTCTCTGACCAAACGTAGCGCTTCAGTGGGGAGCCTGTTCCTGGCAAAGCACCGGATCATCGTACTCCAAGAGACTATATCCCTCGCAGGCATTTCGTCAAACACCCTTCTAGCAGAATCCATGCTGGCGCATCCGGAGTACATCTGAATCAACGCATTGTGAACGAAGACATCCCAGTCCAAACCAACCTTCAACACAAAGCCGTGGACCTCCTCCCCAAGTTGAAGTCTTGACAGCTGCCCGCACGCCTTGAGCACAGAAGGCACCGTGAAACTGTCCAACACGACGTCGTCGCTCCTTCTCATGTGGGCATAGATTCTCAAAGCGTCCTCAGGCCTGCCGTTCTTGATGTAAGAAGAGATGAGGAGATTCAGCTGCGCCGCGGGGCTGGAGTGGAGCCGAAGGGGATAGCCGGAGAGTAGAAAGGTTGGTTGGAACCGGGTTCTGATCATGCAGGCGTGGATTTGCCTGGTCTCTTCCAGCGACGTGGGCAGTTCCTTGGATGGAACTGGAACTAGCTGCTGCTGCTGATCCGCATGGCTTCTGTGAGTGGTCAGGGGCAGAGAATTGGGTTTCTGGATGATGGCATGGATTCGGGAGAAGGGTGACAGAGTAGAGTGTCCGCTCACTGGCATGATATCCATGATGGCTCTTGCAGCCCTTCGTGCGATTTGGAAGCACCAAAATAAACAAATCGCACCAAAATAAAGTGATTTTTTAATAAATATATATACACACAATTATGATTCTATATTATATTTTATAAAAAAATTATCAGATGTTTTCCTCTTGGTTGTTTGATCTCAAGATTGGCTGGTTGAATGGATAATACCGTAAGCATAAGTTACTTACTAATATGAACGGTTCAATGTTTAGAAGTACTCTCAGAATCTCCCACTTTCTCCTTCGACATCAGATGTTCTGGGAGTACTCCTCGTCTTAATAATAATACTCTCTAATCACACATTTATATACACGGGAATCCTCACTTGATAAATTTGAGACATTTTATTAAATTCTATGAATCGGTGAGTGGGGGTGTACATGTGTGACCGTGACTTCTCTCTGATGGATCAAATTTAAAGAAATACCTATTGTTTTGAAATTATTTTGCATAAATGGACGGGCGCTGGTGATGATCTACTTGCATGGTATCCGACGGCCACGCCCCGTTGGCCATTCCAAAACGGCGTCTAGAACTTTTTAATCGTCTGGCCCGTGTTGATGACAACGTATGCGCCGAGCCGCGGCCGCCCGGACCTCCCCCGAGGATCTGAACTCCCTCTTCCCGCTGTGCGGGACGCTTCCTCGGCTCAAGCAGCTCCATGCCCAGATCCTTCTCAATGGCCTCCAGAGCTTGGTGTTCTTCGGTTCGAAGCTGGCCAGGGCCTACTTGGACCTCGGCCATCTTGGGAATGCGCGCCACTTGTTCGACCGAATTCCGGTCAAGAATGCTCGCGCATGGAACACCATCCTCGCCGGCTACTCCAAGAACCAGGACCT
This sequence comes from Amorphophallus konjac, assembly GCA_022559845.1. Lineage (NCBI taxonomy): Eukaryota > Viridiplantae > Streptophyta > Magnoliopsida > Alismatales > Araceae > Amorphophallus > Amorphophallus konjac. The sequence goes on along the minus strand of CM040123.1, from coordinate 28,773,242 downwards.
GTCTGAGGTGTTGCGTCTGTACGGGCTCATGCGGCGGGGTAACCATAGGCCCGATAGCTATAATCTGGTTTTTGTGATCCGAGCATGCACCGGGTTGTCGGCTCTGAGGGAGGGCGGCTGGGCTCACTGCGATGCTGTCCGGGCAGGTCTGGATGCGCATCAACACGTTGCCCCCGCTCTTGTCAGGATGTACACTGAGGTGGGTCTTTTGGATGACGCCCAGAAAGTTGCCGACAAGGTTTCTGCGGCGAGGCCCGTTGTTTGGGGCCTTATGATGAAAGGGTACTTGCAATGGTCGAAGGTGACGGAGGTGTTTGGCCTGTTTGCTCGCATGAAAGAGCTGGGAATTGAGTTGGAACCCTTCGCGACAGTGCATGTTTTGCAGGCCTGTGGAGATGTTGGTGCTGGTAAAGATGGAAGTGCAGTTCATGGTCTCTGCATCAAAAGGAACTTCTTGGATTCTAATATATGCTTGCAGACTTCGCTTGTTGATATGTACGGGAAGTCCAGTATGTCGGCTTGTGCTCGCAGACTGTTCGAGGAAATCTCCGACAAAGATGTTGTGCTGTGGTGTTCAATGGTGACACGGTTGACACAGAATGGGAAACCTTGTGAAGCGCTTCAGCTATTCCAACAGATGATGGAGACGATGGTGATGCCAAATGAAGTCATGTTAGCAAGTGCTCTACTTGCATGCTCTCAATTGGGAACTGTGCTGCATGGTAAGAGCATTCATGGCTATGTGATCAGGAACGAGATCAGATTGGATGTTGTGACTTATACAGCTCTTCTTGACATGTATGCTAGATGCGGATCAATTGGATGTGCTTACAAAGTATTTAATGAGATGCCAGTGAGAAATGTATTCTCATGGAGTGCAATCATTGGAGGGTTTGGGGCACATGGGCTGTGTTCGAAGGCACTTGCTCTTTTCAACCAGATGAAGCTTGAGAATGTTACACCAAACTCCGTAACATTTGTCTCGGTGCTTTCTGCTTGTAGCCACTCTGGAAAGGTCCAAGAAGGGCAACACCACTTTGAGTCCATGTCTAAGGATTATGGGATTACCCCCAAGGACGAGCACTATTCATGTATGGTTGATCTTCTTGGACGTGCTGGAGCAATTGATGAGGCAGTGGCCTTGATTAACAACCTGCCAATAACACCCGGTGCTAGTGTTTGGGGAGCTCTTCTGGGTGCATGTAGAATCCATAAACGTGTGGAATTGGCTGAAAAAGCGGCAAGTAAACTCTTCATCTTGGAACCTGATCAGCCCGGAGCATATGTGTTGCTCTCCAATATTTATGCCTCCGCAGGAATGTGGGGCCTGGTGAAGAAGATGAGGGTCATGATGAATGAGAAGGGATTGCAGAAGACATTTGGCTTCAGTTCAGTTGAAATAGGTAAGAAGGTGTACATATTTTCTGTGAAGAACATATTAGAGTATCCTAACACACAAATAGGAGAGCTTTGGTGCATGTTGAGCTGGCAGATGAAGGCACTTGAGTACACACCAGACATAGGATGAGACACTTTGTAGCCAGAGTGAGAAGCTGACGCTAGCTTTTGGCCCTCTAACATACTGGGGAGGGATTGCCCATCAGGATAACCAAGAACTTGAGAGTCTGTGGCGATTGCCACACTGCAAGTAAATTTGTATCTCTGATTACAAAGAGGGAAATCATCATGAGGGACTCCAAAAGGTTTCACCATTTCAAGGATGGAGTTTGTTCGTGTGGTGACTACTGGTAGGAGACAAACTGACCATAATTCTTCGTACCTGACGCAATAAGAGGAACTCTGTATTTAGACAACTGTACACTCTGGCCCAACATATTTAATCACCAAGGTACCGCATACCTGCTCATTTGAGATCATGTAACAGATTGCAGAATCAGAAGCGCCCCTACTTTTCCCAGTTTTTGTATGGCTTGCAGTATAGAAATAATCTTATGATAAGTGCGAGCAATTTCGCTCGCTCACCATCTGGCACCTGCCATTTCTTGGCTTGTTATCCGTATGCTTTCTTGTGTATGGGCTACATAGCATCCGCTCTCTGTGTGTGTGTGTGTGTGTGTGTGTGTGTGTGTGTGTGTGTGTGTTACATTTTCTATTGACTACACCGCATCTTACCTTTATTTTGCATAATCTAGTCTAGAATTACCCACTTTATTTCGTCTTGTACATTCTCCCATGTACATATTTTCTATCTACTTTACACCTTTGCAGAGAGAAACAATCGTAATCTCTCAATATATTAAAACTGGCATACCTTCTGATGTTGAAACTAGTGTTTTGAAAAAGGATTCCTCTTCAAGAAAGAAGCCCCCTTTTTCTCTATCTTTTTAACAGATCACCCACCTGTGACAAAAACAAAACCCTAATTTTCAAACTTATCTGACCTCCAAGCTGCATCAGCATCCCGGCAAGTAATCGATTAGTGGAATGCCGATCTCCCAATAATACTTCTGGCATCGTCTACTCCAATTCTTTTTTTGCCAAAACATGTACTAACTTCCAAATTAACCCGCATTACCACCATTACTGCGGGTAGGTTTCGAACGTGGCCCTTGTCACCAAATGATTCCTCCGCCCCGTGGGTGAAAGGGACGATAACACACCCACTTAACTATGCGTTCTCTCTAGAAGCCTTTCACATGTCGGAGTGTAGTGGAAAATTACCCCGTCCCACTCCCCCACCTCCATGAAACGCCACCTCCCGAATGGCCACGCAACCGGCCAAACCGTGTCTGTTCGGCGGACAAAAAGGGGCAACCTGATTAGAGTGGGTCTTAATAAACAAAACCGTGCTATTAAACACGCGAACAAGACGACGGCTCCAACCATCGCACTCTCGAGTCTCTCTTGTGACAAGTATTTTGCAGCACCTCCTACTCCAAACACACCATTTGACGCGTGAGTGTTCCCTTGCAACCCTGCACCCACCTTCCATGTCTCCCATCTCCGACCCCTTTTTATGGAGCTCCAAGGGTCACACCCCCTTGTTGATAATCGATGCCCTCCCAAACTCTACTACTCCTCCCCTCCTCTGTTCTTCTCGATCGTTCCTTCGGCCCTGATCCCCAATTACCCTTTTTCCTTTCTCATCATATCACATGTAGTACTCCTTGCATGTTTTACATGTAACAAGGGGGAAGGTGTTCTATTGTGCAGTGTCAACGACTTGTGTATTTGGTATTACATACTTGGCCGGGTTCTTCTCTCAGCCGGGTTCTGCCATATATGGCGTCCGGGACGGGCTCCCCCTGTGGGGCATGCAAGTTCCTGCGGCGGAAGTGCGCGGCGGGCCGCGTCTTCGCGCCGTACTTCTGCTCGGAGCAGGGGTCGACGGAGCGTTTCGCGGCGGTGCACAGGGTCTTCGGCGCCAGCAACGCGTCGAAGCTGCTCCTGCATGTGCCACCCGCCGACCGCTGCGAGGCCGCCGTTACCATCGCTTACGAGGCTCAGGCGAGGATCACGGACCCCGTGTACGGCTGCGTCGCTCATATCTTTGCCTTGCAGCAGCAGGTGGTATATACGTATATGATTCCTTCTTCCTTCTTCTCCATCTCAGGCATAGATATATAGATGTCGAGGTTAAGATGGCAGCTGGATTCCTCTCCAAATTATGTCGTCTGTGTGCGTTTTAAATGTAACTGCCCATAAGAGCACCAACACCGTTAGAATTTCTGTTGTTCTCTTTCTTGAGGATTAGTCACACTTGTCATATCAGACCAGAAGATTACATTTGACGGAGAAGAAGATCTTCTGAAAGCCACTTTGGATTTGGTCAGGTAGCCAGCTTGCAAGTTCAACTTATGCAGGCAAGAGCAGAGCTAGCACGTATGATGGGTGACAGTTCCTCGTCACTGGAGAAGAACCAGGACTGGCGGCAGGACAGTGTTAGAACCCCTCCCTCGCAGTCGCAGGCTTGTCCACACGGCCATCCCTTCTCTCCACAGAGCTCTCTGGACAGCATCGACCACAGCCCGGACGCATGCTCCGCCGAAGAGGTCTACCTCAGAGAGGATGTTCCCCCCATGCACCCACGTCTTAAGATCAGAGGGCAGCAGTGTGACATGGGTGAGCTACAGGATCTTGCGCTGAGGATGATCAGGAACTAACATTGGTGGGGCTCCATATACACTAAAGATACAAAGTTAATAAGTTGAGGCCGCCTTCAGCCTAAATAAAAGTCCCCCTCTTATTGAGTGGGGCCTCATATGAAACCTCTCTCTCTCTCTCTCTCTCTCTCTCTCTCTCTCTCTCTCTCTCTCTCTTTTGGTTTTCTCTTGATCTTATCAGGTGTTGTCCTAAACAAAGGACAACAGGTTAGGCCAAAGGAGAATGTGCGGTGGACGGACAAACTCATGCGAAATGATCATGGAATCTTGGTCTTCTTCATCAACTATTTGGTCCCCTAGCCTATAGACCAATAGTTCATGTTAACACAATGTGCTCACTAATACGAAGCATCCGAATGGGCATGCTTTGGCGACCTTTAACTATACGTTTGGATTACATGATTGTGTAAAGCTAATGCTTAACCGTGTTCGTTTGCAAGACCTCGGCTGCAAGCGCCTTGGAGCTATCTTTGGGTTCCCATCTGGTCATTATTTTAATTAGTAGCAAACGTAGGGCCTTAATCTGTGACAATGGCAAGCTACAGATCTATGACCAACGCTTTCATGCCTTCGTAAAGCGTCCACTGAGTTATTGGATGCACTCAAAAGGGGCTAAATTCTGTGTTACTGCAACGGGATCGTGTGAAGATGAATATTACTGTCTAATCATATTCATTCGGAAGATTAATGTCTGAGTACCATTAGATAAGGGATTTCTACGTATGTACCCTTATAAAATTTGGTTTTGTCAAATATACCCATCTGAGCATATTATTAAAATTATTCTTGATTCAGAGAGAAATGTTACGGTTATACCCCTATAATTTACTACCGTCGATGGGAGGCGAATATTCCATCTACCGTCGTGAAAAATGTCTAAAACACCTTTAGAGAGAGAGAGAGAAAAAAAGAGATCCCTCCCCCTCTCCCCATCACTGCCGGCGCCCCCTTCTCCCTCTCCCCCATCTCGTAGCAGAGCCCCCTCCCCCTCACCATCAGCACCCCTTCCCCCTGTCCCCCATCACACCGCCGACTCCTCCTGTGACGACCCAGAGCTTCGGATACCGATATACCGATGAAATCGATACACCGATACCAAGAACTGGGGAAGCCACCCAAGAGGCTGATGAGGCCCCTGAAGGGTTAAAGAAGTTTGCTGAGGAGTTGCATAACGAATTGGGACCGCAGGCGCGCAATATTAATTAGGACAGCAATTAATAAATAAGTGCGGAAGCAAATAAAATATCAGAGTGGTAGAATATATACAATAGTCCAGATTTTTCAATAAAAAGAGGTCCACTGTACAACTACACGGGGCATACCCCGGCACAACAGAACAAAAGACAAACCAACACAGCTGGCACTCTAACGACGCTCGGCACAACCACGAGAAGGACCGGCGGACGACTAGGGCGGCTCACCTGAAAGAAGGAAGGGTGAGTCACAGCCAGACTCAGTAGGGGTCACGAGGATCCCTACCCCAAACAAAACAGACAAGCAGGCAAACATAAAAGTAATTAGAGCATGCATTTAAATAATAAGGCAGACATACAATTTAATAAATAAATAACAACAGAAAATAAATCTACCAATAGAATAAACCACTGCTAACCAAGTGAAGTGAGAGACGGAACAACCCACTAGAAGAACAAGACCAGACGCGTCCCCTGACGACTTACACTGCGTCTCGGCAACTCGCAAGTCTAGCTCACGACAAGCGGGAGGCGTAACAGGACCAAACCAAGTACTAGTCAGAGCGACACTCGTCAGTGCCTGTCCAAGTCTCCGACCACGTGTGCACACACTGACTCCTGCCTAGAGCCAGGCCTCTAACTAGTTCCCCCCCGTTGGACGCAACGATAACCGCAGGGGCCCACGGTAACTAGCTTACAAACCGTTCCTCGGGAACACCCCTCCACCTCTCCCGGGTGGGACGACACGCTCGGTCGCTGGGCTACGACTAGTGGTTCCATCACAAGGGAAGAGAAAGTAATTCCATCGGGATCTATTAATAAGTCATCGGTCATAAAACAACCTAAACATGGCATATATACAACATGGAATGCATTAGAAATTGACCATGCATGCTATTAAAACCCAAAGGAATGTAACGGTCTAGGGTTGCCGCGTCACAGAGTGTGACGGCCAAGGGAAGGAGCGTCACAAGGGCTGTGACGGTCAAGGACGGGGGCGTTACAAGGGCTGCGACGCGTCCCGTGGGGACCGTCACGGCGAGGCTGTAAGGCACCAGGGCAGGGGCGTTACACAAACGTAACGCGCCTCCCCGGAGCCGTTACGCCCGCCCGAGGCTAAAAATAAAACCACAGCTATACTAACGTTCTAACAGGACGTAACGCGCTCCCGGAAGCGCGTTACAACGCCCTGACGGCTGCTCGACAGGCCGTTAGGCCAACCCCCATACTAAGTCAATGGTCAAACCGGTCAAGTAATGGTCATGTGACGGTCTAGCAGATGATCGCCACACCAAGTGTGACGCCCCTACAGTGGGTCGTCACACAGTCATAACGCACCCCACAAGGGCCGTTACAGTGTGACGGCCTCTGGAAGAACCGTCACACCAGCTGGGAGCTTAAACCGAAACGGTCAAAACCAAACCCCCTCCCGGTCGAGCCGGATCGACGGGGAAACGTGGAAAAACTGTAAAACCTGCCAAGCCACAACATTCTATAACTAATCCATGCATCAAAACATAAAAATAATGCCCATGGAGTGATTTTCAAGAATTTAGCCTAAATTACACTAACATGGAATTTTGCATGGAAATTGAAGAAATCGACGTCGGATGGACGTGCATGCTATGTCAATACGATCCTAGCGAGGCGAGGATTCCATCCCCCTACCTTAATCGCGACGAAAATCAGATTTGGGCCGCATGCAAGCAACGGGTCACCGCGGCTCCTCCCACCCCGTCTCACCTCCACATCCCATGAACCGCGACGAGGTCAGCGTCTACGCGTTCCTCGCGACGAGCCGATTCCAACAACACCTCCGGCGCCTCGATCCGCGGCCGTCCGGACCAAGACCGAGAGAGTGGGGGCGGAGAGATCGTGAGAGGGAGAGAGAGAAAGAGGGAGAACGAGTGAGGGAGAGAGAAATCGATGGGGAGAGAGAGAGAGAGAGAGAGATATATATATATATATATATATATATTAACATTATTATTATTATTATTATTATTATTATTTTAAAAACTTAACCCTAATTGTCATTAACCTTAAACAAATTCCGATAAATGCCAAACGAACGCCTAAAAATCCGTAAAAATAGCCAAAACGATCAGGACAAAGCCTAGATCCGAACTGCTAATAATCCGCTAAGGCACGAGCGCTACAGTCCCTCCCTCCTTAAAGAAATTTCATCCCCGAAATTTAAACAGAAGGCGAAAGGAGGCAATTGCAAAATTAAAGCATACCTTGAAAATAAAAGGCTGGCTTCCCACGTGGTATAAAATAGATGCGCTTGTATCTGCAATCAACCACGGCACTACACAATTCCAGCCAGTCCATGCCTAGAATAGCGTCATATTCGGCCAACTTCAATGCATAAAGTTTCACAGGCATCAGCCGATTGCTGACGACAATAGGGGAATCTTCTAGGCACACCGGAGTGGACATGAAATCTCCAGAGGGTAACTCCACGAGTAAATTACAGAACACTTCGGTCATCGGCTCCTCGATGCGAGCAAGAAAATCCTCGGACACAAAAGAATGAGTTGCACCAGAATCGAAAAGAACATGAGCTGGACGACCAAAAATCGAAACCGTACCTTCTACCAGATTAGCTGCCACAGCTTCTGCACGAGTGATGTGAGTGACCCTGTCTCTCGGAGGACGGCTGGCTGCAGAAGACTGCTAGGAAGGAACTGGAGCAGATAGATAAGACGGCTGAGGTTGAGGCGGCGGAGGAAGATGAAACTGAGGCTGCTGCGGCTGGGTAAACTGCGAAAACTGTACCGGCGTCGACTTCGACGGACAGTCTCGAACCACATGACCCGACTGATCACAGCGATAACAGACGATCGGCAAGGAACACGGCACGCCTGGATGACTGCCACCACACCTCAAACACGGACGCTGCTGACCACTGGAAAAAACTTGACGCGGTCGAACAGAAGGAACGGACAGCTGACTCAGATCGGAAGGTGCCGGATGCTCAAACTTCCTCTTCGACTTCTTATTCTTGAATTGCCAGAAGTGGGAGTCAGGAGAAGAAGAAACACCGCTGACAGCAGGAACGGCAGAAGGAACTCCTGGGACAGACGGCTGGTAAGTCGGCTGAAACTGCACAGTCGGCTGCACCATTCTTGCCTGAGAAAGCCCTCGAGTCCTCGCCATTTCCATCTCCACTACAACATCTGCCTGGTACGCTGAATCCAACTCAGACACTCGGGTAGCGAACAACGGCAGGCTCAATTCCGCTTTCAGTCCGCGCAAAAACTGCTGAGTCTTCATAGCTTCATCAGCAAAAATATGGGGTGCGTACCTGCCCAACTCGATGAACTTATCTCGATACTGTAACACAGTCATGTCACCTTGCGTCAACTCCAGAAACTGATACATCTTCGCTAACTTGAGGCAGGCTGGAGTGTAAGAACGCTCGAAAGCAGCAACAAACTCAGCCCAGGTGATTTGCCGAAGCGGACGGGAATGAAAGGCAACCTCCCACTCTGCAGTCCACCACGTGCGTGCGGTACCTTGAAGCTGATAAGTAGCCAACATGACTCGCTCATCATCCGCGCACTCCATCGATTGGAACACGCACACAGTAGCATCGAGCCACGATCTAGTTGCCTCCGGATCTGATTGACCCTCGAAAGTCGGTGGGTGGAACAGAAGGAATTCCTTTAACGCTCTACCATGGCCACCAGACACTTCATCACGCGGAGCAGGGTTAACGGAAGCTGGCACAGCTGGGGCAGAGGAAGTGCCACTCTCCTCCCGAGGAGCCCGAGCTTTCTTCCATCCACGAGGCAACATCTTGAACCTAGGAAACACACGATAACGGAAAGTCATCAGTAATCACGAGAAACATCCTAATCCAGCAACAGACAACACAGTGGACCAGCTCTGGACCAGCGCAAGTTCCAATTCCTAATACAAATCCCCAACACAGCTCTGATACCAACTGTGACGACCCAGAGCTCCGGATACCAATATACTGATGAAATCGATACACCGATACCAAGAACTGGGGAAGCCACCCAAGAGGCTGATGAGGCCCCTGAAGGGTTAAAGAAGTTTGCTGAGGAGTTGCATAACGAATTGGGACCGCAGGCGCGCAATATTAATTAGGACAACAATTAATAAATAAGTGCGGAAGCAAATAAAATATCAGAGTGGTAGAATATATACAATAGTCCATATTTTTCAATAAAAAGAGGTCCACTGTACAACTACACGGGGCATACCTCGGTACAACAGAACAAAAGATAAACCAACACAGCTGGCACTCTAACGACGCTCGGCACAACCACGAGAAGGACCGACGGACGACTGGGGCGGCTCACCTGAAAGAAGGAAGGGTGAGTCACAGCCAGACTCAGTAGGGGTCACGTGGATCCGTACCCCAAACTAAACAGACAAGCAGGCAAACATAAAAGTAATTAGAGCATGCATTTAAATAATAAGGCAGATGTACAATTTAATAAATAAATAACAACAGAAAATAAATCTACCAATAGAATAAATCACTGCTAACCAAGTGAAGTGAGAGATGGAACAACCCACTAGAAGAACAAGACCAGACGCGTCCCCTGACGACTTACACTGCGTCTCGGCAACTCGCAAGTCTGGCTCACGACAAGCGGGAGGCGTAACAGGACCAAACCAAGTACTAGTCAGAGCGACACTCGTCAGTGCCTGTCCAAGTCTCCGACCACGTGTGCACACACTGACTCTTGCCTAGAGCCAGGCCTCTAGCTAGTTCCCCCCCCATTGGACGCAACGGTAACCGCAGGGGCCCACGGTAACTAGCTGACAAACCGTTCCTCAGGAACACCCCTCCACCTCTCCCGGGTGGGACGACACGCTTGGTTGCTGGGCTACGACTAGTGGTTCCATCACAAGGGAAGAGAAAGCAATTCCATCGGGATCTACTAATAAGCCATCGGTCACAAAACAACCTAAACATGGCATATATACAACATGGAATGCATTAGAAATTGACCATGCATGCTATTAAAACCCAAAGGAATGTAACGGTCTAGGGCTGCCGCGTCACAGAGTGTGACGGCCAAGGGAAGGAGCGTCACAAGGGCTGTGACGGTCGAGGATGGGGGCGTTACAAGGGCTGCGACGCGTCCCGTGGGGACCGTCACGGCGAGGCTGTAACGTGCCAGGGCAGGGGCGTTACACGAACGTAACGCGCCTCCCCGGAGCCGTTATGCCCACCCAAGGCTAAAAATAAAACCACAGCTATACTAACATTCTAATAGGACGTAACGCGCTCCCGGAAGCGCGTTACAACGCCCTGACGGCCACCCGATAGGCCGTTAGGCCAACCGCCATACGAAGTCAATGGTCAAACCGGTCAAGTAACGGTCATGTGACGGTCTAGCAGATGACCGCCACACCAAGTGTGACGCCCCTACAGTGGGCCGTCACACAGCCGTAACGCACCCCACAAGGGCCGTTACATTGTGACGGCCTCTGGAAGAGCTGTCACACAAGCTGGGAGCTTAAACCGAAACGGTCAAAACCAAACCCCCTCCCGGCCGAGCCGGATCGACGAAGAAACGTGGAAAAACTGTAAAACCTGCCAAGCCACAACATTCTATAACTAATCCATGCATCAAAACATAAAAATAATGCCCATGGAGTGATTTTCAAGAATTTAGCCTAAATTACACTAACATGGAATTTTGCATGGAAATTGAAGAAAACGACGTCGGATGGACGTGCATGCTATGCTAATGCGATCCTAGCAAGGCGAGGATTCCATCCCCCTACCTTAATCGCGACGAAAATCGGATTTGGGCCGCATGCAAGCAACGGGTCACCGCGGCTCCTCCCGCCCCGTCTCACCTCCACGTCCCACGAACCACAATGAGGTCAGCGTCTACGCGTTCCTCGCGACGAGCCGGTTCCAACAACACCTCCCGCGCCTCGATCCGCGGCCGTCTGGACCAAGACCGAGAGAGTGGGGGCGGAGAGATCGTGAGAGGGAGAGAGAGAAAGAGGGAGAACGAGTGAGGGAGAGAGAAATCGATGGGGATATATATATATATATTAAAATTATTATTTTAAAAACTTAACCCTAATTGCCATTAACCTTAAACAAATTCTGATAAATGCCAAAGGAACGCCTAAAAATCTGTAAAAATAGCCAAAATGATCAGGACAAAGCCTAGATCCGAACTGCTAAGAATCCGCTAAGGCACGAGCGCTACACCTCCTCTCACCCTTCCTCTCACTGCAGCCCCCCTCCCCTCTCCCCCTCTCCCCCTCCCAGTCGTCTCTCCCCTCACAGTAGGCGTCGGCCCTGCCTTCCCTCTCCTCCTCCCCGTCGTCTACCCCCCTCCCCCTCTCCCCCTCCTCACCGTCTCTCCCACCCCCTCTCCCACTCACATCCGGCACCAGCCCTCCCTCCCCTCTCCCCCTCGCAGCAGGCCCCCCTCCCCCTCTCCCCCTCAACGCCGACGCCGACCCCTCTCCCCCTCGCAGTAGGCTCCCCTCACTGTCGTCTCTCCCTCCCCCTCTCCCCCTCTCCCCCTCCCCCTCCCTATCGCCTCCCCCTCTCCCTCACAGCAGCCCCCCTCACCCCCTCCCCCTCGTCTCCCCCTCCCCCTCTCCCCCACATCGTCGGCGCCGGGCCCCGTCCCCTCTCCCCCTCTCCATCGTCTCCCCCTCCTCCTCCCTCTCCCCCTCACCGCTAATGCTGGCTTCCTCTCCCCCTCTCCCCCAACCTCGTAGCCGGTGGCACTGCCCTGTGGGTTTCGTCTGTAAGAGAGAGAGAGAGAGAGAGAGAGAGAGAGAGAGAGAGAGAGAGAGAGAGAGAGAGAGAGAGAGAGAGAGAGAGAGAGAGAGAGAGAGAGGATAATCAAAGTTATTTTTATTTTTATTTTATTTTTGTTAACTAAGTATAGATTAGACATTTTACTCTTTTACTCATCTTTAACCCGAGTTAAACACACGGGAGTTACAGTGAGGACATAATCATGACATTACATATATTTCAAGAATATTCATGATAATATGTTCAGATGAGGGATATATTTGATAAAATCAAACTTTATAGGGGTATATATGTAAAAATCTCATTAGATAACTCATGATAATTTTCTCTGGCACAGAATTAACATGCGACATCTGATCTAATAATTTGTTAATATCAAAAAATGACGAAAGATGCAATGAACTTGCGATGATCTAGTATTCTCTCACAATAAAATATTAAACATTTTAAGTTTAGTATTTTCATGTAATAACAAAACGGTGGATTACTCATTCCCATTCTAAGTTTAGAGTTTTGAAGATATATATATCTTCTGATTTATAGTGTCTCAATAATACTTGATAAAAATCTTAAAATACTTAAGTCCACTCTAAAATTTTTAAAAAATAGAAGGAATGACTTTTGAATAAAAATGAGACAAAATGGAGTCACATTTAATCTGACTTTCACTTGTTGCACCGTAGGCATACAGTGAAACAAGTTGTGCCCCCCAGCGGTGCAAGCAACGTTATATATATGTATATATTTTTTGACCTTATTTGTAACACTCTCATATATAATAAAGTTGTACTTTATATCACCGAGGCGTCTTTTGAAGTATCGACTCAGTTCTTGAAAGAACTCCGAAATTAAGCGTGCTTAATAGGGAGTAGTACTGGGATGAGTGACCTCCTGGGAAGTCCTTCATTCTGGAGCCGATCACTGTTAGAAAGGGACAAAACCGTAAGGTCCGTAGGCTAAAGCGGACAATATCTCGACGGTATAGAATACGGAACGTGACAATTAAAGTGGTATCAGAGCTTAGGTCTCAGGACTTACTTATTCCTAGGAAAATGTCATGGCATAGGCTAAGTCCCAAGATTAAGGACCCATACCTATGAACTAGGAAAGAAATTTCCAACCCATGTGAGAATTGGGTAGAGACCGGGATGAGATAGTTAATTAAAAAAAATTATCTCTAGGATAATCCCCTTCCAATTCCATAAGAATTAATTGCTTGTTTATTTCTTCAGGCACTTTACTCTTCCAATGGCCGTTAAACGTGCCACAAATCGTACTAATTGGGAAGCAATGCAGCAAACAGTTGCGGGTCTTACCCAGGCCCTACAGACTGTGGCCGAAGCTGGCGCTCAGGCTGGCACGGGTAATCTGCATGGGAACTTTCGGAGCATGAACCCTCCAAGATTCTCGGGATCCTCCTACCCCGACGAGGCGGAGAATTGGATTGATGAAATGAACATAATATTCGACGTTATGCAATGCACTGATCAAGAAAAGGTCAGTCTCACCACCTTCCAGTTGAACAAGGATGCGCGTACTTGGTGGAAAGCTATTCCGGCACCGCCTCCAAACGCACCACATACTTGGGAGGGATTCCTCACACTCTTCCGTGCAAAGTACTTCTCCGAACATGTCAAAGAAAGAAAAGCTGCAGAATTTGCTTCCTTAAGGCAAGGCATGATGTCTGTGGCAGAGTATGAGCTCCAATTCTCTCGGCTAGCACCTTATGCTCCCTACCTAGTTAGCACAGACCTATTAAAGGACAACCGATTTATGGACGATTTAAGGCTCGGATTTATTCAACAACTTGGGACTCAAAATATCCGCACATATACGGAAATGGTCTAACGAGCATATCTATGTGAAAGAACCCTGGAGAAGGTGGAGAAGTTCCAAGGGAAAGAAGAAAGGTCGAGCTGAAAACATGATAGGCGAGAGGAAAAAGAAGAAAGGTTTAGCATCACGGAGGATGACGAACCCCATTATAACAAGAGGTCCCACAATGGGAACGGTAATGGAAAAAGAAAAAGTAATGGAAAAAAGAATGACAATGGCAACGACAATGGAAAGAATAAAAGAGCCAAGGAGGAGGAAGAAATGCAGGTCATGGTGACTTGCTCAATCTGTGAGAAGTTCGGACACACGATCGAAGAATGCTGGAAGCGTCTCGGCGCTTCTCTTAAATGTGGAAGTCGGGAACATCACTTGCCCATGTGTCCTCTCATAAAGGAACAATCTTCAAGAGATAACAATGGACGTGGGTGACGAGGCCAACTAAATGCCATCTTGGATGATGAAGCTAAAACGATTGAAGGTACCGTCTTGACCCATGCATATTCATTATTGCCTTAATTAATTATGCAACTCATTAACTATAAGAAAATTAATACTCTCCATAAATTCTATGAAATGAATTTGGGGACCAAATTCTTCTAAGTGGGGGAGGTTGTAATGCCCGAGAATTTTCTAAGAATTTTCTGGGATTTAATATGATTATTAAGCATTAAGTAGACTTAATGGGCTATTTAAGAAGTAAAGGTCTATTTATTAGTTATTTAAAGACCCTTATATTATGTTAGGGTAAAATCCACTAAATAGGCCCACAAGACACAAATCCAAGTCTCTTAGGCCTAAGCCCAATTATAGAAACGTAATGGGAATTTAAAAGGGGATAAATAGCACAAATAAGGGATAAATAGGGAATAAAAGTAAAATTTCAAAAATTTCAGAAAAAGGCCAGTTGGGGGTCTATCGCGCGATCGCCAAATCACCCTAGCGATCCTTCCATGACCGCTACACCCTTCCAGTTCCGTAAATGGAAGAAACGTGAAAAGCTTAGATCTTTGACATCCAAATCCTCATGGATCGAAGTGTGTAGACATGTAAACATGTCTAGGACTCTTAAGGATCGATCCTACTCCTAATCAGGACTCCCAACTCGATCAAATCCTCAGCCCTAACTCAAAACCCTATAAATAGATCCTAATTTCGACCCATGTGAACCCTAATGTTGACTCGCGTATTTCGAAGGTAAGGAGACATCTTCTCAGATTAGTCCTTTAGAGTAATTTATTCTCCTTAGTTTTATCTAACTCACCTCCAATTTTCGAGCTAGAAGACCCAGCCTTTGAAGAATTAGGGCGTCTGCAAGTCGGTGGTTCGCAGTAGGTTGCACAGGAACCAGTGCACCGGTCCAGTGAGAATCAGAAAATTAGAAGCCCTAATCGAGGTATTTAGAAGTTGATCCTTTACAACTTTTTGTTCCTTTTCTATCTTCTACCTACCCTTCAAATTTCACAGTGTTAGGTCAAGTGGTTGAAGAGAACGAGAGACGGAAAGTTGCTGGTTTAGCACAGGACGTACAGAAACTAGGGTCGACTTTCAATCAGAAATCCGAAGTCTAGGGATCGAATCAAAGGTAGGTTATCTCATGAAAAGGAAAAATTAATGTATTAGGAGTAAAAGTTCTCTGATTTCTCATAGTCTCATGCTTTGTACGGGGAGAATTTCATGTTTTACTATCGTTGTGCATCTAGGTTATCACTGCATGCATGGACCATACCTTTATTAAGAAAAGTAAATATTTGGCTTAATTCATGCAAACCATGCATCTCCATGACTTTATTTTTGGTAGTAATATGTTATCTTCCTGTCCAGCATGTTTTCATAAGGTTTACTGCCGTAGAATGGGCTTTAGTGCTCTATTTTTGACTCTAGTCGGCAGGGAAAAACGGTCTCCACAAGACCACCAAGGTTCCTTTAGCGGTCCCCGACTGATCGCTTACGTATCAGAAACGGTCCCGAGAAGACCGCCTTTATGTCTCAGTTTCCTGCATGATGTTAACCCGAAATAGATTGCAGAACAACCCTATTTATCATATGTTAGGCCTAGATAATTAGACTCTACTCCTGATTATGATGTTATATTCATAACTTTGGATAAGTTAACTACCCATTTGGATAGATTTCATGTTCTTTACGCGTTTTAAACCTAGTTTAAGCTTGTACTATTTTCATGCCAAAACTCATATAGTTTGTATTAAAGTATTTCTACATAGTTTATGGACTTGTGCTATAGATGTTTTGATCGCTGTTTTATCACGATCTCACTCTCATATTTTGAGTCTTTTTCTTAAGTACATGACACGTATTCCAGTATGATGTCATTAGTTACACTTTACACTCATAGGCACACAATCTTGGACTTGTGATACTCTCTGTTGGATATTCCTTCCACCGGACTATGTGATCTTATTTCAAGACCTCTGTAAGTCTCCGTGAGTCTGGGATTTCCACTTGGACGTCGAGCTGGTTATACTCTCAAAATCCAATTGTTTAGAAAGCACTTGCACTACCGGTGTTTTTCTGAGTTCTAGATCTTAGCGGCCCTCTAGAGACCGCAATCGTCTAGTAGCGGCCATTCCCTTAATTGCCAAATGATGCCTAGCGGCCTTGCCATGACCGCATGGTTCCAGTTCGTTCATTGAGTCAATAAACGGTCCTGTACGGACTGCTAAAGTATATAAACGGTTCATATATGACTGCTATTTTAAGAAACGGTCCTGGCATGACCGTTTCTGTCTCAGTTGTTCTTAACCCAGGGTTTGACCCAAGGGTTGATTTTTCTATGATCCTAGATGGTCTATTGATTATCTAGAACCTAACACCTTATTCTAAATTAAAGCTATCTAATGAATTATGAAAATTAAGGAATATGCCATTATGCTGCCGAATTCTTTCCGTAGCATGACCTTGTTTTAGATCAGTCCTTGAATTCTCATGTTCATAATTGAAGCATTCATACCTTGGTATTGAGTATCATAAGGTTATTGTTGAATTGTACATTATTGGCCTATTTTATTGATATTTATCGTGGAAGTAGCTTGATTTATAACTTGAAGATGCAGTTCGGGCACTGATTATGTCCAAGGGCTCCATGCTAGCCCCCTCGGCTGATTGTCGAAAACGTGCTGAAAACTATGGGATACGATGATACTGGTGTTGCATTGTGCTGGGAGTACTTATTTTTATAGACGAGTGAAAATCATGAGGCTCTACATGAAAGTATTACATTCTTGTGACATGACTTTCTAGTGCATGACCTTCATGGTTATGAATAGTACAGTCTCGATACATGCTAGTACATTCTTGTTATATGAAAGGCCACTATACATTCTTGAAGGCCACTATACATTCTTGAATGATTATCCTCTCAATCTATCTCATGTCTTCATAGTGATATCTTGTTAGTTACTTGCGTTATTACTATGATTTTGTTCGCATGTTTCATCATATGCATCTGTCTTATTTTCTAGAGCTAAAATGCTAATTACTTAAACATTACATTCGTGTTGATACGAAGATACCTACTGGGTAAGTGTGCTCATTCTTTACTTTTTCAATCTTTTCAGGAAACTCTAACGGGGATTCGGATTACTCAAGTGAAGGATCCGAGAGTGATTAAGATCGAGAGAAGACCTAGTAGAGCTATGAGTCAAGTCGAGTCTATGTACTTTTCTTTTTATTTGAGTCTAGTAAAATGAGTCAATTATCATTGTACTTGAATATTATTCAATAAAGTGAAGTTTTGACTATATTATTTTGTGCATTCCCTTTTATATGTGAATGTGTTAGTGCTATGATTTTATTGCTTGCATGTGGCGTTATAGCCGACTGCTCACGTTCTCGATTATCTTCTGCTGTACTTATATCTCAGGACGTGACAGTTAAAGAACTTTAACTGTCATGCCCCGTACTCTATACCGTCAAGGTATTGTCTGCTTTGGCCTACCGACCTCACGATTTTGTCCCTTTCTAACAATGATCGGCTCCAGAATGGAGGACTTCTTGGGAGGTCACCCATCCCAGTACTACTCTCCATTAAGCACGCTTAATTTTGGAGTTCTTTTAAGAACTGAGTCGATACTTCAAAAGGTGCCTTAGTGATATAGAGTACAACTTAGCTATATTTGAGGGTGTTACAATCTACCCCTCTTATATAGGCGACGTCCTCGTCCCTGGGCACATATAACACAGAATCAAGCTCCCAGACAAGTAGGACTCTAGAGGTGGCCCCTACAGGCTCAAGAGGTGGCTCCCACTATGTAACATTTTATCCCATTGCGGGTTCAAGAGGTGGCTCCCATAGCGTAGCACTTTGCTATATATGGCACTTAGTTCCCACACTTCCGGCTGGGGTATGGCTCTGATACCACTTTAACTGCCACGCCCCGAGATATAAGTACAGCGGAAGATAATCGGGAACGTGAGCAGCCAGCTACTACGTCACAAGTGAGCAATAAAATCAGAGCGCTAACACATTCACACATAAAAGGGAATGCACAAGATAATATACTCAAAACTTCACTTTATTGAATAATATTCAAGTACAATGATAATTGACTCATTTTACTAGACTCAAATAAAGAGAAAAGTACATAGACTCGACTTGACTCATGACTCTACTAGGTCTTCTCTCGATCTTTAATCACTCTTGGATCCTTAACTTGACTAATCTGAATCCCCACTAGAGTTTCCTGAAAATATTAGAAAAGTAGGGAATGAGCACACTTGCCCAGTAGGTATCTTTGTATCAACATGAAGGGAATGTTTAAGTAATTAGCATTTTAGCTCTAGAAAATAAGACGGATGCATATGATGAAACATGTGAACAAAACCATAGTAATAACGCAAGTAACAAGATATCACTATGAAGACATGAGATAGATTGAGAGGATAATCATTCAAGAATGTATAGTGGCATTTCATATAACAAGAATGTATTAGCATGTATCGAGAATGTACTATTCATAACCATGAAAGTCATGCACTAGAAAGTCATATAACAAGAATGTAATACTTTCATGTAGAACCTCGTGGTTTTCACTCGTCTATAAAAACAAGTACTCCTAGCGCAATGCGACGCCGGTATCATCGTACCCCATGGTTTTCAACACGTTTCCGACAATCAGCCGAGAGGGCTAGCATGAAGCCCTTGGACACAATCAGTGCCCGAACTGCATCTTCAAGTTATAAATCAAGCTACTTCCACGAGAAATATCAATAAAGTAGGCCAATAATGTACAATTCAACAATAAGCTTATGATACTCAATACCAAGGTATGAATGCTTCAATTATGAACATGAGAATTCAAGGACTGATTTAAAACAAGGTCATGCTACGGAAAGAATTCGGCAGCATAATGGCATATTCCTTAATTTTCATAATTCATTAGATAGCTTTAATTTAGAATAAGGTGTTAGGTTCTAGATAATCAATAGACCATCTAGGATCATAGAAAAATCAACCCTTGGGTCAAACCCTGGGTTAAGAACAACTGAGACAGAAACGGTCATGCCAGGACCATTTCTTAAAATAGCGGTCATATATGGACCGTTTATATACTTTAGCGGCCGGTACAGGACCATTTATTGACTCAATGAACGAACTGGAACCATGCGGTCATGGCAGGGCCGCTAGGCGTCATTTGGCGGTTAAGGGAATGGCCTCTACTAGACGGTTGTGGTCTCCAGAGGGCCGCTAAGATCTAGAACTCAGAAAAATACTGGTAGTGCAAGTGCTTTCTAAACAATTAGATTTTGAGGGTATAACCAGCTCGATGTCCTAGTGGGAATCCCAGGCTCACGGAGACTTATGGAGGCTTTGAAATAAGATCACCTTGTCCGGTGGAAGGAATATCCAACAGAGAGTATCACAAGTCCAAGATTGTGTGCCTATGAGTGCAAAGTGTAACTAATGACATCGTACTGGAATACGTGCCATGTACTTAAGAAAAAGACTCAAAAGATGAGAGTGAGATCGTGATAAAATAGTGATCAAAACATCTATAGCACAAGTCCATAAACCATGTAGAAATACTTTAATACAAACTATATGAGTTTTGGCATGAAAATAGTACAAGCTTAAACTAGGTTTAAAACATGTAAAGAACACAAAATCTATCCAAATGGGTAGTTAACTTGTCCAAAGTTATGAATACTACATCATAATCAAGAGTAGAGTCTAATTATCTAGGCCTAACATACGATAAATAGGGTTGTTCTGTAATCTATTTCGGGTTAACAACATGCATGAAACTGAGACATAAAGGCGATCTTCTCAGGACCGTTTCTGATACGTAAGCGGTCAGTCGGGGACCGCTAAAGGTACCTTGGCGGTCTTGGGGAGACTATTTTTCCCTGCCGGCCAGAGGAGTCAAAAATAGAGCACTAAAGCCCATTGTAAGGTAGTAAACCTTATGAAAACATGCTGGACAAGAAGAAAACATGTTACTACCAAAAATAAAGTCATGGAGATGAATGGTTTGCATGAATTAAGCCAAAATATTTACTTTTCTTAATAAAGGTATGGTCCATGCATGCAGTGATAACCTAGATGCACAGCGATAGTATAACATGAAATTCTCCCCGTACAAAGCATGAAACTATGAGAAATCAGAGGACTTTTACTCCTAATACATTAATTTTACCTTGTCATGAGATAACCTACCTTTGATTCGATCCCTAGACTTCGGATTTCTGATTGGAAGTCGACCCTAGTTTCTGTACATCCTGTGCTAAACCAGCAACTTTCAGTCTCTCGTTCTCTTCAACCACTTGACCTAACACTGTGAAATTTGAAGGGTAGGTAGAAGATAGAAAAAGGAACAAAAAGTTGTAAAGGAACAACTTCTAAATACCTCAATTAGGGCTTCTAATTTTCTGATTCTCACTGGACCGGTGCACTGGTTCATGTGCAACCTGCTACGAATCAGCAACTTGCAGACGCCCTAATTCTTCAAAGGCTGGGTCTTCTAGCTTGAAAATTGGAGGTTAGTTAGATAAAATTAAGGAGAACAAATTACTCTAAAGGACTAACCTGAGAAGATGTCTCCTTACCTTTAAAATATGTGAGCCAACATTAGGGTTTGCATGGGTCAAAATTAGGATATATTTATAGGGTTTTGAGTTAGGGCTGAGGATTTGATCGAGTTGGGAGTCCTAATTAGGAGTAGGATCGATCCCTAAGAGTCCTAGACATGTTTACATGTCTATACACTTCGATCCATGATGATTTGGATGCCAAAGATCCAAGCTTTTCACGTTTCTTCCATTTACAAAATTGGAAGGGTTTAGCGATCATGGAAGGACTGCTAGGGTGGTTTGGCGGTCGCGTGACATACCGCCAATTGGCCTTTTTTTTTTTGAAATTTTCAGATTTTCATTTTTATCCCCTATTTATCCCTTATTTGTGCTATTTATCCCCTTTTAAATTCTCATTACGTTTCTATAATTGGGCTTGGGCCTAAGAGACTTGGATTTAGGTCTTGTGGGCCTATTTAGTGGCTTTAAACCTAACATAATATATGGGTCTTTAAATAACTAATAAATATACATTTACTTTTTAAATAGCCCATTAAGTCTACTTAATGTTTAATAATCATATTAAATCTCAGAAAATTCTTAGAAAATTCTCGGGCGTTACATTATCTGAGACAACTACAGAGAGTTAGAAAAAGGGCTGACATCTTTTTTCCTGGCAAAAAAGCCTACCATAATTAACTCATTAAGAGCACCTATTTTTTATATGGATAACTTGGAAAATAGCATTTTTTTTCTTGTACTGTAAGATGGCAGAGCCAACCATTGTCGCGTGTAAAACGCAAAACTCTTGCTCTCTATATTACACACAATGGGCATGTCCCCTCTCCAAAAAAAAAGTTGAATCACCTTTTCATTTATGTACACATTTCTATATGTGGGGATTAAAAAGTGTTATCTTAATCTCATACTACACATTTGATATTTATTTGAAGAAAAGAGCGTCTGGTCACCCCGAGAAAATCTATAGACACTAAACAACACGTCAAAAGGAGCCATGTGTGTAATCTCAAGAGACAACCCTCCGATGCTTAAGTCAGAGACGAGTGTAAGAGCAAATCAGAGAGAACAGAGATAGGAAAAAGAGAGTTATGGAGAATGAGCAAGTGCTCAGCAGAGTATTGAGGAGTCCGCGAGTCTCTACATGTGTACGTGTAGCTCTCAATGTATATCCATCTACATCCATCTAGGAACTATTTATACTGGTCGTAGTGGCGTCATCTCTTTCATGACTTAGTGAGAACGTGGTTAGTAAAGCAATGCCCTACTTGATCATGGGGATCGTCCATTATCCACTCGCCCATTCTATGTGAAAGGGCATCGTAGTGGACATCTCGGCAGCGTGGACGTGATCCTGCGCTCGTCGACGTAAGTCACGTAACTGTAACCTCAACGCTCACTCATTGGCGGATCTTATGGCATCTGGGATGCACGTGTGCAGAGATCATGCATGTGGGCCGGCCAGACGTGAGTGGGCGTCATTGGGCCACATTCTTGGAATCTGGTTCAGCTGGCGATGGCCACTACGGGCCTGGCGACATCTGGCCATACTGAACCTCGCGTTAATAGGCCTTGTTGGGCCTAGCAGATTTCCCCCTCCTCACTAGCCCCCAACTCCCGAGCAGCGAGAGTGCTCAATGCTTGAGAGAAATTATACGAGGTCGGGTGAGGGGGATGCTTGACTGAGCTTTCTCTAACCTTCTCATACCTTTGACACGGGAAACCATGTGATGCGGGACAGACACGCGGCTCGACTCCAATTGGATATGCGATCCTTGGACTCTAAGCAAGCTCGCGATCGCCCCTAACGAGAGAAGCGTCAAACGTGCGCGGTTGAGAAACCGGCAAGAGCTAGGGTGGTCAACTCTCAACTTCGTGCCCGGATCGAGTCACGAGACGGTATCTCTCTCTCTCGCTCGCAACAGTGAATAAAAATAAATAGCGAGCTAAGTTACCCTATTGTGGACGCACTTTTTATTTAATAAAATCGTTGTTTATTTGTTTATTGGCGTTTATTAAGTGCATGGGCGTGCCAGTCACAAAGTGACGATTTATTCGGGCTTCGTGGAAGCCCATGGTGCGCTCGATCTGACTAATCAGACAATTGTGTGGTTCGTGTCGGGACCGAAACCCGCCGTGCCATAAAGGCCACGGCGTTATTTACATCCCCCATACGGGGGAACACCCTTGATTGATTGCCGGGAATAAGGGCCCTACGGCCTAAAGAGAATACTAATAATGCAGGAGGATAGTGAAAGACGAACTATGCTAGAAAATCGTCTTGGGACGTGAATGTTCAGACTATGTCGGCCACTCATGGGCCACTTCATGTTCGGACGAAGCTCCGTGCTTGTAGTATAAAAGACGATGACAAAACCGCGTGAATGTCTGCCACGAACAAGGCAAGTTTAATGAGAATACGGAATTGGATCCCGGTAGAAACGGGTCAAGTTGATAGACTGTCGGCCGGAGATGATTTCGAACTGTGGCCATGTCGGAAATTCCGTAAACCACGTCCGATACCATAGGGCATCGTCGGTTTTCTCTTTGCACCCAGTCCGAGGGAGTGAATTATTAAGTGCATAGCCCGAGCTTACTAACATGCGCCCTCACACGCGGATCGACCTGCGCGGTCAGGTCGCGGGGTTCGACCTGCCCGGTCAGGTCGCGGGGGTCAAGGGGGCAGCGCCCCCGGAACAAAAATTCAATTAAGGCGCGGGTGATGGAGCTCCTTTCGTTCATTCTTTTATTAATGGCATTGATCTCTTATATTTCCCTTTGAACCTTTCCATTCCTTTTTTTTTTACTAGCCATTTACCCCCTTTTGTTAAGGAAGCACGCCGGAATTGGGAAGGAAGAATATGGCGCCGATTTAGGGTCTTGACAGGAGGAAATGGGGCGCCGTTTTAAGGTGAATAGGGGAGAAATGGGGCGCGCCGTTTTAAGGTTCAATAGAGGAGAAATGGGGCGCGCCGTTTTAAGGTTCAATAGGGGATAAATGGGGCGCGCCGTTTTTGGGCTTCGGTAAGATGGAGATGGGCGCGCCGTTTTAATGTTGAATGGGGAGATTGGGGGCGCGCCGTTTTAACGTTCAATAGGGGGGAAATGGGGCGCGCCGGATATGGAGGGCAAGGAGAGATTGGGGCGCGCCGTTTAGCATCTAGAGAAAGAGATGGGGAGGTTTGTGAGGAGGGTTGAAGCGGCGCGGTGGAACAATGACCACGCCGTTTTAACCCGCGCCGGGATAGCCATATGGGGGTGTTTCAGAGCTCTGTTACTGCGTTTTCCTTTCCTTTAACCCGTGGATTGATTCAGGGGTTGATTTGCCCGTTCGGTTGATAGATCAAGCTGGTAATGAGGAGGTTTCAAGAGTTTTAACCATTTTAATCGTTTGTTATGACGAAAATAGTATGAACGTCTAAGAGTTTTATTCAAGCAGTTTGCTCACAGAGGCCTCACTTCGTTCTTCATTAGTTCAACTCGTTCACCTGTTGTTGAGCGTTCTTAGCCTTGGCGAAAATCGGGCAGCACCTCCCCTAGACCGGGGCTTGCCAGAGAGAAGCAAAAGTCACCACGCGGATTACTCCCGGGTAAACTCTCAAAAATGCGGAGCGGCCTCACGGCAGTCCGTTAGTCCGAGTATGAGTATGGAACGCTCGAGGGCCAGCCTACGAGAGCGACCACGACTCATGGACGACGATATTCGGGGCGAGACGGAATCTATGCCACAGTAGGGCAATGAATGTTCATCCGACAGTGGGTACCTTTGTGGGTCATGCCATGGAAGGGCAGCCCTCAAGGGCCAGGGATGACCGGAGAATAAGAAGACGGAGCAGAGAATGGAACAGAGAACACAAGAGTTGCAAAACAGACTTTTCTTCTTTTATTCACCTACACAACGGGGAAGGAAACTTGATACAGATAAAATAGAAGAGAAGGCGTTACAAACCAAAAAGGGAAAATACATTCGATGGAGAGAAAGAGAGATGCATTAGACGGAGGAGGGAGAGGGAAGCATTGGCTTCTCCCCCTCCAACTCACCTCTCACTCTCGCCCCCTACCTCTTTCTCTTTTCTTCAGCCCAGAACTGTGGAGCTCTCAGATGCCAGTAGCTCCTTCTCCTCCCTTCTCTCTTTTCTTTTCTCTCTTCTTCTGTTCCCTTCTTCTCTTGATCATCCCCCTTCTCTTTGCTTCACAATGCTGCCCTATATATATCAGCCAGCCTCGGAGCGTCCCTGCCAATTCCACCTCGTCCGCAACAAAGTCAGGAGTCGACTCGTTGTGCTGGACGCCGTTGATTCGTCCCGTACGTTGTTGCTCGTCCGAGGACGAGATGTTCGTAGGTTTGCTGGGGGTTGCTTCGCCAGTAAGCTTCTGTGCTGTCGAACGGAGGTTGAGACAGAACCAGGGGCATTGAATGTTCTGTGCATCTCA
The DNA here is from genome assembly GCA_022559845.1 of Amorphophallus konjac. NCBI lineage: Eukaryota > Viridiplantae > Streptophyta > Magnoliopsida > Alismatales > Araceae > Amorphophallus > Amorphophallus konjac. The sequence goes on along the minus strand of CM040123.1, from coordinate 28,747,830 downwards.
TTTATGCAGAACAGAGTATCGGTCGGCAGACGGGACAGGATGAGGTTAAACTCATTTCATTCGACGCGCCGTTTTAAGAAGAGCATATGGTGATGGCTTGTCCAAAAGTAGCGCGCCGTAGAAATGCTTCAGGGAACAGGATGAGGGGTTAAAACGGCGCGGGGGGAATAGTGACCACGCCGGTTTAACTCAAGTGTAATTGGCATGCCGTATTATGCTTTTTGGCCTTCAAAATGGCCATGCCGTATTATGCTTTTTGGCCTTCAAACTGGCCATGCCGTAATAGCATACAAAAGGTGGCGCCGTTTTAACGGTTTAAACAAGGGGAGAGGGCGCGCCGGAATTGGGCCATTCAAGGGAGAGGGGCGCGCCGGTTTGGCCATGCCGTTTTAGCAAGGGGGCGCGCCGTTTAGCAAGGGGGCGCGCCGTTTTAAGGCGTGCCGCTTTAAGGCCCTCCCGCGCCGTTTTAAGCACAGAACGGATTCTTTCCAAAGTCGAGGCTGTTTGTTATGAATGTTGACATTCCCGGCATGCTCCGGTTGCGATGTGTGACCTCTATAATATTCCGTTTGTAGCCTCTGGGACTCGGTCCCAGATTCTACGTGACTTTCGGTGCATGCCGAGACTGTGCCGGAGTTCCCGACTCTTCTCTGATTCAGCTCTCGGCATGGCTGGTCGGAGCCTTGTAGCTGTATCTTCTGCTTAGGGGGCTTCCTTAGCGGATAGCGGACCACCAAGTGAGTTCTCGTCCTGATCGGGCGAGGCATGAGGTTTATTCGGCATTTCTGTCTTCGACTCGCGCTCTAATGTGTAGACGCGAATGTCGCCATCACCATCATCGTCATTTTTTTGGCATCCACACCTATCATGCTCTCTAGTAGCGGCATAAACAAGCATATACGAATAAAGCAAGTGCCGAGTAAGTGAGCGAACACGATACCTCCACGCACCTGGCGTGGGGAAGACGACCCCGGCCGATCTCGTACTCCTGGAACAGTAAGTAATTAAATTACAGTAATGAATATGAATGCCCACTCCACGCAGGGAGGTAAAGGGCGACACAATGGGACCCGGGACTAGCGGGTTCGGGTTGACGGGCAGCTTCTTGTGTAGCTTCGGCTGCACGCGTACGCATAATCGTGGGGGCCACGTGCTGGTCAATGGGGCCGTGTGGGACCGAGGTGGCACCACTATCGTAGGGACGCCTGGAGGGGCGCTCCCTGGGACGGCGGTACGCTGGTTCGCCGGTCAGAGGCCGGGCGGCTCCGATCTTCACTCGTCGGAGTTGCTGCCCACGGATCTGAACAGTTGTTTCAGACCTGCGCGTCCCAATGAAATCCGTTGCTGCGGTCACTCCCGACATCGGATCGATGCACAAGAGGTACCGATGGAAAGCTAACTTGAAATCCTTCGATCTATGCCAGAAAAAAAATTTTGAATTTCCCATTGATAGCATTTATCGAATATTGAAGCTGCTGGTTCACAGGATCTGAAAACTCAGGGTAATGTTTCCTGAGAGTTGACGTTGACCATGATGTAGGCTTTTGATTCAGCTTTTGAGCCCTTCATGAAAGTTGTAGAGGGCGAAGAGAGGAAAACAGGGATATATCTTATGACAGGTTTGGTGAAAGTTTCGATTTTTTGGAGATTTTATACTGACCCGGGGTCGGATCTAGACAGTAGAAACAGAACTAAATTTGGGGGAAAGACACAATTTCTAAAAATAGGTAGAGGGCTTTTGAAATTTGACGAAAATTTTTGGAGGATGGGGATGGTGGACAGATCCTCCAATAAATTTGGAGATTCAAACAAAAATCAAGAAGGGGGTCGAAAGGGGGAAGAACTAAGCTTCTGCTACACAGATCTGAAAAGGGACAGATCAGGAAGATAGAAAGACATGAAAATGAAAAAATATAAAAAGAAAGGTAAATGATGGGATAATTTTACTGGAGGTTGGGAATCAAGAGAGGAACCAACCCTGAAAATCTTAGCTCCAAATGATGTCGGAGTTGGGAGCTAAAATTCCCAGAGTGAACCCCTGTCCAGTAAAATAGAACCTTGGACAACACTTCGAAAGCGGCTTCGCGGCGGCTCGATGGTGGCACGAACGGCGGCGGCGGCAACAGAGATGAATCTAGAGATAGAGGGGCTAAGATAGAAGGGGTCTACACTCTGAAATGTAGAGGGAGGAAGGAGGAACCAGAGGGAGAGAGGGGAGGGGCGCACCAGGCTCCAAGCAATTCATAATATTTTCTTCTTCATTAATTCCAACAAAATGTGGAAATACAAGCATTTATACAAAATATAAAAAGACTCAAAATGACCTCAGATCTAGGGTTGAAAGGGGCACTAAGGGGATAGAATAAAATATTTCTCCCATGTGGTCAAAACACATTAAACAAATTCTAATCAAACTTATACAAACTCTATTCAAACTTCACCTACCTTGCCTAATAAGACAAAGAAGGGGGCGCCCCCTTCATGGGCTTCTCTTGGGCCAAGCTGGTCCAAGGCCATCCAATCAAGCCCATTCAACCATGCTTAGCCTATGGACTCTCCCACCTAGATGGCCCATGAGAGGGAAAAGCCCACTTGAGCCTTAAGTGATTTAATGACCCATTATGAAGCCTAATGACCCAATATGACACAACCCCTTAATGGACTCTTCTAAATGCAACCCATTGATGTATTCTACATGGAATGTGGCCCATTGGCTTGTTAAAAGTCTTACAAAGGAGCCAAAATTAAAAAAAAAAACAAACAAACACACTAATACAAGCCATTTGCCTTTGATGCCACCATCAATTCTCCCCGGGTGGGAGGAACTCGACCCCGTCGAGTAAGAGGTGCTGCTGCTCGAGTAGCTCTGGCGAATCTGTCACCGTACCAAGTAGCGCGGGTACGCTCCACTCTAAGTGATCGTCACCTGCTCATTCCGTATATACTCGATATGCGCTTGCTGCTACGGGAAGAGGCTAGAGGTGGAACACTCCGAGGTGGGCTCACTCTCAAGGGGAGGAGGCGGCTCGAAGACTCACTAGGAATCACCGCTGGGTCCCTGTAAGTGACTAGATCCGGGGCATAGATGTAGAGCTGATCCCATACTCGCCTCTCACTCATACGGGACTGATATCAACAAGCTTGCACAAGACGCATGCAGACTCCGACAGACCACAAACAACAAAACACAGACGCACACTCATGACCCTAGGCAAACTTAGACACTCTGAGTACTACTACGACGGACGATAAGAGACACAAACATAAGGGACATATGAAGGAAGACTCGATAAGGAGGACGGTCGCCGTCTACATACACTAAGTGTAAAGAAAGGGTAACCCACAACTTAATGCCATGAGTTCCATCCCTCGTCAACTGTCTTCGGTTCGAGAAATTTTGTCCTCGGGTATGAAAGTGTAGGAGGATTAGGGGATGGGTGACGGGAATGTAATCCGGACGTCTAGTGTAAAGCACGATAATAATGAAGTCCGGAGACTATTTCTCGTATGCATGGTAGAAATCAAACCATACCGTGTCAACATAGGGTGTCGACAGTGGTACGGTAGTCACTAGTGGTTGCGCTACTGTAGGAGAGACGAGTAAAAGTGGGATGGCGGGGTCCACTGAGGACAAGGTGGGCAAGATAGACAGGTCCGGGATGACCGGTGGGAGTGGGGTGACTGACAGCCCTTGTCCCTCTATTGGCTCACTCTCTCGCCCAAAAACATCAACGTGGTACTCCTCGACCAACTCTTGGTCAGCCTCATAATCTACTAGAATAAGCATGGGTGGGACATCCTCGGTATGTATGTCCTCTAGGGTAGGGGAATGTGAAGGACACAGATCAGATAAGTGGCTAGGGGCCTGTGGGCATGCGAAATTGCACTACCGTATGTCCCAACTAGTCCAGCCTCAACGACAACATCAACTGAAGAAACTGTGGAGAAGGGAGGGCCATCTGGACTCTCTGAGCACACACACATTGCTGTGAAGCTACCTCCGGAGTCACGGCAGTGAAGAGAAAGCGGCTACCGAGAGCCCCACAATCCATGGGCCTCGGAGAAAATCAAATGGGTCACAACTCGTGCTCACAATGGGCTCAAAACTACCCATTTAGCTCTTCAGCGGCACGCCCTCTTGGGCCCTTCAATGGCACGCCTTGAGGCCTCTTCAGCGGCACGGCCCTAGTGGCCTTCAGCGGCATGCACTTGGGCCCTTTAACGGCACGCCCCTGGGTGGTCTTCAGCGGTACGCTCCCTGGTACCCCTTCAACGGCACGCCCTTGGGCCCTTCAACGGCATGCCCTGAGGCCCCCTTCGGCGGCAAGCCCCTAGTGGTCTTCAACGGCACGCCCTCCTGGCCGTTCAATGGCACGCCCTTTGGGCTCTTCAGCGGCACACTTGCCATGTCTTCCAGCGGCACGCCCTTTTGGCCCTCTCAGCGATACGCCTGTTTGGCCCGCCAACGGCACGACGTTCAGGCATTTCAACGGCACGTCCGACAGACCAAATCTCGGGCCCATGCCCAACAGATCTTTGGCGCGCAGTGGGCTATCCGAGGTGTCGGCCGGAGGTTGGGCCACGCAGGCTACTCCCCTGACATCTAGGATGGGGGAAGTCAAACCCCATCATGACCGGTCACTTCCCGCTTCCGGCTGCCGTGTTCGAACGCTCCCTCCGTGAGGGGTATAAAATCCCCTCTTCTTCGGAGCACAAAGGAAGAGGACGGGGAAAAAAAAAGGAGACAGAGAGACAGAGGGCTAGACAGCTGTAGAGAGCAACAACAACGTTGCCACAGAGGAAGAAGAGGGGAGACGAGAAAGAGGAAGAAGGGAGCTACGCCGCAGGGTTCCCCTCCGATGACCACCGGGACAAAGAGAGTAAGGAAGAGAGTTAGAGAGAGGGAGGGTGAGCTGTGATGTAGAGGAGGGAGTGGGGAAGGGCAGGGAGTAGCCATCCGTGTTTGGCCCCAGCACTCCCCCCATTTCTTTCTTCCTCTTTCATTTCTATGGTCTTATCCTTTCTCCTGTGCATGTGCTTTGCGATGTATGTGGCCGGTTGTGGTCATTCCTTTTCGTGAATAAAAATCACCCTTCTTGGGTTTCTTGCTGTTTCCGTTGGGTTATGCCAGTGTGCATGGTGGTTGTTCATTTTCTCCACTTCTCCGGTGTTTTGGAGACTCCATGTCGATGTTGGTCCTCCGTACAATCCCTGGCTTTACGAGATCATTGCCCCCCCTCTATGGTCTCCAACTTCACCCGTCTGCTTGAAGGGAGAGGCCCCTTCTTCTTCTCTTGAACACCTAGCTACCAATAGCCTCCTTGGCCTTACTCCCTTCCTCAACTCCAGCCCACCGAGCTAACCCTCAGCCTTCACCCTCTGCCCAGCCCTCCACCGGTCCACGGGTACCCCAGTGCAGCCACCCAGCTCCCAGCGGCACCCCCATTAGGCCTTCACCGGTACGCCTTTGGCCTCCCTTCCCCGGCACGGCCTTAGTGGCCTTCGCCGGCACGCCTTCGGCCTCCCTTCCCCGGCACGGCCTTAGCGGCCTTCGCTGACACTCCTTCGGCCTTCCCTTCCCCGGCACACCCCTGAGTGGCTATACAGGGTTTCTCCCCCTTTGCCCATCGCTATTTTTGGGTTTTTTGAGGATTCATGAAAGGTGCTGCCGCCCTCGGGTGCCCACCTCCCGTTGTCGGGTTCCGCCACTCCATGTGGGCGCGTTCCCTTTATCTCCCTTACGCTCGGGTCAAGGGGAGATGCTGCCGAATTTTCATGAGAAATAGTGATGCACATCAAAAGATAAAAGGATGCAACAAGCAAATGGAACAACAACATATTAAAGGGCAAATGAAAAATAACGAACGAATGGAACGGTCGGCGATAAAACACTCCAACCGAAATGAGGCACTGCGGGCAATATGAGAAGAATTGGATTGAATGACTATGTGGCAAATTAAATGCTCAATCTGTAAAGAACATGTTGCGAGAAGAGGGAGAAAAGATTTGTATGAAACTACATAAAAGCCAAAGGAAAGAAGAAAAGAAAAGCCTTAAAAGAAGTGGAGGGGGAGTTGGCCTTCACCAGGTATGCCCAATCCAGCCCTTCGCCGGTACGCCTCCATCATCCTTCACCGGTACACCCTCCATCATCCTTCACCGGCACGATCTTCGGCCCATTCGCCGGTCCACCTTCCCCTCCCTTGGCCGGCACACTCCCTAGCTATCTTTCCTCAGCGGTACACTCACTTCCTTCCTTCGCCGGCACGCTTGGCCAAGCATTCGCCGGCACACCTTCCTTGGTGCCTTCCCCGGTGCGCCTCCCGTGAACCCTTCAGCGGCACACTCCTTCAGCCCTTCAGCGGCACACTCTTCACCCACCCTTCTTCAGCGGCGCGCTCCCCTTTTACCTTCGCCGGCACACTACCCCCTTCAGTGTTACACCCCTTTAGCCCTCCAACGGCTCACTCCTCCAAGTGTAAAGCGTATAAACAAAAATGCAGTAGCATCGACGATCAGAATGGAAGAAATAATGATAAAAAATTTGTAATAGCAAGGGCAACGGTGAGAATGATAGCGAAGGCTATGATAAATGAATAAACAAAAAAAACGCGGGCAGTAAATAGAAAGGAAGTAATAAACCCATCCCAAAGAGATGCATAAAAGGAAAATAAATAACGAAATCATGAGAATAACAGTAATAATGAATACAACGTAGCAATAATCCACATTGCAGCCCCGTCTCCCCCGTGACCCGGTGCGGAAGGAACAACAAGGTCGCCCTTGTAGGCTAGGCCTGAGTCGCGGGGACTGCCTCCATACGGCCATGACCCGACCTCGCCTCGGGCCGACATTCTGACCAGACCGGACCCGTTTCTTTGGACCGGACCCCTTTCGGGCCACTATTAAAATTACCGCGCGTTCGGCAGACATTCGAACGGATTCATCCCGGCTTCCACCGCGTTTCTATTACGAACCTTTGTCCGAACATGAAAAAGGTCCACGAGTGACCAATACAGCCCGTGACCCGTGTCCCGATGCAGATCTCAATGTGATTTATTCCTGCTTCTTTCTCACGCAGTTAGTGTGAACACCTAAAAAGATGATCATCACTCCGACATAAAAGGATAGAAGATAGAAAACTAAATAAAAAGGGGAGCAAGAGATTGCTATATGGAGGGTGATCGCCAGAGGGGTTACCTCAAAAAGAAGGGAGATTGATCGCGAATACCTGATGAAAACAATGATGCGGGATGATTGTAGATTTCCTCCTCCTCCTTCTACCGGCCGGCCGAAGAGGGGGGTTTTTCTTCTTGATTACCCTTAAAAACATCACAAACAAACAAGATAAAAAGGGATTAGCCAAGTGTGTGTAGTATCAGTCCAAAGATAAAATGAGATGATGGAATATGAGCATAAAGTGTGCACCTTTTGGTTCTTTTAAAACCCCTAAGAGAATTAGGGAAGGAAGGAGATGTGATGCAAAGCTAATGCAAAAGAATTATGATGAACGATGATGAAACAGTAAACTGATGCAAAGAGTTCCCTGCTGTTCCTGACAACAGTAAAGGGAGAAACCAATTGATTCGGCTGATGCAATAGGAAGAAGAAACCACCGCATGAGCAAAGGATGTGCAGGGAAGAGGAGAGTGGAAAGCTTCTATGCGTGGAGAAAACCTGTTTCTGCTATTACTAATCCCTCTTTTCTTCTCCCTTCAGCCAACCTTTTGCGAACTCGACCCAGGGATGCATTTATAGGGCGGAAAATACAGATCTAATGGGATAAGAATTGGCAATAGCCATACACGGCAAGGTCTCTAGTTACCTAATCCAACAAGATGATCAAACAGAGCAGGCAACTCTCCAGGAAAGCTTCGTTCAATCAGGACACGGAAGGGAAAGAGACGACCCACATAAAGGCGTTATTTGAAATTGATGACCTTGGTCAGGGCGTTAATTAAAATAATGACTGGCATAAAGGCGTCAATTAATGGATTTAATTTTAGTAAGAAACACCTTCCTTATTTGAAAATGATGAAGCGACGCCTGAGGGAGAGGCGTTATTTAAAAACACGACCCAGAGAGGGACGTTAATTCTTATTTTTCCAATTTGAATGAAATTCGTTAAATTCCAGAAACTGACGCCTCTTAGTTCAGTCGTCCTTTCTTTAAAACGCGCCCAGGAGCAAGCCGTTATTTAAAACACGCCCTACTTCAAGTCGTGAATTACAAAAATAATTAGAAAAACACATAAAATCACACAAAAATAGAAAAACTTCGTATTATGGAAATGTTGAAGTTCACTTTGGGGCGTTAACATGGTGACATGAGATTTGATCAACATAGTATCAATTTTGGCGTGTCTACACCTGTCCCGCCTTGGCGTCTGCTTTACAAGGGAGTGAGACGAAATGAAGTGAAAGTGTAACAAGCGAAATGAAGTGGAATGAACTGATAAGTAGATGTCAAGGTGTGATGTGACACGCCTCTGACACTAAGCATTAGAAATCTTTCCAAGATTCTGAGTGAAACAACTCCGGGTGATTCCAAGAAAGCATCGATTGGCTGGATAAAGGAGACTAAACTAAACAAAATGTGTGCGAGGGCACGACAGGGAGGCACCATTGGAGAGAGGTTACCAGCCAATGCGGACGTGCTACAACCAAGGTGGATTTGCAGAAAATTAAAGTGAATGGAGATGAAGACCCAACAAAGGGACGCTTTCAAGGAACTAGCCTGAGCGGCTTCAGAGAGAATAAAGTATTTGATTTAGAATGGAATATCTCATGCCAACTCAATTAAGAGCGAGTGACCTTCATTATTGTCATAATATGAAGATTTTCATCATTAAGCTCAAAGTCCTACATGACGCATGCTGGGCTAAAAGAAAAAATAAAATAAACTAAAAATAGAAAATAATCAAGGATAATATTGTTAAGCCATCTAGATTTGGTCAAGAATCCAGATCTCTGAACTGACATTAAGCCGAAGCCCGTTTGTCCGCATATCAACCCAGAAAGTGGAACCGTCGTCCCAGACCTTTAACGACTCAACGGCCTATCCGTGTGATCAAGATTCCCCTGGAATTATCACTGCTTTTGATGAAGGGGAACTCAAATTCCAGGTTTGTCAGAACCACAAGGTCCTTGATATGCTATAATAGCGTAGAATACCATATAGTAACAATGCATACAGGAAAGAATACAAGGATGGAATGGTGTTACTTCAACGAGTTACCCATGCGTCTCGAAACCTGCACTTTTCTGCACTTGAAAATTCATTAGTCCTCATGATAGAAATAATCCTTAATTCAAAACAAGACATGACCATAAGTGCATAATCACAAATAATTTCAAATTAAAAGACAGCACTTAAGTTCATTAATTAACATCAGCATGTGGGAACTGAATATGCAAGCTTATAAAAAGACGACTGATGGTAGTGGCGTCAAAAGGATAAAAGACGGCTAGCATCAAGTCGTTAATTTCCTTGAGATCTCAAGAAAGTGACGACCCTAACGGAGGCATTAAATAAAACATGACTTTAGACAAGTCGTCATTTCAACAAAGGACGCCCTGACTGATGTCGTTAATTAACAACAGATTCGAAACACATGCTTCTGACTCTGAATCAGAAAGCTAAACCCAGTGCTACTTGTAATCGACTCTGCAATTTTGAACGGGCATCAGATCCTTCATATTTCTATAAAAGGAGGGGATCTCCCTCAGATTAATCGAACAAGCAAGTTCTTCTATTCTGCTGCCTCTTTTGTTGTTCACAGATACGGCTTCGACTTCTTTCTGCAGACGGTCATTGCCTTTGTCGAAGATGGAAAGAGCTATCAAAAGGACCAAGCTCTCCACTCTCAGAGTCTCTGAGATTAATGGGCACCTTAGCAATAGGATTGCTATGAACCAGGTATGTTCAAAGCTTGAATTGTGTGTCTTCCTATTTCTCTTTCAAACTCTCATCTCTTCTCTCCCTCTGTGCCTTCTTTCTTTTCTTTTCTCTACACAGGAATACCCAAACATTCCAGGAGCTAGGAGATTCACAAAAAACAAATGGCTTCCCCTCTTGCTCTCCAAATTCAATTCAGACATGAGGGTTTTTCTTTCTCGATGGCATCTCCTAGGTTTAGTTACCCATGCCAAACATTATGACCAAATCCACTTAGATTGGGCAGCTATAGGAGCTCTTATGGAGATATGGCACCCTTCTACCCACACCTTCCTCTTCTCTACTTTTGAAGCCACAATTCTATTAGAAGAGCTAGAGATGATCTTGGGCTTAAAGAAGATGAAGCAAGGGGATGAGGAGAAGATGACCATCATGTCAAGACAAATCTCCTCCCATGAATTGCTTACAAGCTTGATTCATAGTCCCAACCTAGTGAGCCAAATCAAAGCCACCAAGGGGATTAACCTCTTAAAGCTTGCCTCATGGGTCTACAAAAAGTCCGACCAAGCCAAAGAGGAAGATGAAATAGAACGGGTAGCAAAAGCCTTTGTTGTGTGCTTGGCGGGGGCAATCTTGTTCCCCTCCACGGAGGATTTCTTGGAAGAGACCCAATTGAGTGCCATAGCTAGCCTTTGGGAAGGGGAGAGAGTGGAACCGGCGATATTAGCCTTTCTATATAGTGGGCTTACCTCGGCAGCAATGGGGAGACCGATTTATGGATGCATGCTTGCACTCTCTAGTTGGGTAGATCTCCACTTCAAGTTCGATCCATGTGAGGAGGCCCAACAACCATCAAGAATATTCTCAAAAAGCCCACTTTCCTACATGACCGGCTCATTGGGGTTGAGCAATAGAGTGGTGAACCGGATTCCTCAAATCAAGAAAAGAGTGGAATGGAGGGAGCATCTCAAGGTGATGCCAAAGAACTTATTCACATGCGCCCCGGGATTACTTAAAGCTCAAGAACTCCATGCACGATTCTCTCCCGGGACGGATCTTCGGTTAATAGGCACCACGGAATTCATGTTATACAACTCTCATCGGTGCCTTCCTCAACTCGGGCTCCCACGGCGACTATTCGAGGACCCATCTCATCTTCCTCCTATCAAGACAAGGGACATTGGCAACAATGAAGATGGAGAAGAAAGCACAACAATCCAAGCACTGTGGAAAATCTGCAAAACTCATCAACCTGTGGAGAACTTAGAAGAAGACAGATATCAATGGAAAACATATGTAATAACTTTAAGAAGCTTAAGGCCCAAAGTGGCTCATTAGGTGCATTAATCTTTTCATCAATAATAAACAATGATAATATTCTGATTGAGCCAATTTTATGATCAGTTCTTCCAAAACCTGCGTTTCTGTTCTGAATAACGACTCAGAGAATGACGTTAATAACATAAATAACGTCTCAGCACTTGTCATCTCTCATTGATCTTTTTCAAAAATCAAAACATGAAATTTCTAGAATTGATGACTTCAGTAATGGCGTTAATAGAATCACGCCTCAAGTCAAGGCGTTAATATGATTCAAATTCCCAAAAGTATTCGTTAAAAATCTAAAAGTAACGCCTTCAGATAAGCCACGTCTCATGTAAATAACGCCTGTAGCCAAGCCGTTAATTAAAAACAGTAATGATTATTCCAATCACGTCAATCAAGTCCCATTAAATGCTCCTGACGACGTTTGTCATTCCCCATGCTAAAAGAAATCACGCCTCAAAGCACGTCGTGAAATGGTTAAGTAACGCCCTTTGTTCTAGTCGTCTTTTTAACAAGACACGACTTTTATGGGGTCGTTAATTCTTTTTGACCGTTCAACTTTACTTTCCCTCCTTTCTTCTTCTTCCTTCGTCCTTTTTCCCTCTTTCTCTCCTTCTGCAAACCCTAACCGTAAAACCTCATCTCTCTCTCCCATCCTCTATCATTCTCTCACCCCCCTTAGCCATGGCCGGCGGTGGACTTAAGCGTCAGGGGGTTTCTGCTCCCGATGTGGTAGACTTGGGCGAGGACGAACCCGCCATGGAGGAGGCTCCTCCGGCGGCGGCCGAGGAGGCCTCACCGGCGGAGCACGGCGTCGAGGAAGAACACGGCGACGACGAGGCCGAAGGAGATGAGGAAGACGGCAACGACGACGAAGGAGAAGACGAGGGCGAGGAAATAGAAGACGAGGATGAAGAAGGAGGAGAAGAGGAACAAGAAGGAGAGGAAGGAGATAACGAAGAGCCACCGGCCACGGCGGCGGCCATTCCTCGCCCCGGCCAACTCCGACTGCCACAGCAACAAAGGCCCCAGCTTCGGGGAGAATTAACGGGACCCAAACGATAGAAGGTAGGCCCGCAACCCTTCATTTCCACATTTTTTTTTATTTCCATTTTTCTTTTTTCCATAGCCCTCGGTGGGAGAAAACCAGAGACTCAGAAAGAAGACGCCCCCAGGGGTGTCGTGAATTAAAGAAAAGACGCCCAGACCTGGGGTCGTCAATTCATTTTCTTTATTTGAAAAATAATTAATCTCATGAGAACACGCCCTGCAGCATGTCGTTAATTTGAATTATCATGTTTAAACATCATGCTATTAATTTCCATGCTTTTATCAATTCAATTGTTTATTTTTCTTCAATATGTTTGCCATGATTTATTTCGCGTGCTGTTTTATTTTTTTAAAACCCTGGAAAACAACGCCCCCCATCGGGGCGTCAATTCATTTAACAACGACACAGGGGTGGTCGTTAATCAAGCAAGCCACGACCCAAGATTGGTCGTTAATTAAATCAAAGTTTAAATGAATTTCCACATGAAATTTAAACAATTAAGCCAAAATTCTTTCTTTATGTATGCAGGGACTGATGAGGACACGTATTTCTTGGGTCCAGGTCCGGGCAGCATATCACGGTCTCCCCAAATTTCAGAGGGCTAGAGCAGATGCTATGGGGTTTGGGGCTTTCCTTAGCATAGAGCCAGTTAGGCCAGACCTAACACTGATCCAGGTTCTGAGAGAGAGATAGGATAGGACGAGCCGGGCATTCTTGATGCCATGGGGTCATATGATCCCCACCCTAGAGGATGTAGCTAGGATTACAGGGCTGAGGGTAGACGGGGAGGCTGTGAGCGGGATCACCTACCCTGACTATACCGAGCTTACCCAGAGACTGCTAGGGTTAGAGATGGTCTACGAGACACCTAGCGAGTGCAGGACCATCTTCCGCACCAACCTCACCACAGCTATGGGACTGGGGGATGCTAGATAGAGACCCAGGGAGTGTTTAGAGCAGTTTTTACAGAGGTTGATGGACGGGACTAGGGCAGCCTATTGCCAGGACCCAGCTGATAGAGAGAGGGCAGACAGAGATCTGAGGAGGTTCTTATTTTTGATGCTCGGGAGGCTGCTGCTCGGCACAAAGGGCGACGTCATCAACTGCCGATTCCTAGGGATACTCGAGGACCTAGAGGGAGTCGGCATATACGCCTGGGGAGCAGCACTGCTAGCACACTTGATAGCTGACCTGTCCACGGGGACAGGTCGAGAGACGACTGTCAGTAGCTTCTAACCTTTTCTTCAGGTATGCAATTTTTCCTTTTATGTGTTTTTTTTATATGCATGTGGATGCTTTATTAATGCAAGGCATGGATGCAGGTTTGGAGCCATTTGTACATGCCCATGGGGCGCGTCGACCCACGACCTGGAGGTGAGGGATCTTTCCCTCTAGCACGACGCTGGCTGCCAGTAGTGTTCGGAGCCCCACTCACTTACGAGTTGTGGGTGTTACGACGAGAGTTCCGCGACTTCCCTCCTTCACTGGTATGCATGATGCATTCTTTTTATGTTGTGTTTATGTTATGTGATGGATATGATGGAATGTATGCATGCTTGTGAATGCAGGTGCGGTGGAGACCCTATGAGGAGATGACCGACGAGGGCCAGTCGTGGGTCGTAGCGGGCCGACCTCGCTTTGAGCATGAGCTTTGGGTTCATTGCCTGAGCGAGATTGAGCCGTTAAGGCTTAGGCTGGTGATGAGGACCCTCGACCTTCACCAGGAGTGGATAGAGGTTGGAGAGCCGCGAGGGATAGGAAAGAAGACACGCGGTCGCACCAAGGAGATCGACTGGAGAGTGCGGTTCGTGGACCAGTACGCCGACTGGCAGCGAGGCGGGACCCGAGTCACCTCACGGGCGACCGATAGCTCCGAGCACCTCCGGCGCTACTGGGAGGTTTACATCGGCCGACCCCAGATGAGGGTCCTAGGGGTATGTATGAATGCACTTATTCCTAAATTAAATGCAAATGCCTACGTATATATCATGCGACTAATGTGTAAAGGATGCAGGATGCGCAAGATATAGCAGCGATGGATGCACAGGCCCACCTGCACAGCCTGGAGGACAGCTGGCCACTACGCGGGCAGACCTTGAGACCTTGGTGAGTGTTCAATTTATTTCTACATGCAAATGAATTTTTGTCCTTGAATTATTGATGATTAGCCACTGACAATCTCATTAAATGCAGCGTGCCCAGCAGGGAGCAGCAGGGAGAGATACGGGAGAGGCCTCTAGCTCGAGAGGGCCTAGTGCAGAGGCGACTGCACTAGCGGAGCAGCTAGCAGGGGCAGTGACATGGGCCGAGGCGGCAGAGTGCGACCTCGCCACACGAGTAAATTCAAAACTCAGACCTCATTCAATTATTGATTATATATCATGAGCTGATGAAAATTTGTTTTGCAGACTAAGGAGCTCCGAGCCACTTTTACTTGCATTGAGGAGGGCCAGCAGGCGATGGCTGCCCGGGTGAGTTTTACTTTCAACCATGCATTCATTTCATGAATTATTGTATTAAATGTGGAATTGATGATTTTTTTACCTGTTTGCAGACTACACAGTTACAGGAGGCACGTACCTAGGCTGCCCTGGCCGGTGCAGAGTTGGCGATCCGTGAGCAGCGCGTCACGGAGCTAGAGCGGTCCTTGAGGCGGCGGGAGGAGCTGCCTCAGGACGTGGCAGAGTTGCGGGTTGCTCTTGAGCTGGAGCAGAGGGAGCGTGCTCGAGAGCGAGAGGAGCACCTGGCAGACTGTGACCAGCACCACGAGCAGCAGCAGACGGACCATGCCCGGTACCAGGAGCAGGTGGCGGCGCGCGAGCGTGAGCTAGCGGACTTGAGGACCCAGCTGGCCGTTACCCAGGAGCGGCTACGAGCATCAGAGGAGCGTCTTCAGTGAGGGCGTGAGCGAGCGCGTGCTGCGGGGTACGCCTTCACCAGCTCCACCTTCGTGGCGGGCTCTTCTCTTCGAGAGAGGAGCGAGGCAGGGGGCCAGGTTCGAGTTCCAGCTTCTTCACGGGGGCCCATGCCCCCTCCACCAGCGCCTCCTCGGGACGGCGAGGATGAGGTAGAGAGTAGGAGAGAGGAGGGTGGAGGCGAGAGCTGAGAGAGACTTACTTGTACTTCTCCACCCTCACACCTGTACTCAGATATTTATGATGTATATATATATGAGATTGAAATTTTTGTTACCTGAGCACTTGTGTAGTTGTGTACTTGTTGTCACGTACTTTGCTCCTTTTCCACATTCTTTGCTTTTGCTTCACTTTGCCCTGTACCTGCAGCTGTAGTTCACACTTGAACAAACATGTTAATTCATCTGTTCGACTTGGCCCCTTGCTCAATAAGCAAGGGATGTCTTTACTTTTGACCTTGATGACGGGTCAAGGGGCCAAGCCTTTAATCAAATAAGGTGAATGAAATAACCAATAAAGGGAGATGCAACACGCAAGCAGTCATATGCAAACCATAATAAAAGATGCCCATGTAAAATGCAAGCACACATCATGAAAGATAAATCACCATTTTTTCTTCTTTTTTCCTTTTCCTTTTTTTCTTTTTTTTATTTATTTTCCCAAAAAGACGCCTTCGACTAGGTCGTTATTCATATAAAAGACGCCCTCAGTGACGGTCGTTAATTCTGAAAAAGAGTTTGAATTTCGTTGAAAAGACGACATATCCAAAGGCGTTACTTGATAAAAGATGACTTCCACTCAAGCGTTAATTACCTAAAAGGCGCCTTATTCAGAGGCGTTAATTTTTTTTTGCTGCTTTTAAAATTAGGTTGACAAAGCTACCAGGGCACTGGGTCCTACACGGTCGTCATTGAGGATTCATTGATCTTTCTTATTTAATCAAAAAGGGGTCGACGTGATAATGGTTTAAACTTATACGCAAGATCTCACACGATGCAATCTCCTAGGTCAATCTCAACCATTCTGCTGGTTTATGACTTACCACAAAGAAAAAGGTGGAAGAAGATATAAGGAAGCCCATAAGAGATTCTGAAAAGCACGAGGTAAAACTACCTCCCCTACCCTATGTCTGTTGGGGTTCGGTCTTCGGCATAGGGAAATTTTGTTGCCTTTTGCCTCTTTTATATTGCATGCATACGCCCAAGGTTTTTGTAATATCCCGGACCTTTCGGATCCTTTCTTCGTGGGTCTCGGATCTTGTTTTCGGAGTGTCCAGCTCCGTTGTGTCCGAAATTTCGTTTCGGACATCTTTCGTGTTCGGATCGGCGCGATCCGGAGTTGTTTCGGAGGCCCGGAGGCGTTCCGCGGCTTTTCCGCGTGTGTTTTCCGATTCCCGGTGTGTGTTTCGACTTTTTCTTCGGAAGCTCGCTGCGGGCGAACCGGGCGGTTCCCCAGGCACGAGTGGTACCATTGCGATCGGTGCGTTCCGAGGATTCCGGAAATGTATTTTTTTATTTTTCGGTATTTTTCTGAAAATTCGGATTTTCTATATAATCCCATTTCTTTTCTTTTTTCTTTTCTTCCTTCTCTTTCTTCTTCTTCTTCCTCCTTCCTTCCCCAACCGTGGCCGCCCTCCTCTCTCTCCCTCTCTCCCGTTCGAGCGCGGCGACCACCGTTTCGGCTGCAGACGGCGGCGGTGCGACGCGGCGAGGACGTGGGTGACGTCGAGACGATCGTGTGGGCGTGCGGCAAGCGTGGGAAGCGTGGGGAGTTCGTGAAGCTTCAAGCGTTCTTCGCGATTCGCGGGTGATTCGGCGGAGCATTCGCTCCATTGAGGTAGGGTGACGTTCCTTAGCCTCTTGCCATTCGTTTCCGTGATTTGTAGGCCGCGGGGAGGCCGAGAGAGGCTTGTTTGAGCGGGTTTGGGGTTTTCCATGATTTGGGGAGAGCTCGCCCGATCTATGGTTTTAGCCCGCTATTTCATGTTTTGATGGCTTAGAAGCATGCTAGGGGTCCTTAAGGGTCATTCCCCTTGATTTCCCCCTCTCCGGTGGAGGCATGGGGGCGTGGTTGGAGTTTTTAGGCGTTTCCTCCGTTTTCGGGCGCGGACTGAGAACGCGCTATATTCCAGTAGCACGTTCTTGATGGTCGCGCTGCCCCGATGGGACGCGTTCATCGGAGAAGATGAACAGTAGGGCGGTTCCGGTCACGCTATGGGGTCCTAGCGCGATCTGCCTTGTCGCGCTAGGGGTTCCTAGCGCGATCGTCCTTGTCGCGCTAGGGGTCCCTAGCGCGACCTGTCTTGTCGCGCTAGGAGGTCCTAGCGCGATCTTCCCTGTCGCGCTAGGGGGTCCTAGCGCGTTCTTCCCTGTCGCGCTAGGGGTCCCTAGCGCGATCTGTCCTTTCGTCTGGTGTTCCTTTGGGTCATGTGTTTGGCCATGGGTGGTGCGTCCGTTTCTTCTCCGACCGTGGTCACCGTGCGATGGTGCTGGTACGTGGGACGGCCCCCCCGTACTTCGTCAGGTTCGGACGTTATTTTTCGTTGTCTTGAGAGTCTACTCCTTCAGTGACCCTCCACTAGTCGTAGCCCACCAGTACGAGGTGCTGGTCGCACCAGGGAGTGGTGTACGGGCCGACCTTTAGAGACGGTTTGTGGACCGGTTACCGTTGGGCCCCACGTCTTGCAGCCAGAGTCCGGCTGAGGGGAAAACCGGTCAGAGGGCCAGACCAGGGACGCGCGGTCTGTGTGTGCACACGTGGTTGGGGGCGGTTGGACCCACGTCGACCGGCGTGACCCCAGCTAGTCACTTGTTTGTGGTTACTTGTACGGTGTCTGCGCCTCGGGTAGGACCTACCACATCAGGCGGTTCACCTGCGGTGTGGTGTAAGACGTCAGGGGACGCTACCGGCGGTACTTCTAGTGGGTGGTACTCTTGTCGAGCACGGAGTGTCAGACTGTCAGTCGTGTGTTTCCGACCTTCGGGTTTTGTCGGGTCGACCGTTGAGCTTCGGTTGTCTCACCGTGGCACATGTGCCGGTTTACGTGCCGTAGGGTCTTTGTTGTGTAGAGTACAGGGCTTCCCTTTCCGAGGTACTCTTCTACCGCTAGTGTAGTGGTTTCTCATTTTTCGAGGTAGGGTTCGAGTGATCCCTACTGAGTCTTGTTCCGAGACTCATTCCCTGCGTGTTTTCACCGTGTTTCAGGTGAGACGCCACCTTCGGGGAGCGCGTCGGGAGTGCAGCGTGGAGCGGGTGCCCAGAGGTAGTGCTAGAGGTCAGAGCCGGGGTATGCCCCGTGTAGCTGTACTTTTCTTCCTTGTCTCTGTACTAGTCGTGGACTATTGTTATTGTTGTTAATTTCTATTGTGGACCATGTAAAATATTAATTTATTTCCTGCTTAATATTATAACTGTTTAATTTCTACAATTATTTGTGATACTTGTGTAGTCTCTACACCATCCTTTTAACCCTTCCGAGTCTTCGGGCTCGTGGGTGGCGGTGCGAGTCTCGGGTTATCGGGCCTTCCCGGTAATCGGATTCTCGGGTCGTTATAGTTTTCCTTGCGGGGACTTTGCCCTCTTGACATGCTTTTCTTTTCACGATTTGACTTTCACTTTGAAACTGATTTGTACTGATGAAAAACTTAATTGTACTTGGGCTTTTGCGGCATTTTGTTCCCTTTTGGGCCCTGACTTCCACTTACTAAGGCGGCGGGTAGGCTTGGCGGGTCCACCCTGAGACCTCCCTTCCTCCCTTATGGGCCGAAGAGGAAAAGAATGGGTATTGTCTTCACCTTTAGTCAGGTTTTGACTTCCCATCGGATTTTGCACCGCTTGAGTTCGAGGTTTAAGCGTGCAGTGTGTGCGGGTGTCGACCCCATTTTAAGTTAACAAGACTGATGAATGAATTCTGAATTTTGACCTTTCAGACTTTGCGTCCTCGTATGCCATGGCAACAATTTTGAAAATTTGAAAATCTTTTTTCCTTCCTTTTTTTGTTTTTGGGTTTTGGAAATTTCTATTTTGTTTAGATTTTGGAAATTTCTATTTTTTTTAGATTTTGAAAATTTTCTATTATTATTTTTTTTTTGGATTTTTAAAAATTCTATTATTATTATTATTATTATTATTATTTTGGATTAGGGGTAGTATTTCTTAAGGTAGAGCCCATTCCAAGGATGAGCTAGCTCTTCTCCTTCAGCATTAATCAATTTATAAGCATTGCCAGGATAAACATCTTTTATAACAAAGGGTCCTTCCCAGTTTGGTTGGAGTTTTGAACGGGGTCCACCAGGTTTTACAAAGATTCTCTTGATTACCATCTCACCGATTTTGAATTTTCTCTCAATTACTTTCTTTTGATAAAAACGTGAAAGCCTATTTTGATAAACGCGCGCATGCTCAGCGGCGACCAGACGCTTCTCATCTAGGAGTTCCAACTGGGCAAGGAGTGAATCATGCCGCTCATCAATAGAGAATTCCTTGTCCAATTATACTCGCAGAGAGGGAATGAGAATCTCATAAGGAACTACCGCCTCCATTCCATAAGTAAGGGCGAAAGGGGTTTGCCCAGTGGGGGTACGAATGGAAGTGCGATAGGCCCAGAGAGCTTCAACTAGCTTATCTGGCCAATCCGAAAATTTATTAGCCTCACACGTTTTCTTAACAATTTTGATCAGTGTCTTATTAGTTGCCTCTGCTTGGCCATTGCCCTGTGGATAATAGGGAGAAGAATGATGCAATGCAATGTTATACCTGTTGCAGAGATCCTTGAGCTCTTGAGAGATGAATTGAGGTCCATTGTCGGTGATGATGGTGCTTGGGATGCCGAACCTTGCGATGATGTTCCTCATTATAAACTTGCAGATGGTCGACGCTTTGATCTCCACGAAAGCTTCCGCTTCCGCCCACTTGGTGAAGTACTCTGTTGCCGTAAGGATGAATGACTTTTGCTTCGTAAGGAGGTTTGAGTCACCAAGAGGTCCAATGATATCGAAAGCCCACATGGAGAAAGGCCATGGGGAGGACATAGGATGGAGTGAAGAAGCAGGAGAATGAATCTTGTCGGCGTGCAGTTGGGACTTAACACACCTTCGAACATAGATGGAGCAATCCTCTTCTAGAGTTGGCCAATAAAAGCCTAGCCTAAGGATCTTCTTAGCTAGCATCTGGCTGTTCACATGACCACCACACACTCCTGAATGCGCCTCTTCCACGACCTTCCAGGATTCATCATCATCGAGGCATCTTAATAAAACACCCGTGAGCCCTCTTCTATAGAGCACACCTCCCACCAAAACATACCATTGAGCCACTCTTCTAATCGCCTTCTTTTCCTCCACAGTGGCTTCTTCGGGATAGGATTGATCATTGCAATATCTGGCAATCTCGTAGTACCAAGGTTTCTCCTCATCAGCCAATTCTTCTTCCCAATCTGATCATCTTTGCATTCCACCTGATCATCTTTGCATTCCCTCTTATTGTTCACCAGAGGGCTCGAATGTGCGGCCAACGTCCAGAAGTAGATGGTGCCGGCGGCGTCCCACGGAACCATTGTTAATCGACCCCGAATATCATACAGCCGCTGGGAGGTAGAGCTTGGCTCCGCGCTGGCAAATTCCAACATCCTCGGCACCAGCCCCCAGTCCTGAAGAGCGCGCGGGGCAAACTCCGGAAACAACGAGCAAACCCACGCATTAAAGAAATGCAGCGGACATACATACCGAGCCTGCCTCAGGAATTGGTGAGTGCTGATGTCCCCCAGCACCTTGTATAACAAGCGAAGAGTGGCTGGGCATAGGGACAGCTTAATCCCCCACGCCAGTTGACATGCTGGGTAGATGGCGTCCGGCCGAATGACTGTCTCATCCCCGTATGGCATGGCAAATGAGCACAGCCAGTATGTCAGGTATGCGGCGTAGTGTGTTAGCGGGTCGACCCCCATTGGATTGGGGCCACTCCGACGTCCTCTAGAAGGAATCTTGACATCGGTCTTGGGCTTGGCATGCTTCTTACGAGCAACATCGGTGCCGATGCATGGAAACTCTGCATATTGCTTTAGCCCATCGTAAAAATACTGCAGCCACAGAGTCAGGCGGACCCTCTTCCGGTCCCCACGGGGAGGCTGCCTCCCTCCGTGTGCCAGTTGGTACAGTTCCTGGTAAGCCTTCATCAGGTACTGGTATGAATAGCCAAGGGAATAATAGCTATCCCCATTGGTTTCATCCTTGATCAGATCTAGGAGGCATATTTCTTCATAGGGCTCCCCGTCAATGGGAAAGTCGCTGAGCTGACTGAGGCTCCACAAATCAAGTGAAGTCTCACCTTCCGCCGTATAGAAAGTATTGGTCTCCGCGCTGAATACTTCTATCATGCCGCAGTAGAGACCCTTGGAGATGGGGTAGCCGTAGCGGGAGGCGTAGCGCTGTGGTAAATGCCAGCCCGGACCAGCAATGGGGCGTAGTTGAACAGCACATACTCGGTAAACTCTACTGCCCCTTCCCTGAAGGTGTGAGCGTCATGGAGCTTCAACTCCCCAAACTAGCCCAGCGCCAGCTCGTGCTTGAATCGGACGGCCAAGCAATCCAAGATGAATGGCTCTTCCCTGTAGCCCCATTTCAGGGGAGCCAAGAACAAAGCAAAACAAGGCGGCTCGCCTTGCACCCTCCCAGCGGACATGTCCCACTTCGCTGGGGTGAATTGAGGTGCTCGCACCAATCTGTCTTCGGCCGACAGCACCCCTTCGATCCCCAGGACAGGCTTCCATTCCCGGGCCTCCCCCACCAAATACATTGGGATGCTCCTCGGGACACTGTACAACAAACTGTCACGAGCCTGGAGAATCACTTGCTCGACCTCCCGCACAGCTCGTAACTCCCGCCTCTCCCGGGAGCGGAAGTACTTGAAAAATCGGATGAGATGCTTATCCTTCGAGAAGTCCTTTCGATATTCGCCGGTCCGGTCGAAGGTGAAGCGATTCTCAACCCGAGAGAGCTGATGATAGTCCATTGTCTCGGCCTCAGAACCCGAGGACTCAGCCAGTGCCGCTATTTCTGCATGTTCCCTGTCCAGGTCTTCTACATTACGCCACGTGACGGCTGGCACCGGAGGCGGAGGAACGAAGTCGGCACTGGCAGCAGTAGGAATAGAGGAACCGCTTGGGGCAGCCATTTGTCTGCAAAATCACAAACAAACAAAGGATCAGAACAAGCCACGGGCAAAGAGAAATGAAAACTATAAAGGGGCTCTACTACAAGTGAAGTGAATAAGACGCTGCCAATTTCTGACGAAATTTCGGCAGAGTTTCCCCTAGGCCAGAGGCGTAAGGGAAAATACGGGTGCGCGTCCACAAGGAGTGACGGCCCCAACAAAGTCGCGGTGGGCCCCGAGAGGCAACACCGGAAGTCCTCAGATCCAAGAAGTCTGCTCCCTCTCTCTCGCCGGTACGCCCAGGCAGGCTCCACCGGCACACCCTGGGACGACCTTCCCCGACACGCCCAGGCAAGCTTCCCTGGCACGCCCTTGGCGGCCTTTGCCGGTACACCCTGGCGTCTTCCCCGGCACGCCCCGTGATGTTCTTCACCGGAACGCCCTGGAGAAACCCTTCACCGACACACTACCGAGCGCCCTTCCCGGCATGCTCCCGGCGCCTTCCCCGGCACACCCTGGCGTCTTCCCCGGCACACTCCGCGGACGCCTTCCCCGGTACGCCCTCGTGCCTCCTTCTCCGGTACACCCTGGGGGTTTCCCCGGCACGCCCTATGCCTCCGCAACCCGGCACGCTCGGCACCACCGTCCGTGGCACGTCCGGCCGACGGTCCCCCACAACGCCAAGAGAAGAGGAGAAGGAGAATAAGAAGGAAGGGAGAGGGAAGAGACAGAAGAGAGAAGACGGGGAGCCTAGGGCTCCGCCGTCCCCCGAAGACGGAGAAGAGGTAGGAAAAAGGAGGGGAGGAAGAGAAGAAGAGGGAGACGAAGGAGGAAGAAGAAGAGAAGAACATCGGGGGAAGGAGAAGCCCCTCCACGGCGCCGTTCTCACCCCCAACGAAGGCGACGGCAACGACGGCGGTGATGGCAGCGCCCGGTGACGAGGAAGAAGGAGAGAAGAAAGGAGAAAGGAAGGGGGGTCAGTTCGTCCGCCGAAGAGAGAGAGAGGGAGGGAGAATTTGAAAGAGAGCAGGGGTGGCCCGTTCGAGCCACCTCTGCCCCCTTTTATAGGGTTATAAAAAAAAGAGAAAAAAAAGAGAAAGAGAGAAAAGAAAAGAGAGAAAAGAAAAGAGAGGAAGAGAGAAGAAAATAAAAAAGGGAATAAAAAAAGAGAGAGAGAGAGAAGGAAAAAATAAAAAAAAATAGAGAGAGAGAGATGGGGGAGGAATTTTGACAAAAAAGAGAAGGGGGAGGAAAAAAAGGGGAATAAAAAAAAGGGAAAATGGGGGAGAGAAATAACAACAGTAATAAATAAATATAAATATATACATATATGCGTGCATATGTACACATACATGGACGGTGCATAAATATATATATATAATGCAGGATGATAGATGCCTCTGTGGGAACATCCCGTCTGCACACCCCTACGTATAAACGATCGTCCGCATGGGCAATGCCGACTCCACCCCTGCGTTAGCCGCACCACCTCATCAGCGAATAAATCCGTTTCTGGCACAAGGCTCCGTGCCCTAGCCACCTTCTCTCGTACAAAATCGTCGTTACAGGCCTTACGCCCGAATCGGCAGAATCTCTACCCTTACGCTGGCATTAGTCCCTTGCCAACGAATAAGTCCCTTTCCGGTGCAAGGCTTCGTGCCCCAGCCGCCCACTCTCACACAATATCGCCATTATAGACCTTACGTCCGAATCGGCAGAAAATCCCCTGTTGCGTTGGCATTATCCTCTTGCCGACGAATGAACCTTATCTTTCGGCGCAAGACTTTGGGCCCTAGCCAACAATTACATATTATCCGCTCGTCAAAAAAAAAAAGAAAAGAAGGGGCTTAAAATAGAGATGCCCCGCCGGACTTGCCCCTACTCAGGGACAAGTGCAAAAATGGCAACAACCCAGCTGTGGCGAAAACCCGAAAAGGGCGCTGCATGCAAAATCGGGTACCCCGCCACGTGAAAACCTGAGAGGGCGCGTGGGCAAAAGCAAGAGGGGGCCGGTGCCGGTGAAAACTCGAAAGGGCACTTGTACCGATAATGTGGTTAAAAAAAGGGGAAGGGAGAAAAGAGACAAAGAGACCAACAAACCAGGTCAGCTCCCGGCACCCTGTCGGCACTAACGAAGAGACAAAGAGACCAACAAACCATGTCAGCTCCCGAGACCCCGTCGGCACTAACGAAGAGACAAAGAGACCAACAAACCATGTCAGCTCCCGACACCCCGTCGACACCGACGAAGAGAGGAAGAGACCAACAAACCACGTCAGTTCCCGGCACCCTATCGGCACTGATAAAGAGACAAAGAGACCAACAAACCAAGTCAGCTCCCGACACCCCATCGGCACTGACGAAGAGGCAAAGAGATCAACATATCACATCAGTCCCCGACACCCCATCGACACTGACGAAGAGACAAAGAGACCAACGGGTATGTCAGTTCCCGTCACCCCGTCGACACTGATAAAGAGACAAAGAGACCAACAAACCAGGTCAGCCCCGGCACCCTGTCGGCACTGACGAAGAGACAAAGAGACCAACAAACCATGTCAGCTCCCGACACCCCGTCGGCACTGACGAAGAGACAAAGAGACCAATAAACCATGTCAGCTCCCGACACCCCGTCGGCGCCGACGAAGAGAGGAAGTGACCAACAAACCACGTCTGTTCCCGGCACCCTGTCGGCACTGATAAAGAGACAAAGAGACCAACAAACCAGGTCAGCTCCCGACACCCCGTCGGTACTGATGAAGAGACAAAGAGATCAACATATCACATCAGTCCCTGACACCCCGTCGGCACTGACGAAGAGACAAAGAGACCAACAAACCAGGTCAGGTCCTGGCACCCTGTCGGCACTGACGAAGAGATAAAGAGACCAACAAACCATGTCAGCTCCCAACACCCCGTCGGCACTGACGAAGAGACAAAGGGACCAACATATCACGTCAGTCCCCGACACCCCGTCGGCACTGACGAAGAGACAAAGAAACCAACATATCACGTCAGTTCCCGACACCTCGTCGGCACTGATAAAAAGACAAGGAGACCAACACGCTACGCCAGTCCCCGACGCCCCGTCGAACTGATGAAGAGAAGAAGAGACAAATAAACCACGTCAGCGCCCGACACCCTGTTGGCACCAACGAAAGGAAAGAAGAGACAAGTACACACACGGGCACCGCCCGGCTCATCCTTCGCCTGCGCTACCCGTGGGTGGGGGGCATTTGTGGGCATGCGAAATTGCACTACCGTATGTCCCAACTAGTCAGCCTTAACTGTGGAGAAGGGAGGGCCATCCAGACTCTCTGAGCACACACACATTGCCGTGAAGCCGCCTCCGGAGTCACGGCAGTGAAGAGAAAGCGGCTACCAAGAGCCCCACAATCCATGGGCCTCGGAGAAAATCAAATGGGTCACAACTCGTGCTCACAACGGGCTCAAAACTGCACATTTAGCTCTTCAGCGGCATGCCCTCTTGGGCCCTTCAATAGCACGCCCTGAGGCCCCTTCAGTGGCACTCCCCTAGTGGCCTTCAACGGCATGCACTTGGGCCCTTCAACGGCATGCCCCTGGGTGGTCTTCAGCGGTACGCACCCTGGTACCCCTTCAACGGCACGCCCTTGGGCCCTTCAACAGCACGCCCTGAGGCCCCCTGAGGCGGCACGCCCCTAGTGGTCTTCAACGGCACACCCTCCTGGCCGTTCAACGGCACGCCCTTTGGGCTCTTCAGCGGCACACTTGCCGTGTCTTCCAGCGGCACGCCCTTTTGGCCCTCTCAGCGATACGCCTATTTGGCCCGCCAGCGACACGACGTTCATGCATTTCAACGGCACGTTCGGAAGACCAAATCTCGGGCCCATGCCCTACAGATCTTTGGCGCGCAGTGGGCTGTCCGAGGTGTCGGCCGGAGGTTGGGCCACGCAGGCTACTCCCTTGACATCCAGGACGGGGGAAGTCAAACCCCATCATGACTGGTCGCTTCCCGCTTCCGGCTGCCGTGTTCGAACGCTACCGCCGTGAGGGGTATAAAAACCCCTCTTCTTCGGAGCACAAAGGAAGAGGATGGGGGAAAAAAGGAGACAGAGAGACAGAGGGAGAGACAGCTGCAGAGAGCAACAACAACGCTGCCACAGAGGAAGAAGAGGGGAGAAGAGAAAGAGGAAGAAAGGAGCTACGCCGTAGGGTTCCCCTCTGACGACCACCGGAACAAAGAGAGTAAGGAAGAGAGTGAGAGAGAGGGAGGGTGAGCTGTGATGTAGAGGAGGGAGTGGGGAAGGGCAGGGAGTAGTCACCCCTATTCGGCCCCAGCACTCCCCCCGTTTCTTTCTTCCTCTTTCATTTCCATGGTCTTATCCTTTCTCCTGTCCATGTGCTTTGCGATGTATGTGGCCAGTTGTGGTCATTCCTTTTCGTGAATAAAAATCACCGTTCTTGGGTTTCTTGCTGTTTCCGTTGGGTTATGCCAGTGTGCATGGTGTGTTGTTCATTTTCTCCACTTCTCCGGTGTTTTGGAGACTCCATGTCGATGTTGGTCCCCCGTACGATCCCTGGCTTTACGAGCTCAATGCCCCCCCTCTATGGTCTCCAACTTCACCCGTCTGCTTGAAGTGAGAGGCCCCTTCTTCTTCTCTTGAACACCTAGCTACCAATAGCCTCCTTGGCCTTACTCCCTTCCTCAACTCCAGCCCACCTAGATAACCCTCAGCCTTCACCCTCTGCCCAGCCCTCCACCGGTCCACGGGTACCCCAGTGCAGCCACCCAGCTCCCAGCGGCACCCCCATTAGGCCTTCGCCGGTACGCCTTCGGCCTCCCTTCCCCGGCACAGCCTTAGTGGCCTTCGCCGGCACGCCTTCGGCCTCCCTTCCCCGGCACGGCCTTATCGGCCTTCACCGGCACTCCTTTGGCCTTCCCTTCCCCGGCACACCCCTGAGTGGCTATACAGGGTTTCTCCCCTTTGCCCATCGCTGTTTTTGGGTTTTTCGAGGATTCATTAAAGGTGCTGCCGCCCTCGGGCGCCCACCTCCCATTGTCGGGTTCCGCCACTCCATGTGGGCGCATTCCCTTTATCTCCCTTATGCTCGGGTCAAGGGGAGATGCGGCTGAATTTTCATGAGAAATAGTGATGCACATCAAAAGACAAAAGGATGCAACAAACAAATGGAACAACAACATATTAAAGGGCAAAGGAAAAATAACGAACGAATGGAACGGTCGGCGATAAAACACTCCAAGCAAAATGAGGCACTGCGGGCAATATGAGAAAAATTGGATTAAATGACTATGTGGCAAATTAAATGCTCAATCTATAAAGAACATGTTGCGAGAAGAGGGAGAAAAGATTTGTATGAAACTACATAAAAGCCAAAGGAAAGAAGAAAAGAAAAGCCTTAAAAGAAGTGGAGGGGGAGTGGGCCTTCACCAGGTATGCCCAATCCAGCCCTTCGCCGGTACGCCTCCATCATCCTTCACTGGTACACCCTCCATCATCCTTCACCGGCACGATCTTCGGCCCATTCGCCGGTTCACCCTCCCCTCCCTTGGCCGACACACTCCCTAGCCATCTTCCCTCAGCGGTACACTCACTTCCTTCCTTCGCCGGCACGCTTGGCCAGGCATTCGCCGGCACACCTACCTTGGTGCCTTCCCCGGTGCGCCTCCCGTGAACCCTTCAGTGGCACACTCCTTCAGCCCTTCAGCGGCATACTCCTTCAGCCCTTCAGCGGCACACTCCTTCACCCACCCTTCTTCAGCGGCGCGCTCCCCTTTTGCCTTTGCCGGCACACTACCCCCTTCAGCGGTACACCCCTTTAGCCCTCCAACGGCTCACTCCTCCAAGTGTAAAGCGTGTAAACAAAAATGCAGAAGCATCGACGGTCAGAATGGAAGAAATAATGATAAAAAATTTGCAATAGCAAGGGCAACGGTGATAATGATAGCGAAGGCTATGATAAATGAATAAACAAAAAAAATGCGGGCAGTAAATAGAAAGGAAGTAATAAACCCATCCCAAAGAGATGCATAAAAGGAAAATAAATAACGAAATCATGAGAATAACAGTAATAATGAATACAACGTAGCAATAATCCACATTACAGCCCCGTCTCCCCTATGACTCGGTGCGGAAGGAACAATAAGGTCGCCCTTGTAGGCTGGGCCTGAGTCGCGGGGATTGCCTCCATATGGCCATGACCCGACCTCGCCTCGGGCCGACATTCTGACCAGATCGGACCCGTTTCTTTGGACCGGACCCCTTTCGGGCCACTATTAAAATTGCCGCGCGTTCGTCAGACATTCGAACGGATTCATCCCGGCTTCCACCGCGTTTCTATTACGAACCTTTATCTGAACATGAAAAAGGTCCACGAGTGACCAATACAGCCCGTGTCCCGATGCTGATCTCAATGTGATTTATTCCTGCTTCTTTCTCGCGCAGTTAGTATTAGTCCTTTCGGCCGCAGGGCCCCTAACTTTGGTAATTAATCAAGGGTGTTCCCTCGTATGGGGGATGTAAATGACGTCGTGGCCTTTATGGCACGACGGGATCTGGTCCAGACACGAACCACACAATCGTCTGACGAAGTCAGGTCGAGCGAACCACGGGCTCTTCGGAGCCCGAATAAGTTGTCACTCCGGTGACTGGCACGCCCATGCACTTAATAAAACACCAATAGACGAACAAATCGCCATTTAGATCGAGAAGTGCGTCCACAGGGCCACATGGTTGGGCTCCGGGGGAGGTAGTGGACATGAGTCCGTAGGCGCAGCGGACTGATAGGGGTGGGTGGTTGGTGACACAAAGGTGGTCGGCTGAATGTCGTCGTGGAAGACGAACTCGCCGGGTAGGTGAGGTGGATATAAGGTGTAGGTCCTCCTATCCCGGTCGAAGGTCGCTCTCCTCTCTTCCAACCATGGTCGCCCTAATACAATGCACGGTCCTGCTAGCGTAGCAATATTGCACCATGCACTATCGCAGTAAAAATCAGAGTCGATCATCCTTTCAAACTCGACAAAAGCAAAATCACCATCGCGGATAATCTTGCCCGTCTTGGAGAGGGACTCCACGATATCAAGAGAAACCCAATTATCCGACTCCCTATCGGTGAAATGGAGTTCCGTTGTGGACACATTGGGTAGAGTGGCTTTAGTAATGAGATGGGTGAAATCTAAGGGTCGGGCCATGAAGGCATTGAATTGGGCCACCAGGGATGACCACTCGGACACATGGTCTTGGGGAACGGCCATGGGGGTGGCGAGTAGTGGACATGCAGGCACACGGTGACAAGATCAGACTCTCATGGACTAGACACGACCCTACTATGCGATGCAAAGTTAGAATGCAGACTCGACTACACACCTAGACACAACCAAGACTCGGTACGTGGCGGAGTTAATCGACCCGAAGATCACTCGCGCAAGTGTGCGGCCTTCCCGATAGGCATAGCCTAACGTCCAGACAACACCTTTTGATATACCGAGTAAAGGGGTGCAAATGCAACCTAGACCGACTTAGACGATGACTAGACGTAAATGACACTCTTTTTTTTATTTTTAGACACCCTAGACTCAAACTCGCTCTGATACCAAATTGATGCGGGACGGACACGCGACTGGACTCCAATTGGATATGCGATCCTTGGACTCTAAGCAAGCTCGCGATCGCCCCTAACGAGGGAAGCGTCGGACGTGTGCGGTTGAGAAACCGGCAAGAGCTAAGGTGGTCAACTCTCAACTTCGTGCCTGGATCGGGTCATAGGACGGTATCTCTCTCTCGCTCGCAGCAGTGAATAATAATAAATAGCGAGCTAAGTTACTCTATCATGCTCTCTAGCAGTGGCATAAACAAGCATATACGAATAAAGCAAGTGTCGAGTAAGTGAGCGAACACGATACCTCCACGCGCCTGGCGTGGGGAAGACGACCTCGGCCGATCTCGTACTCCCGAAACAGTAAGTAATTAAATTATAGCAATGAATATGAATGCCCACTCTATGCAGGGAGGTAAAGGGCGACACAATGGGACCCGGGAGTAGCGGGTTTGGGTTGACGGGCAGCTTCTTGTGTAGCTTCAGCTGCATGCGTACGCACGATCGTGGGGCCCACGTGCTGGTCAGTGGGGCCGCGTGGGACCGGGGTGGCACCACTGTGGTGGGGACACCTGGAGGGGCGCTCCCTGGGACGGCGGTACGCTGGTTCGCCGGTCGGAGGCCGGGCGGCTCCGATCTTCACTCGTCGGAGTTGCTGTCCACGGATCTGAACTGTTGTTTCAGACCCCCGCATCCCGACGAAATCCGCTGCTGCGGTCACTCCCGATGTCGTATCGATGCACAAGAAGTACCGATGGAAAGCTGACTTGAAATCCTTCGATCTATTGCCATAAAACGAAATTTGAATTTCCTGTTGATGGCCTTTATCGAATATTCAAGCTGCTGGTTCACCTGATCTCAAAACTCAGGGCAGAAGTGCTTTTTCCTGAGAGTTGACGTTGACCGTGATGTAGGCCTTCGATTCAACTTTTGAGCCCTTCATGAAAGTTGTAGAGGGCAAAGAGAGGAAAATGGGGATGTATTTTATGAAATGTTTGGTGAAAGTTTCAAATTGTTTTGGATTTTATACTGACCCGGGGTCGGATCTGGACAGCAGAAACAGAACTGAATTTGGGGGAAAGACACAATTTCTAAAAATAGGTAGAGGGCTTTTGAAATTCGAAGAAATTTTTTGAGGATGGTGATGGTGGACAGATCCTCCAATAAATTTGGGGATTCAAACAAAAATCAATAAGGGGGTCGAAATGGGGAAGAACTAAGCTTCTGCTACACAGATCTGAAAAGGGACAGATCAGGAAGATAGAAAGACATGAAAATGGAAAAATATAAAAAGAAAGGTAAATGACGGGATAATTTTACTGGAGGTTGGGAATCAAGAGAGGAACCAACCCTGAAAATCACAGCTACAAATAATGTCGGAGTGGGGATCTAAAATTCTCGGAGTGAACCCATGTCTAGCAAAATAGAACCTTGGACAGCACTTCGGAAGCGGCTTCGCGGCGGCTCGTTGGCGTCACGAACGGCGGCGGCGGCACCAGAGATGAATCTAGAGATAGAGGGGCTAAGATAGAAGGGGTCTACACCCTGAAATGCAGAGGGAGGAAGGAGGAACCAGAGGGAGAGTGGGGAGGGGAGCACCAGGCTCCAAGCAATTCATAATATTTTCTTCTTCATTAATTCCAATAAAATGTGAAAATACAAGCATTTATACAAAATGTAAAAAGACTCAAAATGACCTCAGATCTAGGGTTGAAAGGGGCACTAAGGGGATAGAAGAAAATATTTCTCCCATGTGGTCAAAACACATTAAACAAATTCTAATCAAACTTATACAAATTCTATTCAAACTTCACCTACCTTGCCTAATAAGACAAAGAAGGGGGCGCCCCCTTCATGGGCTTCTCTTGGGCCAAGCCGGTCCAAGGCCATCCAATCAAGCCCATTTAACCATGCTTAGCCTATGGACTCTCCCACCTAGATGGCCCATTGTGGACGCACTTTTCGCTCGTCTATTATTATTATGCTCGGCCTATTCGGGAATGGTCGATTCGTCTGTTAAGTGCGTGGGCGTGCCAGTCACCGAGGTGACAATTTATTCGGGCTCCGAAGAACCCGTGGTGCGCTCGATCTGACTTCGTCAGGCGACTGTGTGGTTCGTATCGGGACCGAATCCCGTCGCACCATCAAGGTTACGACGTCATTCACATCCCCCATACGAGGGAATACCCTTGATTAATTACCGAAATTAGGGGCCCTGCGGCCGAAAAGAATGATACAAATTGCATGAGAAAGAGACAGGAGAAAATCACACCAAAGTACGCATTAGGATGCGAGCCACTGGCCATGTCGGTCACTCGTGGACCTTTTCATATTCGGAAACGGGTCCGTGATAGAAACGTGATGGAAAACTGGGGCGATAAATGAATCCGATCTGATTAGAATGTCGGCCCAAGACTGGGTCGGGGCACGGCCATGTCAGGACGAATCCCAAGACTCGGGCCCGGCCTACGAGGGCGACATCACTGTTCATTCTGCGTCGAGTCATGGAGAGAGAGGGCTACAATGTAGAATTATTAATACCTTGTAATGTTTTATCATTATTATTCTTATTATCCTGTTGCTCATTCCTTTTTCCGCATCTGTTCCGGGTGACTTCCCTCGTCTTGCTCACTGCTATTATTGCCCCCCTTTTTATTATTATTATTATTGCCACTCATTTCATTCGTCATTTTTTTATACGGATGTATTCAGGTTTATTTATTCATCATGATTTTTTTTATTAGTTTATCAGTGCTGCCATTAGATGCCTATATGTATATATATATGTGTATTCATGTATTATGTACATATATATATTTATTATATTTTTTTTTGGGGAGAGTTGACCCTTGGTGGGTTGAAAGGGGGGCTAAAAAGGGAGTGTACCGCTGAAGGAAGGTGGGCAGAAGGGTGTGCCGGCGAAGGACTGGGGATGGGTGCCGCTGAAGGGCTTAAGGAGGTGTACCGGTGAAGGAGGGCGGCAGGTTTGCCGGCGAAGGGCTGGAGACGTGTGCCGTTGAAGGGCTTGAGGAGGGCATACCGGTGAAGGCCTGAAGGAAGTGTACCGCTGGAGCGATGGCTGGAGAATGTGTCAGTGAAGGAGGGGGGTAATATAAAGTCTGTACGTTCCTCAGCCTCAAGTCTATACATTGTCTATTCAACCAGCACACAAAGTCTATACGTCCTTTAGTCTAAAGTATGTACATTGCCTATTGACTACAGCTCGAAGTCTATACATTGGCTACTCAAAGTCTGTACATTGTCCATTGGCTACAGTTCAAAGTCTATACATTGGCCGGCCCAAAGTCTGTACATTGGCCAACTCAAAGTCTATACATTGTTCAGCTCAAAGTCTATACGTTGTCCATTGGCTGCAATTCAAAGTCTATACATTGTCTGTTGGCTGCAGCTCGAAGTCTATACATTGATGACCCCAAAGTCTACACGTTGCAGCTCAAAGTCTATACATTGGCCAGCATTCATCAGCTCAAAGTCTGTACATTGGCCAGCATAAAGTCTGTACATTGCAGCTCAAAGTCTGTACATTACAGCATGAAGTCTATACATTGGCTGGCCCAAAGTCCGTACGCTGCAACACAAAGTCTGTACATTGTCCCTTAGCTGCAGCTCGAAGTCTATACATTGCCAAGCCCTAAGTCTGTACGTTGTAACATGAAGTCTGTACATTGGCCACAAAGTCCATACACTGCAGCACAGAGTCTGTACGTTGCAATATGAAGTCTGTACATTCTTCAGCCTATTCAACTCAAAGTCTGTACGTTGCCCCTGCAATCAACATACGAAGTCCATACAATGCTTGTTGCTGCGCTTGTGCCTCCATCTGCCAAGTCTGTACACTGGATCCCATTGAGACGGTGGATGAGGGTGTACCGGCGAAGGGAGAGAGGCGAAGGGAGGGAGTGTGCCGCTGAAAGGGCCAGGAGGTTGTGTCGTTGAAGGGCCATTAGAGTGTGCCGCTGAAGATGGGCAGTGTGTATCGCTGAAGGCTCTCTGGAGCGTGCCATTGGAGGTTGGGAAGGGCGTACCGCTGAAGGCGGTCTGGGGTTGGAAATGTTGAGGGGGGGGGGGTCCACTCCCCCTCTATTTCTCTTAAGGCTTTTCTTTTCTTCTTTTCTTGATCTTTAGGTAGTTTTATACAAATCTTTTCTCCTTCTTCTTGCAATCTATTGTTGCTCTGTTTATTTGTTGCTTTTGTTATCTTTCAACGTGTATTTATTATCCTATTTGTTTGTTGCATCCTTTTGCCTTATTTACCATGTTGTTATTTTCTGACAAAATTTCGGCAGCATCTCCCCTTGACCCAGGGCGTAAGGGAGATAAAGGGAACGCGCCCACATGGAGTGGCGGAACCCAACAAATGGGGGTGGGCGCCCGAGGGCAGCAACACCTTTATGGGGCCTCGGAAAACCCGGAGAAAATCGTGAACGGAGGGCTTCCAGTACTAGGCATAATGGGCTGGGGGTTGGCGGCTGAGAGCGTATCGCTGAGGCACCAGGGGAAGGTGTACCGCTGGGGCCAGAAGGTGTGTCGCTGAGGGCCAAAGGGGTGTACCGGCCAAGGGCAACAGGGTGTACCACTGAGGGCCAATAGGGGTGTGTCGCTGAGGGCCAGAAGGGCGTACCGGCCAAGGGCCAACGGGGCGTGCCGTTGAGGGCCAAAAGGCGTGCCGGCCAAGGGCCGGAAAGGTGCATCGCTGGAGGACTAGCAGGGAACTAAGTATGTGGGCTGGGAGGCTCGCATGTTTTTCAGGAGAAGAAGGGGAGTTCATGGCCGGGGGTGGGCTGCTGGAAATGAGTGGAGGACCCACAAGGTCAGGCTTCAAAGGGGAGGCATCACCTTGAGACGGTGAATCGAAAGAAACCGGAGAAACGGAGAAAATGGATAACACACGGCATGCATTGTGAAGGCGGGAGTAAACCATCAGACGTAGTAGGGAAGACCCAAGAAAGGTGACTTTTCATTCATGGGAAGCAAAGGGCCGAGGCCCTACATACACATTGACGGACACACCCGAGCCAAGGCTATGGGCAAGAAAGAAAACACAAAAGCAAAAGAAAGGGAAGAGGAAAACAAGGAAAACCATGGAAGGGAAGGTGTTGGGGCTGAAGTGGGGACGATCATCCCCACTCCCCCCTTCTCCAACACTTCCCCCCTGTTACATCAAGCCCTTCTTCTCTCTTACTCTCTCTTCTTTCCGGTGGCCGTCGGAGGGAGCTCACGCCGGAACGCTTCCTTCTCTCTTCTCTTTTTCCTTTGTCTGGGTCTTCGTCTCTGTATCTCTTTTCCGTCTCTCCCCCTTCTTCCCTTTCTCCTCCGTCTGAGTCTTCCTCTGAGTTTCCCCCTTCAGCCAGTTGAAGCGGGGGTCTTTTTATACTCCCTGCCGTCGGAGCTTTGAGCACGATCGTCGAAGGCGGGAAGCAGCTCCGTCATAATGATCAAGCTTGACTCTTCCATCCTGGGTGTTAGGGGACTAGCCTGCGTGGCCCAGTCATTGGTCGACACCTCGGATCGGCCACTGCGCGCCGAAGATGCGTAGGGCATGGGCACCACGTCGCTCGGCCGTTGAAAGTGCCTCACGCTGTGCCGTTGGCGGGCTGCACAGGCGTGCCGTCGGAGAGCCAAAAAGGCGTGCCGCTGGAGCCTCCTGAGGGGGTACCGCTGAAGGCCCTGGGGGCGTGCCGCTGAAGCCCCATTTGGGCGTGCCGCTGAAGGCCCTGGGGCGCGCCGCTGAAGGCCTATTGGGGCGTGCCGCTGAAGGCCCTTGGGGCGTGCCGCTGAAGGCCTATTAGGCGTGCCGTTGAAGCCCATTGGGGCGTGCCGCTGAAGGCCATTGGGGGCGTGCCGCTGAAGGCCTTGGGGCGTGCCGCTGAAGGCCATTGGGGGCATGCCGCTGAAGGCCTTGGGGCGTGCTGTTGAAGGCCATTGGGGGCGTGCCGCTGAAGCCCATTGGGGCGTGCCGCTGAAGGCCATTGGGGGCGTGCCACTGAAGGCCTTGGGGCGTGCCGCTGAAGGCCTTTGGGGGCGTATTTCTGACCCCATTCTGAGCCCATTATGGACACGAGTCGTGGCCTGTTTGGCTCTTCTCAAGGCTCACGGATTGTGGGCCTTTTTGTGCTTGGTTTCTCTTCACTATCGTGACTCTTGGAGGCGATTTCACGACAATCTCTCTCGGGGCTTATTTACTCGGGCCGTTGTTGATACTGGGCCGAGTAGGATATCATGGGTGTGTAATTTTGGTGTCCACAAATGCCCCCCACCCACGGGTAGCGCGGGCGAAGGATGAGTCGGGCGGTGCCCGTGGGTGTACTTGCCCCTTTTCTTTTCGTCGATGCCAACGAGGAGTCGGGGGCTGACCTAGTTTGTTGTCTCTTAGTCTTTTCGTCAGTACCGACAGGGTGTCGGGGGCTGACCTGGTTTGTTGTCTCTTAGTCTCTTCGTCAGTGCCGACGGGGTGTCGGGAACTGACCTGGTTTATTGTCTTTTAGTCTCTTTTCTTTCTCTCTTTTTTTGAACCACATTACCGATACAAGCGCCCTTTCGGGTTTTCGCCGGTACCGGCCCCCTCTAGCTTTTGCACACGCGCCCTCTCAGGTTTTCACGTGGCGGGGTACCCGATTTTGCCCGTAGCGCCCTTTCAGGTTTTCTCCACAGCCG
Organism: Amorphophallus konjac; assembly: GCA_022559845.1. Taxonomy (NCBI): domain Eukaryota; kingdom Viridiplantae; phylum Streptophyta; class Magnoliopsida; order Alismatales; family Araceae; genus Amorphophallus; species Amorphophallus konjac. Next base: position 28,711,221 of record CM040123.1, on the reverse strand, counting down.
GGTTGTTGCCATTTTTACCCTTGTCCCCGCATAGGGGAAAGTCCGGCGGGGCATCTCTATTTTTAACCCCATTTTATTTTCTTCTTTTGGATGAGCCGGGCGGTTCCCGTGGGTGTACTTGCCTCTTTTCTCTTCGTTGGTGCCGACGGGGTGTCGAGAGCCGACCTGGTTTGTTGTTTGTTGGTCCCTTTGTTAATGCCAACGAGGTGTCGGGAACTGAAGCAGCATATTGGTCCCTTCATTTTTTCATCAGCACCGACAGGGTGTCGGGGGCTGACCTGGCTTGTTGGTCTCTTTGTCTCTTCGTCAGTGCCGACGGGGTGTCGGCAGCTGACCTGGTTTGTTGTCTCTTAGTCTCTTCGTCAGTGCCGACATGGTGTCGGGAACTGACCTGGTTTGTTGTCTCTTAGTCTCTTCATCAGTGCCGACAGGGTGTCGGGAACTGAAGCAGCGTGTTGGTCTCTTTGTCTCTTCATCAGTGCCGACAGGGTGTCGGGAACTGAAGCAGCGTGTTGGTCTCTTTGTCTCTTCGTCAGTGCCGACGGGATGCCGGGAGCTGACCTGATTTGTTGATCTCTTGGTCTCTTCGTCAGTGCCGACGGGGAGTCGGGGGCTGACCTGGTTTGTTGTCTCTTAGTCTCTTCGTCAGTGCTGACAGGGTGTCGGGAGCTGACCTGGTTTGTTGGTCTCTTTGTCTCTTCGTCAGTGCCGATAGGATGCCGGGAGCTGACCTGGTTTGTTGTCTCTTAGTCTCTTCGTCAGTGCCGACAGGGTGTCGGGAGCTGACCTGGTTTGTTGGTCTCTTTGTCTCTTCGTCAGTGCCGACAGGATGCCGGGAGCTGACCTGGTTTATTGTCTCTTCTGTTCTTTTCTTTCTCTCTTTTTTTTGAACCACGTTACCGATACAAGCGCCCTTTCGGGTTTTCGCCGGTACCGCCCCCCTCTTGCTTTTGCCCATGCGCCCTTTCAGGTTTTCACGTGGCGGGGTACCCAATTTTGCCTGTAGCGCCCTTTCGGGTTTTCGCCACAGCCGGGTTGTTGCCATTTTTACCCTTGTCCCCATGTAGGGGAAAGTCCAACGGGGTATCTCTATTTTTAACCCCATTTTCTTTCTTTTTTTTTTTTGAGATTGAGTGATATGCAAGTGTAGGCTAGGGCACGAAGCCTTGCGCCGGAAGATGAGGCTTATTCGTTGGCAAGAATAGAATGCCAGCGCAACGGGAGAATTCGTGCCAACTCGGACGTAAGGTCCGTAATGGCAATATTGTGCGGAGTGAGTGGCTAGGGCACGAGGCCTTGCGCTGGAAAGGGACTTATTTGCTGCCAAGGGACGAATGGCCGCGCAAGGATAGAGGCTCTATCGACCCGGGCGTAAGGCCCGTGACGGTGCTTCTGTATGACGGGAGGTGGCTGAAGCACGGGGCTACGTGCCAGAGATGAGCTCGTTTATTGGCAGGGTAGTGGTACCATGGCAAGGGTAGGGTTGTACGGGCAGAGTCGTTTTGCTTGTGCGGATGCGTGTCTGCCCAAGATCGTGGGGATGGAACGTTCCCCGGAGACACCTATTATTGTACGACATTGACCCACACATTGATACACGCGAGTAGATGCGCATATAAATACTTGCATACATATATACGTAGATATACATATTTATTTAATATTATATATGTATATATATTTCCTTTCTGTTTCTTTTTTTATTTTCTCTTCTTGTTCCTTTTCTTCTTCATCCCCTCTTGTCTTTTTTTTTTATTTTCTTCTCCCCCTTTTATTCACCCCCCCTTCTTTTTTATTTCCCTCCCCCCTTTTTTCTTTCTTCTTTCCCCTTTTTATCTTCTCTTCCCCTTTTTTTTTATTTTTTCTTCGCCTCCCTTTTCTTCTTTTTTTTTATTCCCTCTCACTTTTTTTCTCTTTTTCCTCTTACTTCTCCGCCATATAAAAGGGGCGGGGGCGGTTCATTCGAACCACCCCCGTTCGAATTCCCCCCCTCTTCTCTCTCTTCAACAGGAGACCGTTCGCCCCCCCTTCTCCATCTTCTTTGTCTTCTCCGTCACCGAGCACCACCACCTCCGGTCATCGTCGTCGTGCTCTCTATTACCGGGGTGAGGAGACGGCCACGGAGGGGCCTCCCCCCCTCTCTGTTTCTCTCTTCCTCCCCCCTTCTTCTTTTCTTCGTTGAGGAGGGCGGACGGGGCCCTCGGCCCCTCCGTCTCTCTCCCCCTCTCTCCCGTTTTCTTCCCCTCCCCCCTTTCTTCCTCTATTTTTCCTTCTCCGGCTGGTGGTCACCGCCGGTTGCACTGGCGGGACAGGAGAGGGGCCTCGCTCGTGCCGGGGGCGTTTGCACGGATGTGCCGGCGAGGGTGCTTCGAGGCATGCCGGGGGATGATGGTTTGAGCGTGTCGGCGAGGGCCGTTTAGGGCGCTGTGGACGTCAAAAAATGATGATGATCATACGACATGCACATCTTAGCACTCGAGAGCGTGTCGAAGACGGAAAGGTTGAATAAACCCTGTGCCCCCTCCAAGAAGGACGAATACCTACCCGGTGCTCCGCCACCCAACAAAGAAGCCCCTCGGGTTGAAGAGCTAGCCACGGCTCCCAAGTCGGCAATGCCGAAGGTCGAATCAAAGAAACTCAGGAGTCCGAACACCTGCTCGGCGTACACCGGAAATCACTAAAAGCCCTGAATCGAGACTCGGAGGCTCACAACTAAAGGAACACAGGAGGGCAAGCATCTGTCCGAATCGCCACTAAGCTAGGGGGGAGCCCTTTGACGCTTAAACCGGCGTGGCATAGCTTTAAACTGGCGTGGCATAGCCTTAAACCGGAATGGCATAGCCTTAAACCGGCGCGCCCCTAAGGGGGCCTTAAACCGGTGCCCCCTTTACAAGATGCTATTCCGGCGCGCCCCATGAACTCCCTTGCTTTATGTTAAAACGGCATGCTCCCGTTGAAGGGCCACCCCTTTGAATGCACTAAACCGGCGCGCCCATTTTGGAGTGCTAATACGGCGTGCTTAGTTTAAAATCAATATATTCTCTGAAGCCTTTATCCGGTGCCGCAACCAACCCGTCCCGTCATCAATACGGTCCCATGTTTCCTGGGAACGGCATGATGACGAACAAACCTAAAATGGTTAAAGCTCCCACTTCGATCCGGCGGGCAACCGAGCATATGCCGTGAATGGAAGTTCTCGAGCCCCATCTCGCCGAACGCTCATTCCGTCGATCGGCCGCCCATCCTCCGGCAAATGATGATAGCAACGTGGCTCGCGGTGGATGTGCCAGCGGAGGAGGAGGCCATGCCTCTGCCCCCCTCCCGATCACACTAGAGCCTCGGCGGAGGTAACGTCGACAGTAGCAGCAGGGCAACGTCACCAACGTCAGCAGTAGCAGTGGTGGTTGTGGGAAACAAGGAACCAACGGGAGGAAGAAGAATCCAGAGGGCATCCCTCCAAAACAGGGCCTCCGGCCCCTATAAAAGGAGCGCCCAGGCAAAGCTTAAATCGGTTGGAAGGTTGGAGGGGGAGAAACTCCTTGAAGCCCGAAGCCAGTGTTCCTGTGAGAGCGAAGTGAAGTGAGAAAAGAGAAGGAGAGAGCAAAGAGTGAGGTGAGGGAGATACAGCTCTCCTCTCCCCTTTGTTTCTTTTTATTTCCTCCGATGTATTCTTCCCTTCAGTTCTTTTCTTTAGATGCATGAAGAGCCCATGTATTTGCACCCCCCCCCCTCATGGTGAAATGAAAACGATCCTTCGGGAGATCCTCTTTTTCTGATATGTTGCATCTTCTTCTCCCCCTTCGGAATACGTTCAGGCTGTAGCCCCCCCCTTCCTACTTGGTCTCCAGTGCTTTTTGATCTCCCTCCCCACTTGTTCCCCTTCGAGGGATCATTACCCGTGAGTCGTGAGAGCTCTTGAAGGCTAGTCCTCGAGCTTTTCCACACTCACACTTGGGTTATCAGACCGCGTGAGGTCTACATTTTGAGGTTCACCCTGGAGCAATCCACTTGGTGTTCCTCTGTTTTCTCTGGCAATCGTCAGTCCGGGGGAGGTGCTGCCCAAATTTTGCCAGAGGAAGAACATGTAAGAACAGAGAATGCGTAAGAACAGACAGACAAACACACTAAACCACTGAGACAAACTAAACTTCCAAGTTCCTGCACAGTAAACTGTTCTAATAAAACACTCGAATCATCACGATAATCCACCTGAGTAAACAATTAAAACGCTTAAACCTCTTTTCCACAGACGTAATCCATCAATAAGATGAACAAACCAATCAATAAATCAACTTGCAGTTGAAGGAAAGAAGAAACAGAGCACAAACGGGTTGAAAGAAGCTATACAATGCTTAATCCGGCGCCCCCTAATCCGACGCGGTACCCCCCCGTGCCGGTTTAACCCCACACTCAAAACCCATTTCATTTTCCTTGCAGCTATCTCGCGCGCCCCCTTGCATTAGCCCATTAAATTGGTGCGCTATACTGTTCATTGCCTATTCCGGCGCGTCCTTGGAACCTATTCCTATTTGAGCCTTAAACCGGCGCGCCCCCTTCCTGGACCTTAACCGGCGCCCCCCCCCCCCCCCCCCTTGAACTCCCTTAAACCGGCGCGCCCCATGGATGCCTCTACCCGGCGCGCCCCCTTCATATCTTGACCCGGCACCCCTTAACCGGCGCGCCCATCTTCTTGCAACGTGCCAACACGGCGTGCTAAAAGAAAACTAAAAGAATGAAAGGAAGAAAGAGAACTATTGAAACTAAAGAATAAACCAGAGGATAAGGATTAAATCAATAAACAAAATGGAAAGAATGGAATGGGAATAAAACACTTAACTCAATGATCGGAACAATGACAATAGCATACCCACGCCTTAACCAAATTTTGTTCCGGGGGCGCTGCCCCCGGAAACCCCCGCAAGGGGCGCTACCCCCTTGACCCGCGCGACCTGACCGGGCAGGTCGATCCGCGTGCGAGGGCGCACGTTCTCGATTTTTGGCTTTACACTTAACAACCCGCTCCCTCGGACTGTGCAATGATGCCCCGTGGTATCGGACATGGACCTCGGGATCCCCGACATGGTCATGATTCGTGCACCTCTCGGGCCGATGGTTCATCAGCTTGACCCACTTCTTCCGGGATCCGTTCCCGCACCCACATGAAACGCGCCGTACCTACGGTAGATATCCGAATGTCTTTGTTGTTACCTTCGATGCTTCGAATATGGACTCCCGACCGAATACTGGATTGTCCGTTAGTGGCTGATGTATATATACCGGGATCGAATCCCGCACTTTCATTAAATTCGCCGCACTCGCAGTAAGTATTTGTATGGTTTTGAACACCATTTTGCATACCGATGCGGAGGGTTTAAATCATGTCAACCCAACTCGCATGCTTTAATGAAAAACGATCTTTAGGTCATTTGGCCCCTTTTCTTGGCGATTAATCAGAGGTCTTCCCCTCTCCGAGGGGATGTAATTAACGTCATGGCCTTTATGGCGCGGCGGGTCTCCAGTCCCGACCCGATATCCACAATCATCTGATCAGTCAGACGGAGCGCACCCCGGGCTTTGGACCACTCCAGTCTTGAAGCCCGAACACATTGTCACCTAGGTGACTGGCACGCCCTCGCACTAGATAAATCGATAAAAAGAACACCCCGATATTTCGACCAAGAATTTCAGTGCGTTCCACAAGCTGGAACACCCGGTGGGACAGATGATCCCGAATCGATATAACCATCGATACCACGATATTTTCGTCCAACGAAATTTAGTGCGTTCCACAGGCGCGTCGGGGAAGCTCTCGCCGAGCGTGCCGGGGAAGGTCTCGCCCAGCGTGCCGGGGAAGGGCACCTAGCAGCGTGCCGGTGAAGGCGGCCACGGGGTGTACTGGGCAGGTCACCCGGGAGCGTGCCGGTGAAGGCTTGTGCGGGGTGTGCCGCTGAAGGCACTGCAGGGCGTGCCGGGGAAGCCTTGAAGGGCTGTGCCGGCGAAGGGGGCGCTAGGACCGTGCCGGTGAAGCACCAAGGGGGTGTACCGGTGAGGGCCTTAGGCAGTGGCCCGTTAGGGGAAGAGAGAGTGTACCGGCCAAGGGGCCTTGGGCAGCCTATGGGGGGGATTTTTTAGCTAAGGAAGAGGACTCCTTTGACCGGCGGACTTCTGGTGTTGCCTCTCGGGGCCCACCATGATTTGTTGGGGCCGTCACTTCTTGTGGACGTGCACCCGTGTTTTCCCTTACGCCTCTGGCCTAGGGGAAACTCTGCCGAAATTTCGTCAGAAATTGGCAATATCTTATTCATTTGACCTGTAGTGAAGCCTCTTTACAGTCTTTTATTTCGTTTTGCATGTGGCTTATTCTGATTTTGATTTGTGTGTCTTTGCAGACAAATGGCTGCCCCAAGTGGTTCTTCTGCCCCTGCCGCTGCTGTCAGTGCCGACCTCATTCCGCGTGGTCCCGTGCCAGCGGTCACGTGGCTCAATGTGGAGGACCTGGATTGTGAACATGCGGAAATAGATGCCTTGGCGGAGTCATCGGGGTCCGACAGTGAGAGCATGGACTTCAGCCGGCTTGTCAGAGTTGAGAGCGGCTTCACATTTAATCGGGCCACCGAGGAGTACCGGAAGGACTTCCCGAAGGATAGGCACCTCATTCGATTCCTGAAGCATCTGCGCTCCTGAGATGGGTGAGACTTCCGCACGATAAAGGCCATCGAGCGGGCCATCCTGCATGCCCGGGACAGTCTGCTGTACAGCGTCCCCAGGAGCATTCCAATGTATCTGGTGGGAGAAGCCCGGGAGTGGAAGCCCGTCTTGGGGATTGAAGGAGTGCTTCCAGCCGAAGACAAACTGGTGCGAGCGCCTCAGTTCGTTCCGGCCAAATGGGATATGTCTGCCGGCAAGGTGCACAGTGAGTCGCCCCGCTTCGGCTTATTCTTGGCTCCCCTCAAATGGGGCTATAGGGAGGAGCCGTTTATATTGGACTGCTTGGCCATAAGGTTCAAGTATGAATTATCACTGGGCTGGTTCGGGGAGCTGAAACTTCAAGACGCCCACAGTTTTCGGGAAGGGGCAGTGGAGTTCACTGAATATGTACTATTCAACTATGCCCCGTTGCTGGTCCGGGTTGGCATTTATCACAGTGTATACGCCTCTCGATATGGCTATCCCATCTCCAAGGGCCTCTGTTGTGGCATGATAGAAGTGTTCAGCGCGGAGACCAACACTTTCTACACGGCGGAGGGCGAGGCTTCCCTGGACCTGTGGAGTCTCAGCCAGTTGTGCGGCTTGCCCATTGATGGGGAGCCTTATGAAGAAGTGTGCCTCCCCGACTTGATCAAAGATGAAACCAACGGGGATGGCCATTATTCTCTCGGGTATTCGTACCGGTATCTCATGAAGGCGTACCGAGAATTATATCAGCTGTCACATGGTGGGAGGCAGCCCGCCCGTGGAGATAGAAAGATGGTGCGCATGGCCCTGTGGTTGGAATACTTCTATGACGGGGTGAAGCAATATGAAGAGTTTCCCCGTGTCGGCACCGCTGTTGCTCGCAAGAAGCGCGCGAAGCCCAAGCTTGGTGTGAAGATCCCCTCCAAGGGGCGTCGGGGCGGGCCTAATCTGATGGGTGTCGACCCGCTAACCCACTGCGCCGCCTATCTCACGTACTGGCTATGTTCATTTGCCATGCCGTACGGGGATGAGACGGTTATTCGGCCAGACGCCATCTACCCAGCATGTCAGATGGCGTGGGGCGTCAAGCTTTCCTTGTGCCCGGTGACCCTCTGCTTGATTTACAAGGCCCTGGGAGACATCAACACCCATCAGTTTCCGAGGTAGGCCCGGTATGTGTGCCCACTACATTTCTTCAACGCGTGGGTTTGCTCGTTGTTCCCCGAGTTCGCCCCGCGAGCTCTCCAGGATTGGGGACTAATACCGAGGATGCTGGAGTTTGCCAGTGCAGAGCCAGCTTCTACCTCCATGCGGATGTTTGATATTCGGGGCCGGTTGACAACGGTTCCCCGGGATGCGGCTGGCACTATTCATTTCTGGACGTTGGCCGCGCACTCTAGCCCTCTGGTGAACAATAAGAGGGAGTGCAAGGACGATCAGGTGGAGAAGTACGTCCACCCCATCAGCCAAGAGAATGTGGTCCGCCCGCTGCTGGAACCGGAGCTGAGGGACTGGGCGCTATCCATTCGCCCAAGCGTGTTGGTGTTCAGGAAGGGGGATAATGTGCTGCTGGAGCCGTATTATCCCTTGCGGTTTGGTCACAACTTCGGGTATGACCAGCATATCCCTGTTTATCATGCACAGTTCGGCCTGCCTTCGCGGAACATCCGGGGAAGTTCAGTTGCTGAGCATGCTAAGCGCTGGTGGGACTTTTTCCACCGGACGAACATTGCCTCCTTCAGGGTGCCGGCCCCAGGTCGCATTCCCTGAGTGACCCAGGACTACATAAAGTGGTGGAACGCCCGGACGGCCTTCTATCGGTTGCACAAGATCGACTGCTGGGATGGGGCCGAGAGGAGGTTCCTTAGTCGGCAATCAGTGCCAGTACTTGATATTGAGCCAGATCATCTTCTTCGGCTCAAGAACAGGCAGGAGAGAGAGGTAGCGGCATACATGGCTGCTCGTCGGGAAGCCCGGGACGCGAGGCCGACGCCGAAAGTGGAGTTGCCTCCGGTGGCAAAGGATGACTATAAAAAGACATTGCAGGATCTTTGCCGGATAGGGAGTGATTGTCTGGAGCTCATTAACTACCCGCTCCCCATAGAGGAGGAGGGCACCCCCGCAAAGAGCTGGCGTCCAGAGATGGACCTGATCTGCCCATACCGCACATTTATGAGGCGGGAGGAGAGGAATCCCGAGAATTATAAGGACACCACATGGCTGTATGTTCTGCTGCGGGTGAATGGGCTGAAGATCGAAGATCAGACGGCCGCCATCCTGGGCAAGCGTCTGCACATCCCGTATTATTATGCCGACGGGTGGGGCATGGACCACTTCAATCTTTTCTGCCACCTCTCCTCGAAGAAGCACGCAGATCTGGGTAGCCTTATAGACCGGTGCCAGAAGGTCGAGGACGTGTGCTGGCTGGTCCGGGAGGCGGCGCGTCGGGACAAGGAGCCGTCCCTGAGTTACTGGCCGATAACACTTCGGTTGTACACCGGTCCTCACGGTATTTGACCTTTCCCACTTCTTCTATTCTCGTGGTCGTGTCCTTGGCAGATTTATCGGGTACTAACCACGTGTGTTTATGTATTTATTCTTCTTACCAGACCATCCCGATAGCACCCAGATGGCGACATACCGCAATCTTCTTCGATTCGTCCAGAAGCCCGCCTACTTTGAAGCCGCACTGCCGGCTCCGACTACGGCTCCTCTGCCCAAGGCAACGAAGTGGCCCCGTGCAAAATCGCCCGTGAAGAAGGCAGTGGATGCCGCGAAGGCGGCTAAGCAGCGGGACACAAAGCGGAGAAAAACAGAGGTGGCCAGGGCCCCGATTTCCATTCCTCCGGTGCCACGGGTCCCATCTTTTGAGGAGTTCGAAGTCACCCGACCTGAGACAAGCCAACCTGCCGGTCAGTACCTTCGACCATCAGCGTGTGTTTTAAGTCTTTCTCTTTTTTGTATTCTCATTTTGGAGCAAAGCGCTGACACCTGACTATTTCTTTTGTCTCAGCCCCTGTGGAAGAGCCCGTGCCCGCACCTATTCCTGACGCGGGGGAGCCAGTTCCTGTGCCCGCCCCTATCACGGGTGAAGCCACGATCGTAGCAAAACAAACCTCGGCGGCGGCTCCGGCTCCCTCACGGCAGGCCAAGGGAAGGTCCCGATCAAAGTCACCTATTAAGAAGGCGTTGGCTGCTGCCAAGGTGGCCGGGCGGCAAGCGGCGAAGAGGAGACGGGCAGAGGGGTCCCCGGTCCCAGCGGCCGCCTCTCCGGTGGCCCCTATCTTGTCCTTTGAAGAATTCGAGGTCACTCGGACTGAGCCGAGTCACCATGCCGGAGGGGTTCAACGGTCGCCGACGTCACCCGAGATTGATTTGCCTCCTGGGCCATCCTTGGGTGCGCGCACGGCGACAATGCGCTTCTTTCTTACAGGCGACACGGAGGAACCGGCGCTTATGCTGACCCCGAGCGAGAGCGAGGCCGCGGTCCCCAAGGCAGCGGTCTCCGAGGCCGCGTCGCCCATCAGAGAGGCCATCCGCGAGCCACCTCCTGCTGCAGCAGCTGAAGGGGGTATTTGCCTGTGTCTGCCTAATTGACTTCTTTTATCCTTTGGGAGCCGATTGGGTTTGATATAACCCGTGTTTTTCTTCTGTGTGACAGGCACAACAGAGGCAGTCGCTGGACTATTCGGGCCCCGCCTGCAACCCCCGACGACGCGTCTATATGTGAGGAGGAGGCTGAAGTCTGGCGTACCGGCCTCATCTAGCCCGCGGGAGGGTGCGCCGGCCATTGACCTCGAAGTGGAGGCCCCTTTGCCGGCAAGGGGAGAGCCTGCGGCGGTCGAGTCATCGTCGGGCGAAGAGGTAGACTACAATTACTCCTCCGATGAAGCGGCTCTTGACGAGGGCGTTTCCGGGGCATCGGAGCCGCCCGAGCCAGTCTTCAGGGTCCCCTTACTTGCTGGCTCCCTGAGCTTCATGGGGAAGACTGCTGTAAGTGTGAGCTTGCTTGGGCCGGCTCCTTCCTCTCCTTCGTGGTTACCTAATGATCTTTTCTTGTCAATTCCGGGTTTCAAGGGCTTAACTTGCCGGAGGCTGTGGAAAAGGATACCCCAGTTGCGCCGATCGACCGTCAGGTGGGGGTCGATGTGGGCTCGGGCAAACTAGCCCTTCTATTCGAGGCTCTTTAGCAAGAGTCGGCCACAGGGACTTCAAGTGTTTCTGAAGCGGCGGACGAGCCTCTGGAGGAAGGAGAGATTACGCCCGAAGGCCGCATCTTCGCGGTGGCCGAGGTAAGCGGGGCTTTATGGCTCTTCCCACTTCTCGTCCTCGCGTAATTTATTGTCGGCGACGGGTGGTTAACCGTATTTCATGCGGATAGGTGGCGCCGACTCTGGCATATGTTCCGGAGGTAGAGACTCTTGCCCTGCTCGTGCTGGCGGGAGGCGTCCCTCACCTATTGGTTCCACTTCCACCTGTTCCGAGGCTGCCGACCCAAATGGAGGACCCTTTCTTAAGATAAGTATTCACGGGGCTCTGTGCACATTTGGAGGGATCCCACACACGAGGGAAAAGTCCGTGGGTGATGGCGTCGGGTCCGGCTTTACTCGAAGCCTCTCCTTCAGCCGAAGTAGCCGTACCGGCACCCCTGCCCATTGAGGCAGTGGCAGAGGCGAACCAAGCAGAGGCAGAGGAGGCAGGAGAGCAGCGGATGATAGCGGCGTCAGATGCTTTGGCAATGACTTCAGCCATTTCCTCAACTGTGGTTGGCCAGGAATCTTCTGTCGAGCCACGCCGGCCAGACATCTTGACTCTTGCTCTTCCATCTTCTTCAGCCGCGGTGAACGCTGATTTGTGGGCAGAGGTGGACAGCACCGTGGAATTTACTCCCCCAGCCATGCCTTCGGTCAGTCACACCTCGTCAGAGGCTCCAGTCCATCAAATGCTGGTAACGCTGCGGACGATGTTCTTTGCCGATCTTTCCTTATCATACCAGGAGGTACACACCATAGTGACGCAGCTGACCGGGGCGTTACAAGTGCTGGGCTGCCCACTGGAGGAGTGGTCGTGATGAGTCTTGTTGCTATTAAAGTATATCAAACGTCGCGAGTTTCTCGAGACCCAGGCTCCTGACGCGTGCGCCGCGCTGGACGCCCAAGCGGACGAGTATCTGCAGGTCTTGGAGGCACAGCGCCATGATGAAGAGCGCCATGGGAAGGCCTTGGAGAAAGGCCAGGGTAGCGTCCGCTCCCTCAAGATTCGGATCGAGAAGCTAGAGGGCTACCTTGCTGCGGCTAGGGTTGACCTTGCCGAGGCTGAGAAGGTGGTCGAGAGTGAGAGCGAAGCTCTCGCCGTCACCCAAGTTGAAACGGTGTCTGCGGAAGCCGAACTCGCCCGTCTCGAGGAATTGAGGGGCCGGTTACGCGATATGATGAACTTCCCTTGCGTCGGGATCCTCCCCCTCGAGGACATCTTCAGGGGTGTCGGCTGAGCGTCGCCTCCCTTAGCTTTCTCCTTTTTGTAACACAGGGGTATGCCCCGAAGCATATGTAATCTGATCCTTCTTTAAATAGAACAGAACAGTTACAGTTTCACGTGTTCTTCGTGTATGCATTCATCCCAGAGGGACCTCTCTTCCCCTTTTTCTCTTCTGTGTATATTGTCTTCTTCTTCCTCGTCCCTCCCCTCCCCTTTTTGTGCTGAGACACATTGGCAGGGTGTGAATCCTCGCGAGGGTTCGCTTTGGGAGAACCAGGCAGGAACCCATGTCAGGGCATAGGAGAGCGCTCGCCTTCCCCGGGGGAGGATGAGGGGACCACTCCACCATACTGAACGGGCGACTTCCTGGTTTCGCCGCAATATTGGAAGCGCGTTCTGGCCTCAAGTGGGGGGCCTCGGTCAGAGACCGGATTTCTCGTCGTCCAGAGGGGACGGAGAGAAGAGTTTGTTTAGTCAATGACCCGGACGGATGGTCCGAGCCAAAGGGGTACTCACCGCCCGGGGAGGACGAAGAGAAGAGTTTGTTTAGTCAATGACCCGGACGGGTGGTCCGAGCCAAAGGGGTACTCACTGCCCGGGGAGGACGGAGAGAAGAGTTTGTTTAGTCAATGACCCGGACGGGAGGTCCGAACCAAAGGGGTACTCACCGCCCGGGGAGGACGGAGAGAAGAGTTTGTTTAGTCAATGACCCGGACGGGAGGTCCGAGCCAAAGGGGTACTCACCGCCCGGGGAGGACGGAGAGAAGAGTTTGTTTAGTCAATGACCCGGACGGGAGGTCCGAGCCAAAGGGGTACTCACCGCCCGGGGAGGACGGAGAGAAGAGCTTGTTTAGTCAATGACCCGGACGGGAGGTCCGAGCCAAAGGGGTACTCACCGCCCGGGGAGGACGGAGAGAAGAGCTTGTTTAGTCAATGACCCGGACGGGATGTCCGAGCCAAAGGGGTACTCACCGCCCGGGGAGGATGGAGAGAAGAGTTTGTCTAGAAATTTCTTTTAGTACTTCCGTGGCTATGGGGCGACGGCTAGAAATGGGAGGGGTTCCCCCTTTCTCGGCTTCCACTCTTCCCTTGCTCTTATATCTTTTCTTCTTTTTTTTTACTTCTTTTTTTTCTCTTCTCTTCTTTTTTCTTTTCTCCTCTTTTCTTCTCCTTTTTTTCTCTTCTCTTTTTTTTCTCTTCCTCTTCTTCTCCTCTTTTTTTCTTTCTCTCTTCTCTTTTTCTCTTTTTTTTCTTCTTTTTTTTCCTTCTCCTTTTTTTCCTCTTCTCTTTTTCCTCTCTTCTTTTTTCTTTTTTTCTTCTTCTTTTTTTTTACCTTCCTCTTCCCCCTCTTTGCTTTTAGAAAACATGGATAGTGGTCAAGTTGTTTGGACATCAATCACGTAAATCCGCCCAAAATAGGGCGGAGGGTCATATTATTGATTGAACGGGGGCGCCGGAGCGTGGTACAGTCTCAAGTGCCTTCCATTAAGAGGCGGGAACTGAACTTCCCCGTGATGGTTGACGATTACATAGGCCCCACCTTCGTAGACTTTTTGGACTACGTAGGGTCCGAGCCAGTTCTCATTCAGCTTACCCTTAGGGTTGGCAGCCATGAGGTCTCTTCTCTTGACCATGACGAGGTCGCCATTTTTGAATTCGCGTTCCTTGACAAGCTTGTCAAAGGCGCGTGCAATCCGGGCCTGGTAGATCTGAATGTTCTGTTGGGCCTGGAGCCGCTTTCCTTCTAGGCTGGAGAGTTCATCAAGCCTTCGTTCAACGTTGGTTTACCCTTCAAGGACAAGGCCATGCTGAATGGCAACCCTGAGGGACGGTATCTCCAGTTCAACGGGGACGATTGCCTCCGAGCCATATACGAGAGAAAAGGGCGAACAGCCTGTTGGAGTCTTGTATACAGTTCGGTACGCCCAAAGCGCCTCGTACATTCTTTCTTCCCAGTCCCTTTTGTTAGAGCTGACCGTCTTGGCCAGGAGAGTGCAGAGTGTCTTATTAAAAGCTTCGGCTAGCCCATTAGCCTATGGGTTGTAAGGAGTCGATGTCCTCCAATCAATTTTATATTTTTCTGCCAGCCGGTAGACCTTCTGGTTGCGGAAGTGGCTACCGTTGTCTGATACAACTCGGTCGGGCACGCCAAACCGGAATATGATATTACGGCGGACAAACCTGACGATGATCTCTCCGGTGACCTCCCGTAAGGCGACAGCCTCTGCCCAGCGGGAGAAGTAGTCGGTTGCCGCCAAAATGTACTTGCAGCCCGTGGAAGATGCAGGTAAGGGACCCACGACGTCCGTTCCCCACTGGGCGAACGGCCAACTGGGCGCAGTTGGGTGTAACTGCACGGGGGGCCTTCTGGGTATGGTGGCATGCTCCTGACATTTCTGACACGACTTAGCATATTTGCAACAATCGTCGAACATCGCAGGCCAATAATAGCCAAGCTTCTTTATTTCAATCTTCATTTTCGGCCCGACCTGGTGTGCGCCAGCTGTCCCGGCGTGGACCTCCTTCATGACCCTCCAGGCTTCTTCAATGGACAAGCATCAGAGGAGTAATTTCTGCTTGGCGTCGGCCACCATTCGGAATAATATTCCATTTCGGAACTCATAAGAGTCCTTAATTCTGATCAGCCTGATCTTCTCTTCTCTCTGCTTGGACAGCTGCTGGTACTTGAACCACTACATCAGGGGGTCTCTCCAGTCGGGTAGGCCGACGACTTCTGCTATGGTGACTTCCAGCTCTTCTTCTTCTGGTTCCTCTTCTATCATGCTGGGCATCTGGCGCTGATTTATTACTTGGATACTGAGAGATCCATCTGGAGGCACTGGCAGTGAGCTCGCCAATTTTGCCAGGGCGTCGACTTGTGCATTCTCCCCTCTGGCGACATGGCCTATCTCAAGGAGGTAGAACCGCTCCATGAGTCTCTTCGCCTTAGTGTGATAAGGGAGCAACTCAGGTTTTCAGACATCAAACTGTCCCTGGACCTGCTTGACGACCAACAGCGAGTCGTCGAGTACTTGGAGCATTTTGATCTCCATTTGGAGGGCCACCTGAAGGCCGATGATCAGAGCTTCATACTCTGCTTCATTATTTGTGCAGGGCTTGGTAATGCAGCAGGAAGTGTGCATCACTTCCCCGTCTGGTGATTTGAGGATGATGCCGGCTCCGGCCCGTACCTTGGCGTGTCCGGACGGGGTCGCTTCTATTCTCGAAGCCCCGTCAAAGTATAGCTGCCAGATAGCTTGTCGAACATGATCCACTTCCAGTGTCTCATCTTCGGGTAGCTCGGTGGCCAACGGGGAGCCTTCGGGCACGGGGTGTGCTGCGAAGAAATCCGCGACGGCTTGTCCCTTAACGGCCTTCTGCGGCACGTAGGTGATATCAAATTCCATGAGCAGCACGGTCCACTTGCCAAGGCGTCCCTTCGGGACAGGCTGGAGAAGAATGTGCTTGATAGGGTCAGCTCTGGTTATTAGACTTACTTCATGGGACAGCATGTAATGCCTCATCTTCTTGACTGCGAAGACCAAAGCGAGGTAGACTTTCTCTATCGGGGTGTACTTGGCCTCCGTACCCACTAGTCTCCGACTGAGGTAGTAGAGAGCCTGCTCTTTTCCCTCATCATTGTTCTGGGCAAGCATTGCCCCCAGTGAATATTCGGTAGTCGCTATGTAGAGAATAAGCGGTCTGCCTTTGACAGGTGCCCCCAGGACTGGCGGGGTCTTCAGGTATTCTTTTAGCTGGTCGAACGCACGCTGGCATTCGTGACCCCAGCTGAAGGGTGCATTCTTCATCATCAGTCTGTGAAAGGGTTGGCAACGCCCCGACAGGTTGGAGATGAACCTGCGGATATAGGCTAGACGGCCCTGTAGGGACCTCAGCTCTCCCAGACTCTTCGGAGGGGGCAACTCCTAAATGGCTTTTATCTTGAAGGGGTCAATCTCGATCCCTCTATGCCGGACAATAAAGCCGAGGAACTTACCACTGGACACGCCAAAGGCGCACTTCATAGGGTTCATCTTCAGTCCATACAGTCGGAGCCTTTGAAAGACGACCCTGAGGTCGCTCAGATGTTTAGCTCTCTTCTTAGTCTTGACAACTAGATCATCAATGTAGCATTCGACCTTGCTATATAGCAGCTCGTCGAAGATCTTGGTCATTGCCCGCTGATATGTAGCACCAGCATTCTTGACGCCGAAGGGCATCCTCTTGTAGTGGAATATCCCCTTGGGTGATCTGAAAGCCGTGTGAATCCGGTCGTGGTCGGCTATCCAAATTTGGTTATAGCCGGACGATCCATCCATAAAAGACAGGGCCTCGTGGCCGGTGGTTGCATCAATCATCACTTCGGTGATAGGCACCGGGAAGTCATCTTTTGGACAGGCTTTATTCAGGTCGTGGAAATCCACGCAAATCCTGATCTGTCCATTCTTCTTCTTCACTGGCACAATATTGGCCAGCCAGGTGGTGTACTGGTTCTCCGCCATGAAGCTGACATCTATGAGCCTGTCGACCTCCTTGCAGATCTGGCTGATCAATTCCGGACTCATACGCCGGGGAGACTGCTTCACGGGTTCCACTGTGGGATCAATGGCCAAGATGTGCTGAGTCACCTCGGGGCTGAGCCCATGCATTTCTTTATAATTCCAGGCAAAGCAATCCTGGAATTCTTGCAGCAACTTTGTGTATTATTCTCTCTCCTGTAGGGGCATAAGAGCACTCAGAAAGGTCGGCCTGGGGTCACCTTCTGTGCCAAGGTTGATCTCAATCAATTCGTCGACTGTGGCCTGGCCGTGATTTTTAATTTTCGGCGGGGCTGGCGATAGATCGACGAAGTCTTGATCTTCATTGTCTTCGGGCTCGAGGACGCCATCCCCCTCTTCTTGTTCCTCATGAAGGGGCGCGGGGGCTGCATCTGTCGCGCACTCCTCCTGGACCGTAGCTGCCGGGTCCGCGGGGTCCGCTGGTGCAGAAAGGCACAAGGCCACCTCGGGATCTTCTGTATAATCATCGTAGACAGCTCCGGCGGGGGCCGGGGCAGCCGCATCTTCAGGCGCCTGGTACTGGATGGATAGTGTATAGGCTCCTCTTCTGGGGCTGTCCGCCGCGTGGGGGTGTGGTGGAGCTACCACATAGTCTCCCATTCTGAGCTCGTCCATGTTAATGAGGTCTTGAGCAATGTCCTTGAAGACATAGCAGTCTTCGATGGCGTGGCCCAGTATCTGGTGGTAGGGACAAAACAGTAGGTCCCCACTTCTTCGGGTGTCCTGCGGCCTCTTGGACCGTGGGAGGGAGACCTTGCCGTAGTGGCAGGCCCAGTCAAAAATACCCCGAGCCTTCTCTCTTGGGAAAGAGTAGGGCTTTTGCAGCTTCTCTTGGAGTGTCAGGCCTTGCCTGGTTGGCCGTCCGGTTAATGGGCTTGCCGTGTCTCTTGCCTCCCTTCTTGACCAGACGGGGACATCGGGACTGGTGTCTCGGGGTCGAGACATATAGCCACCCCACGAGCGAAGAGAGCCCTGGATGAGGTCGACAACTAGCGAGGTCAACTCAGCCAGCCGTGCTTTTAACATCTCGATCTCCCGTTGCTGCCTATGGTACAAGGCGTACATGACGGGGTCATATCGAGGAGAATTTGGGGCATGACCCATGCTTCTGCTTCTTGCTTCGCCAGCAGGCCGAAGTGAGGGCGCCTCGGCG
The DNA here is from genome assembly GCA_022559845.1 of Amorphophallus konjac. Lineage (NCBI taxonomy): Eukaryota > Viridiplantae > Streptophyta > Magnoliopsida > Alismatales > Araceae > Amorphophallus > Amorphophallus konjac. The sequence continues at coordinate 28,693,356 of CM040123.1, read as the reverse complement.
GTGTGCTCTTGCGAGGCTAGCTTGTCGGATAGAGAGAGGGTTTTCCCCGTGCAGCAGCGGCGGAGAGGGTTCCAAAGGAACACTTCTTCGTCTTGTGCCTCCTCGGTCGGAGGCCTGTGATATACTTCTTGGTGGGCTTCCCGCGAATCTACAGCTTCCGCAGGGTCGTCGCCGGACAAGGCTGAAACCGATATCACATCAGTTTTGTAATAATCTTCTGGTGAGAAGCCTAGACCGGGATGCTTGGTGATTTACAGCAACCGCCGATCCAGGTTTGGTGGGCTCCACATTCTTTCGAACATTTCCTTCCGGCTGGAGGGTTGATAGGGGGGGATTTTTTGCTTTCTGACCATTCTGGCTGCCTGGTCGGTCATATGGGGGAGTCCCACAATGGGGACGTGCGGGTCATGCAACTCGTCAGGAAACCGACAATCATCGTCTTCCATGACCGGCTTTTCCCCGACAACATAAAAGATAGTGGATGGCCCCTCCGGGTTAGGCACTTCAAAGGTCCTCAGCCGCTCGGCCGCTTGACAGTCAATCTCTGTAATGGGCTTGATGATCCCTGGCAGGACCCTGACATCCTCCAGCAGGTCTTCGAGGCAAGGCGTCCCCGATGTAGAGTAGATAGGGAGAGGGGCTCCCTTAAATACCCCCCCCCCTCTTGTGCAATGAATGGTACATGTGGGGGAGCCACATAACCTGGGGGCGGCGGAGGAAACCAACTGCCCGAATCCACTTTCTTCTTCCCTTTGTCTCGGGCGGCTTGGGGGGCTTGCTTCGCCTTCTCTAGATATAGATTGGCATCTGACAAGTGACACTCGAACACCTCGAACGGGTGGAGGTCGGTAAAGATTCTGGCTTCCTTCCCTTCACAGGGGTACTTGATGCATTGATGCAGGGTGGAGGGCACCACTCTGTTCTGGTGTAGCCAGGGGCGACCAAGCAACGCCTTATAGGAGGTGTTGGAGTTGATGACGTGGAACTGGACCTTGGTGGTGAAGTCATCAAAGGTCAGGCTGAACTCCGCGACCCCCATGGGCACCTCACATTTCTGGTTAAAACCAACAATCTTGACATTTCTGACCTCAACCAGGTGTACATCAAAATAATGCTTTTGGTACACCCGGTATGGGAGTATATTCACTGCTGCCCCCGGGTCGATCAGGACCCTGTTGATAGGCTGGCCGTTCAACTGCCCTTTCATGTAGAGGGGCCTGTTATGGCTGCAGGTCGGCAGGAGCATGTCGTCTTCTGTGAAAGCCACAGCTACTTCAGGTGAGGTTTCTGCCAGGCAAGCTTCAAGGTGCGCTGGCGTCTGGAGTGCGGCAATGATGGCTTGCCGTGTTTCTTCGTCCAAAGATAGCATCTCCCACACGGTGAACCGGGTCGGGATCTTCTTGAGGTGTCTGACTATCCGTTCGACGGCCCGCACCTTGAGTAATTTCATCTCTTTGGGCTTGCTGCGCCTGCCTCCTTCCTGGAACTGGGGTGTCAGGTCAGGGGTCGCCAGCTTTGTGGGCTCCGTTGCAGCCTGTCGAGCCGGCGGGGCCTGCTGGGCTTCCTCCGCCCCCCGCATGAATTCGGCGAGGTTTGGGATATCACTGTTGTCCGCTTCTGGCTGAGGAAGAGTTGCCGCCGGTGGAGCTTGAGAGCTGCTTACTTTTTCGGTCGAAGGAGACCCCTGGGAGCGCGCCTTCCCGCCTGCTCGGGCTAACAGGAATTCGGCGAATGAAGGGGTGCCTCGGCTCCTAGCCCCTACGGGATAGAGACCCACCGGAGGAGGGATCTCGGTGCCTCGGACTTCAGGGTCGGGGACCTGGTATGGTTGTTCCCCCCTGAGCATGATGTTGAGGTTATCCTGAGGAGGGCGCCCCCACTTCCTTCCCGACCTGGTGGCATGTTGGGAAGTGGAGACTTCAGCTTGACTCGCTTCCGGCGGCTCATGGGGTGGCTCTTCTTCTGTTTCCTCTAGGGAAAGGGCAGTGTCGAATAAAGCCGAGAGGGTGTTGCAGGCGACGACGGCCTCCTTCTTCTTCTTGCCCCTGGGTCTTCTCTTCTTTTTCTTCTTTCCTGCTGCGGTGGATGGCTGCTCTTGGGGAAGTTCAGCCCACAGGGGAGGCTCTTTCTCTGCTTCCGCTTCTGCCCCTGGAGCCAGTTCGAGTGATTTGAACTCCTCCCATGGGACGTACTCCTTCAGCTCCACGGGCTGAATTTCGGGCTGCTCATAATCTTCCAGCCCATCAATAATAGCCTGGAGTCTTTCAACCTCTGGGCTGGTCTTCTTGTGCATCCGCAGCAGGACAGAGCTCTTTTTATTGTGAGTGGGCCGCCTCATGACTAGCCGGGGGGCCGTGTCGTGGCGAACTGGGCTTGCTGGGGGCGGTGCAGGCCGGGGTGTTGCGTCCCTCAGACGAACTCCGGGGCTGGGTCGAGGGACGTGTGCTCTTCTATTCTTTCTAGTTGCAGTCTGCCAGCCTCCTTGATCCTGAGCCGGGGTCATGATGAAGGTCTCATAAGTGGCGCGGGCGCAGGCCTCCGCCTACTCCTCAGGCAACTCCTGGTATAGCGAGACCATATTGACAGTGGAGGTTATGCTGGGCAACTCATGCGGTTGCGGGGGGTCTACTCTATGCTCCCCCATGTCCAGCTCCCCATTCTTGATTAAGGACTCAATAACATCCTTGAAGACATAGCAGTCTTCAATGGTATGCCCGAGCACTCGGTGGTACGGGCAGAAGCGCGGGTCGTCCTTTTTCTTTAGGTCGCCGGGCCTTTTCGGCTCTGGCAGTGTGATTTTGTTGTAGCTGGTTGCCCATTCGAACAGAAGCTTAGACTTGTCCCGGGCAAAGGAATACAGCTTATTTCTCATCTTCTCCCTTAGTGAGGGGCCTTCCCGCCATTCTGTGGTTCTGGGCGGAGGAAGGTCGGCAGCCCCCTTGGCTTTCTCTTTCTATTTTTCAAAAGCCTAGAAATCTAATGTGTGCACCTCAGGGGGAGCCGGCTTCTTCTCGGCCTGCCTGGCCCTCTGGCTTGACATGGCCGGGGTGGAGGAGTATCGGGCCAAAAATGCCTCGATCTCCGCTACCACGTTGTTCAGGCGGTCAAATGTCTTGACCTCGGTGCCGATCATCCTTTCCAGGATTTCTTTCTTCAAGTTCTACTTGCAGATCTGCACCGCATCCTCCTGGTGTGGGGGACGCCTGCATCTCATGCTGAGGTTCCTCCATCTCTTAATATAGTCGAGGGCCGATTCGTCATTCTTCTATCTTGTGGCATAAAGTTCGGCCACGGTGACCTCTCGTTCTGCAACATAGAATCTTTCTTTGAACTTCTTTTGAATGTCGGGCCAGTCGGCGACAGACCCGTGTGGCAGGTCGGAGTACCACTCAAAGGCAAGCCCGGTGAGTGTCGAGCCGAAGAACTTCAGGAGGTAGGCCTCATCAGCAGCCAAGTCCCCCATGATATTCACATAATAAGCAATGTGCTCCCTGGGGGACCCTTGCCCGTTGAACTTTTCAAACTAGGGTGGCTTGGTGACGCCGACCGGCAACTTCTTCGCAGCATGGTGAGCCGGGTAGGGCACCCTATAGACGTCGAACGGCCTCTGATCCCCGTCGCCTCTCTCGGCCAGTTTCATGTCTATCATCTGTTCCAGCATCAACTGGCTAACCGTTGCTGGGTCGACCGGACTCGGATAAAAATGAGCGGGCTGCGCGCTCGGGGTGGCCAGCACGGTCGCTTGGGGGGCCATGAGGGACCCTTGGGAAAGTAAGGCCTGTGGCGGGGCCGAAACGGCGTAGTGTGCCTACTGCAGAGACGCGTCCCCGAGAGGGTTGAGGGCTGCTGGAAGGGCTGCTTCTGAAAATTGCCCCCTGTCCCTAGGCGCTTCGGGTAAAACCTCGGTCTGCCAGGACATCGGGGGCGGTGTGTTCCGTTCATTCAATTACTTTTTAAGTGATTCAATTTCCTGCTGGAACCGCTGCATCATGAGCAGCATTGCCGGGTCAACCGTGGGGAGGCTGGGCATGCCCCCTGTCTCCTCGGTCGGGGCGTCCTCGGATGATGTCGAGGGTCCGCCACTCGTGTCGCCGATGGTGACCACATTGGCCGTGAGGGCCGAGAGGGGCTCTTCAGGTAGGGTCCCTTTGGCGCCTGTGGGTGCCACGCCGCCTGCCGCTCTCCCTCTTCTAGTGAGGGGTCCCGGCCTGATGGCGATTCTGGCCACTTCTTCCGGATCGGTGGGCAAGGCCCCGTACTGACCGTGAACTCCTGCCATGTTGCAAGTGAGTGTTTGCCATCTCTTGTTCTTGCTTCTCTTTGTCTCCCTCCTAGACGATCTTCCTGGGAACACCAGTCTGTCAAAGACCGATTGTCGGGGCGGCGTTTCCTCCCGTACAGGGGACTGGCGCGGCTCCTCCGAGCGATTCCTCGACTCCGCGCTGGGTGCGGGCCGGGCTCCCTCTTCCTGGAAAGCGGAGACCATTGCCCCCAGCAGTCTCTGGCGGCCGGCGGGGGTGCTACTCAGGCCTCGGAGGTAATTCCTCATAGCCTGCTTGATCCCTTCCCACTCCTGGTCAGGGAGAGCAGCCTGCGGTTGCATGTCGATGATAGCGGCAGGAGGAGAGTAGGCCTTGGGTACCGGGCGGGCGGCGTTATGTCGGCGCCCGTGGTGACATCGGTGAGCTTTCTCGGGCAGCACCGGGGTGACGGGTGCTGGTCGGCAAGCCGGGGTCGTGAGCTCGACCCTTTCATTTCTTCTAGCCCTCCTCGGGCGAAAAATGCTAGGCCCCGCCTGGGCGAGTGCAATGGGTCGGGCCTCCTTGGGGACCCAGACCTGCTTCAGTTTGGCCGGCCTGTGAACCGGCGCAGCCTTCGGCGATGCGGCCACAGCAGTGGGCGTCACCTTCTCCTTCAACTTCTCCAGTCCTTGAAAGGAGTTGTGGACTGGGACAGTCGGGACGACACGGTCCGGTGTCACCCGTGACCTCTGCCCGTCCAGGCGGACTCGGAGGGCCCCGACAGTCATAGTCTTTCCAGAGTTGGAGGTGCGGCGTCCAGAGCTGGCGCCGGCGTTGCTCCTCCGGAGCCTTCTTCGGTAGGATGCCGACCCTTGGTGGGATGGGCCGGTGGTTTGGTGCAGGTGGTGCACATTGCAGCTTAGCGTCGTTGCTGGGGCGCTGTTGTTGCTCCTGGCCATAGCTCGGCCGGTAGTAGCTTCAATGGCCCCCGGAGCGGGAGAGTTGATCTGGGACTCCTCAGGCGCCTTCACCTCGAGGATGTTGGCAAAGGCCACCCCCACGAAGTTGGGGAAGCCGACGGTGGGAGGGAAGCTCCCGAAGTTGAGGGGGACCGCCAGGTAGCCACCTCGGACATGGTTCTCCACGACTTGAGGGTTGCAGGTGACAGCCATCGTCGGCACCATGTTGCAAATTTCTCTCTCCTGCATTTGAGAAGGTGACGCAATTAGTATTACAAGAAGGGGGCCGCGGGGCGCCTAATTTCGGCAAAGAGATGAAGGGTGGATCGGTCCCACCGGGCGTGCGAGAACTGTGGACACACTTTTCGCTCGTCTATTATTATTATGCTCGGCCTATTCGGGAATGGTCGATTCGTCTGTTAAGTGCGTGGGCGTGCCAGTCACCGAGGTGACAATTTATTCAGGCTCCGAAGAACCCGTGGTGCGCTCGATCTGACTTCGTCAGGCGACTGTGTGGTTCGTATCGGGACTGAATCCCGTCGCACCATCAAGGTTACGATGTCATTTACATCCCCCATACGAGGGAATACCCTTGATTAACTGCCGAAATTAGGGGCCCTGCGGCCGAAAAGAATGATACTAATTGCATGAGAAAGAGACAGGAGAAAATCACACCAAAGTACGCATTAGGATGCGAGCCACTGGCCATGTCGGTCACTCGTGGACCTTTTCATATTCGGACACGGGTCCGTGATAGAAACGTGACGGAAAACTGGGGTGATAAATGAATCCGATCTGATTAGAATGTCGGCCCAAGACTGGGTCGGGGCACGGCCATGTCAGGACGAATCCCAAGACTCGGGCCCGGCCTGCGAGGACGGCATCACTGTTCCTTCTGCGTCGAGTCATGGAGAGAGAGGGCTGCAATGTAGAATTATTAATACCTTGTAATGTTTTATCATTATTATTCTTATTATCCTGTTGCTCATTCCTTTTTTCGCATCTATTCCGGGTGACTTCCCTCGTCTTGCTCACTGCTATTATTGCCCCCCTTTTTATTATTATTATTATTGCCACTCATTTCATTCGTCATTTTTTTATACAGATGTATTCAGGTTTATTTATTCATCATGATTTTTTTATTAGTTTATCAGTGCTGCCATTAGATGCCTATATGTATATATATATGTGTATTCATGTATTATGTACATATATATATTTATTATATTTCTTTTTGGGGAGAGTTGACCCTTGGTGGGTTGAAAGGGGGGCTAAAAAGGGAGTGTACCGCTGAAGGAAGGTGGGCAGAAGGGTGTGCCGGCGAAGGACTGGGGATGGGTGCCGCTGAAGGGCTTAAGGAGGTGTACCGGCGAAGGAGGGCGGCAGGTTTGCCGGCGAAGGGCTGGAGACGTGTGCCGTTGAAGGGCTTGAGGAGGGCGTACCGGTGAAGGCCTGAAGGAAGTGTACCGCTGGAGCGATGGCTGGAGAATGTGCCGGTGAAGGAGGGGGGTAATATAAAGTCTGTACGTTCCTCAGCCTCAAGTCTATACATTGTCTATTCAACCAGCACACAAAGTCTATACGTCCTTTAGTCTAAAGTCTGTACATTGCCTATTGACTGCAGCTCGAAGTCTATACATTGGCTGCTCAAAGTCTGTACATTATCCATTGGCTGCAGTTCAAAGTCTATACATTGGCCGGCCCAAAGTCTGTACATTGGCCAACTCAAAGTCTATACATTGTTCAGCTCAAAGTCTATACGTTGTCCATTGGCTGCAGTTCAAAGTCTATACATTGTCTGTTGGCTGCAGCTCGAAGTCTATACATTGATTACCCCAAAGTCTACACGTTGCAGCTCAAAGTCTATACATTGGCCAGCATTCATCAGCTCAAAGTCTGTACATTGGCCAGCATAAAGTCTGTACATTGCAGCTCAAAGTCTGTACATTGCAGCATGAAGTCTATACATTGGCTGGCCCAAAGTCTGTACGCTGCAGCACAAAGTCTGTTCGTTGCAGCATGAAGTCTATACATTGGCTGGCCCAAAGTCCGTACGCTGCAACACAAAGTCTGTACATTGTCCCTTGGCTGCAGCTCGAAGTCTATACATTGCCAAGCCCTAAGTCTGTACGTTGTAACATGAAGTCTGTACATTGGCCACAAAGTCCATACACTGCAGCACAGAGTCTGTACGTTGCAATATGAAGTCTGTACATTCTTCAGCCTATTCAACTCAAAGTCTGTACGTTGCCCCTGCAATCAACATACGAAGTCCATACATTGCTTGTTGCTGCGCTTGTGCCTCCATCTGCCAAGTCTGTACACTGGATCCCATTGAGACGGTGGATGAGGGTGTACCGGCGAAGGGAGAGAGGCGAAGGGAGGGAGTGTGCCGCTGAAAGGGCCAGGAGGTTGTGTCGTTGAAGGGCCATTAGAGTGTGCCGCTGAAGATGGGCAGTGTGTATCACTGAAGGCTCTCTGGAGCGTGCCGTTGGAGGTTGGGAAGGGTGTACCGCTGAAGGCAGTCTGGGTTGGAAATGTTGAGGGGGGGGTCCACTCCCCATCTGTTTCTCTTAAGGCTTTTCTTTTCTTCTTTTTTTGATCTTCAGGTAGTTTTATACAAATCTTTTCTCCTTCTTCTTGCAATCTGTTGTTGCTCTGTTTATTTGTTGCTTTTGTTATCTTTCAACGTGTATTTATTATCCTATTTGTTTGTTGCATCCTTTTGCCTTATTTACCATGTTGTTATTTTCTGACAAAATTTTGGCAGCATCTCCCCTTGACCCGGGGCGTAAGGGAGATAAAGGGAACGCGCCCACATGGAGTGGCGGAACCCGACAAATGGAGGTGGGCGCCCGAGGGCAGCAACACCTTTATGGGGCCTCAGAAAACCCGGAGAAAACCGTGAACGGAGGGCTTCCAGTACTAGGCATAATGGGCTGGGGGTTGGCGGATGAGAGCGTACCGCTGAGGCACCAGGGGAAGGTGTACCGCTGGGGCCAGAAGGTGTGTCGCTGAGGGCTAAAGGGGTGTATCGGCCAAGGGCAACAGGGTGTACCGCTGAGGGCCAATAGGGGTGTGTCGCTGAGGGCCAGAAGGGCGTACCGGCCAAGGGCCAACGGGGCGTGCCGTTGAGGGCCAAAAGGCGTGCCGGCCAAGGGCCGGAAAGGTGCATCGCTGGAGGACTAGCAGGGAACTAAGTATGTGGGCTGGGAGGCTCGCATGTTTTTCAGGAGAAGAAGGGGAGTTCATGGCCGGGGGTGGGCTACTGGAAATGAGTGGAGGACCCACAAGGTCAGGCTTCAAAGGGGAGGCATCACCTTGAGACGGTGAATCGAAAGAAATCGGAGAAACGGAGAAAATGGATAACACACGGCATGCATTGTGAAGGCGGGAGTAAACCATCAGACGTAGTAGGGAAGACCCAAGAAAGGTGACTTTTCATTCATGGGAAGCAAAGGGCCGAGGCCCTACATACACATTGACGGACACACCCGAGCCAAGGCTATGGGCAAGAAAGAAAACACAAAAGCAAAAGAAAGGGAAGAGGAAAATAAGGAAAACCATGGAAGGGAAGGTGTTGGGGCTGAAGTGGGGACGATCGTCCCCACTCCCCCCTTCTCCAACACTTCCCCCCTGTTACATCAAGCCCTTCTTCTCTCTTACTCTCTCTTCTTTCCGGTGGCCGTCGGAGGGAGCTCACGCCGGAACGCTTCCTTCTCTCTTCTCTTTTTCCTTTGTCTGGGTCTTCGTCTCTGTATCTCTTTTCCGTCTCTCCCCCTTCTTCCCTTTCTCCTCCGTCTGAGTCTTCCTCTGAGTTTCCCCCTTCAGCCAGTTGAAGCGGGGGTCTTTTTATACTCCCTGCCGTCGGAGCTTTGAGCACGACCATCGAAGGCGGGAAGCAGCTCCGTCATGATGATCAAGCTTGACTCTTCCGTCCTGGGTGTCAGGGGACTAGCCTGCGTGGCCCAGTCATTGGTCGACACCTCGGATCGGCCACTGCACGCCGAAGATGCGTAGGGCATGGGCACCACGTCGCTGGGCCATTGAAAGTGCCTCACGCTGTGCCGTTGGCGGGCTGCACAGGCGTGCCGCCGGAGAGCCAAAAAGGCGTGCCGCTGGAGCCTCCTGAGGGCGTACCGATGAAGGCCCTGGGGGTGTGCCGCTGAAGGCCCATTTGGGCGTGCCGCTGAAGGCCCTGGGGCGCGCCGCTGAAGGCCTATTGGGGCGTGCCGCTGAAGGCCCTTGGGGCGTGCCGCTGAAGCCCTATTGGGCGTGCCGCTGAAGCCCATTGGGGCGTGCCGCTGAAGGCCTTGGGGCGTGCCGCTGAAGGCCATTGGGGGCCTGCCGCTGAAGGCCTTGGGGCGTGCTGTTGAAGGCCATTGGGGGCGTGCCGCTAAAGCCCATTGGGGCGTGCCGCTGAAGGCCATTGGGGGTGTGCCTCTGAAGGCCTTGGGGCATGCCGCTGAAGGCCATTGGGGGCGTGTTTCTGACCCCGTTCTGAGCCCGTTATGGACACGAGTTGTGGCCTGTTTGGCTCTTCTCGAGGCTCACGGATTGTGGGCCTTTTTATGCTTGGTTTCTCTTCACTGTCGTGACTCCTGGAGGTGATTTCACGACAATCTCTCCCGGGGCTTATTTACTCGGGCCGTTGTTGATACTGGGCCGAGTAGGATATCATGGGTGTGCAATTTTGGTGTCCACACCCATGAGAGGGAAAAGCCCACTTGAGCCTTAAGTGATTTAATGACCCATTATGAAGCCTAATGACCCAATATGACACAACCCCTTAATGAACTCTTCTAAATACAACCCATTGATGTATTCTACATGGAATGTGGCCCATTGGCTTGTTAAAAACCTTACAAAGGAGCCAAAAAAAAAAAACAAACAAACAAACACACTAATACAAGCCATTTGCCTTTGATGCCCCCATCCCTATGCTATCTACCGCCTTCCTTGACGCGGAAGGTGATTTCCATATGTACAGGGTGATGTCACCATTATCATGACGATGTCTTTTCATTTTTTGAGAAGCGAAATTGAACCGTTGTTGGTGCAACCCTTGGCTTTCCCGTTGAGTGAATTGGCGATGGTGATTGGGCTTTCGACCGGTCACTCGATCAGAGGTTTCAGAACGATGTTGATACGCAGTCCTCTGGAGCCCTTAAGAAAGGAGAGAAGCACCAAAGGAGGCACTTTTGCGATCTTCCTCGCCGACGCTGCTACTTGCTATCTTTTTACTGCTTGCTTAGCGTCTGGTGAGGTTCCTTCTTTCATTCTTTTTCTTGTCAAACCCATGGCTCCTGATAGAAAGATCATCCTCTTTGATTTTGAGTCCTCCGATGAAGGGGAGAGTAACCGTGGCAATGCTTCGAGCATCTCGGGCACCCAACCTGGCCCTTGCCTCCCATACTTTAACATCTCTTACCGCATAGTCTACGGCCTTATGGAAGTCTTCCAGATCCTAACGGACGTTGACATCTTCTGCCCCGCTATAGACGAGTACTTAAGAGGGTACTTCTCCGGAGGGATCAACATCTGCATTGAGGCCTTCAAGGCTGGCTTTCGTCTTCCAATCCCTCCCTTCTTCGAAGGCATTCTTCATTTTTATGGTCTGGAGCCAAGGCAACTGTCGTCCAACTCCTAGCTCATCCTTTGCGCCTTTGTATATAGCTGCCATCAGGTGAGTGGCACCCCCACCCTTTGGTTGTTTTGCCATTTCTTCAGCGTTCAACATTGGCCAGGCTATGACACCCTAGACTATTGCTTTACAAGAGCTTGGGTTTCATGGCTCTAAAACGGATCCCTCATTGTTTTACAAGCTTTTCGCCAAGTCTAGAATATATATCTTAATTTATGTCGATGATATTCTTATTATGGGCTCTGATGTAGGGGGCGTGGATCTATTAATTCAATCCCTTCAAAGGGACTTCGTGATGCGGGACGGACACGGGGACCGACTCTACGTGGTATGGACCTCGGACTCTAGATGCGGACATGACCAGCAACACATGATGGGAGAGACACTAAGCCCGACACGGAGAGCTCCTATGGGCTATACGTCGCTAACAGAAACGCAAGCTCACTCGTCATCCCAAGCGAGGGAAAGCGTGGATCGTGCGCGGTTAAGGAACCGACAGAGTTCAAGGGTAGTCGACTCACTTCCGGACTCGGATCGAGTCACGGGACGGGTCACTCTCACGCTCACAGCGATGACATGAACTCACGGGCTAGTACCTATCGCTCTCGGCAGCGGCAAAAGACCATATACTAAACTAGCAAGTGAATGCCGAGAAGTTAAGACCATTACCTCCACGCACCCGGCGTGGCGTAGACAACCCCAGCCGAAATACGGACTCCCGGTTAAATAATATTACAGCAATACAATGATTTGACCCACTCCACGCAGGGAGGTAAAAGGTCACATGTGGGCCCCGGGAATCACGCAAATCGGGTTGACGGGCAGCATCTTGATGTCGCCTGGCGGTGCCGAATTTCGCATTTTCGTGCTTTCCGAATGACGGGTTCTACGGGCCCGTGGGGCCCACGGACGGCGCTATCCTTCGGATTTGTGGGGCTGGGACCTGCTGTGATGGGGACCCCTGGTGGCGCGCCTCCACGAACGGCGGTCGGTCGGAAACACCGATTGGGGGTCGATCGGCCCCGATTCCCAATTCGTGGACTAGCTGCCCACGGATTTCTGGTTCTGTCCTCCGACGCGTGCTCCAGCGAGAATGGCCGCTGCGATCAATGCCGACGTCGGATCGGGACGCATGAGCTATCGTTAGAAAGCTCTCTTAAAATCCTTCGATCTAGGCTCAGATAGATCTACTGGATCTGGTCGGATCTGGACTTTACTGAATTTACAAGATCCTATTGTACAGTACCCGAAATCTCAGATCTGCAGGGAACTTGTCTGAGAACTACCGTTGACCGCCTAGTCGACGTCCGATTCAGCTCCTAAGCTCTTCATCAAAGTTGTAGGAATGGGAACAAGGAAAACGGAGATATTTTTTGTGGACTGATTGGAATTGTCTGTGATTTGTTATGATTTGTTTACTGGAGGGTGGTCGGATCTGGGAATAGGTGGACAGCACTGTAGCTAGCTCTGAGAACGAATTTTGAAAAAATGGGTGGAGGGCTGATAAAAATTCAGAAAAATTCATGGAAGGAGGGCTGGATAGATAGAACCCCCAGTAAAATTGGGAGCCCTAGAAAAAAATCAAAAGGTGGATCGAAGATGCAAAACTCAGGAAAAGTGGAAAATCAGATCTGAAACTGGCAGAACTGAAGTTGGAACTTGAAAGAAAATGGGAAATTAGCAAACGGAGGATTTATGACCCACTAATTTTTTTAGGACGTGAGGAACACCTCTGGAACATCCCCTCAAAATCGCAAGTCGATCTGAGCTTGTGGCTGATTGCAGAGTTTCATGGAAGTGGCAACTGCAGGTGGAAGGCAGAACTCGGACGGTTACGATGGCGGTGCGATGGCGGCTCGTGGCGGCGGCGGCGGCGACCGGAACAGATAGGGTGGAGTCACACCACCAAGAGGAAACCTTCACAGCTGAAAGGGGGAGAGGGAGAGAGGAAGGGGGCGGCCTAGGCCATGCTCCAACAAAATTCACAATTCTTATGCATTAATTCCTCAAAAATGAAAATTACAAGCATATATAGGTTACATGTCTAATCAATCCTCAACTGTTGGATCTTGGGATGGGAGATGGAGGGCTGGGATTGCATGTGACCATCCACAAAAATTAAAATTAAAAATAAAAGGGGGGGGCAGCCCATTGATTAGGGAGGCAAGGGGGGGACATGGTAGGTGTGGGTGGGTTGGAATTGTTGGCATTTTCATTCCAATGTCCCCCACTTGGCCCACCCTTCTAGAAGCCACCATTTGAATGGTTGACCGACCCCACATGGGGCCCTAGGGATGAGGTGGATCAATGGGAGGGGGCCTGGGGGTCCCGTGGGGCCCAGGGGTGCCATTTTTACAAATAAGCCCCTCTTACAATCAAAATTGCATACCGAATAAAATGAAGTAAACACACATTAAACACAAATAAAGTCTAACTAAATATGATAAATGTCGGGACTCATGGGGGAGTCTCCAGGCTGTCTCCGAGCCAGATGGATGCTGAGGTGGCTCGAGTCGTTCTCCGTGTGCGGTACCGGTGGCTCGGCATGTCGCGCCGCTCAACTGCTCGAGTGTCCGCACCAATTCTCCCCGGTTGGGAGAAATTCGACCCTGTCAAGTAAGGGTCTACATCGCTCCTGTATCACTCCAGAAGGTCCGGATCAATCCGCTGCAACTCTCCATGTGTGATCCACGTGTCATCGGTAGCGGGCCGTCCTCTCCATCGCACTAGGTAGCTCGGGTAGGATCCACTCCTGGTAACTGTCACCTGCTCATCCAGTATATGATCTATATGCTCACGCTGCCGTAACAAGGGGGCTGGATGTGGACACTCAGGTGTGGGATCACTCTCAAGAGGAGGAGATGGCTCGAAAGGCTCACTAGGGATCACCGCTGGGTCCCTGTATGCAACTAGATCTGATACATTGAAAGTAGAGCTTATATTGTATTCCTCGGGCAAGTCCACAACGTACGCATTGGATCCAATGCGTTTCAACACTCTAAATGGACCGGCTCCGCGAGCTTGCAACTTCTTAATGGTTCCGGAGGGAAACTGCTCAGGTCTTACCCTGATCATGACATATTCGCCCTCTTGGAACTCTCGGTGGTGTCGGTGGGCATCGGCTAACTCTTTGTACCGTGCATTGCTGGCCTCAATGTGACGACGGATGTCGTCATGCAAACCCCTAACATGCCTAGCAAACGACTCGGCCGACTCCGACACTCTATCATGGATAGGCATGGGGACAAGGTCAACGGGTTTCCTAGGCCTACGACCTGTGACAATCTCAAATGGACTCATGCCGGTAAACCTATTCACCGAATCATTATATGCAAACTCAACCATGGGTAGAATGAGATCCCAATCCCCAATGCGTTCCCTAACAAGACACCTCAAAAGATCTCCCAGACTCCTATTGACTACCTCGGTCTGACCATCTGTCTGGGGATGATATGCAGTGGAAAACTTGAGGTGCGTACCCATCATATGCCATAGTGTCTTCCAAAAATAGGAAGTGAATCTAACATCACGGTCAGACACTATAGTGCGAGGCAACCCGAACTTACACACCACATGAGTAAGGAATAGGCGGGCTACCCTAGAAGCATCTGAAGTCTTCGAGCAAGGGATAAAGAGGGCCATCTTCGAGAAACGGTCAACCACCACATAGACCAAATCATGCTTCCTGGAGGTACGTGGCAATCCCAAAACAAAGTCCATGCTAACATCCTATCACGGGGCATCAGGCACGGGAAGAGGGGTATAAAGGCCCGAGCTTTGCTTCTTCATCTTTGCCGTAGCACATGTACGGCACTGAGCCACGATGTTAGCGACATCGCGCTTCAAGCTCGGCCAATAAAATCTATGCTCAACCGCCTCGATAGTCTTGTTCCGACCAAAGTGGCAGGCTAGACCTCCCGCATGTAGCTCCCACACTAAAAAATCTCGAACCGAAGTTCGGGGAACACATAGCCTGCTACCTCGAAAGAGGTAACCCTCCTGAAGCACATAATCATCAAGGTCTCTCGAGGGTCCGACCTGGAGAGTGGTGAAAATCTGACCGAAGTCAGGACAATCAACATAAGCCTCCTTCATCTTCTCTAACCCTATGACCTCGGCACTCATGGTGGTAAGCAAACATGCTCGCCGACTCAAGGCATCATCCACCTTGTTCTCCACTCCAGCCTTATGTTTAAGCACAAAGGTGAACTACTGGAGATACTCGACCCAACGACTGTGACGCGAGTTAAGCTTCTTTTGGGAATGGAGGTACCTCAATGCCTCGTGATCGGAGTATAGGACAAACTCCTGATGTAAAAGATAGTGCCTCTAATGCCTAAGAGCCTGAACAACTGCGTAAAATTCCTTATCATATGTGGAGTATCGCAGTTTCGCGTCATTCAGCTTCTCACTGAAATATGCGATCGGGTGGGACTCCTGACTCAAAACTCCTCCAATTCCCACGCCCGACGCATCACAAGAGACCTCAAACACCTTCGAGAAATCAGGCAATCGAAGGATAGGTGTCTGGGTCATGCGCTCCTTGATGTCCTTGAAGGCGGCAGATGCGGCCTTCGTCCATACAAATGTGTCCTTTCGGATACAATCCGTGATCGGGGCGGTGACGGAGCTAAATCCGTGGATGAAGCGACGATAGAACGTCGTAAGGCCATGAAAGCTGCGGACATCATGAACCGTACGGGGTTCCGGCCACTCAACAATGGCCCGGACCTTCTCCGGATCGGTGGAGACCCCAGTACTAGACACAATGAAACCCAAGAAGGTAAGCTGAGATGTCATGAAGGCGCACTTCTGTGGGTTTGCAAACAACTACTCTCACCGAAGAAGTAGACAGACCTGCCGAAGGTGGTCTAAGTGGTCCCCCGTGGTGCGACTATAGATAAGGATATCGTCAAAATACACCACTACAAAGACTCCAATGAAAGATCGAAGGACCTGAGTCATGAGCCGCATGAAAGTGTTAGGGGCATTGGTCAACCCAAAAGACATGACCAACCACTCATATAGACCATCCTTGGTCTTAAAGGCGGTCTTCCACTCATCACGTGACCTAATCCTCACCTGATGGTAGCCACTTTTAAGATCAATCTTTGAAAAGATAGTGGCACCTGTCATCATGTCTAGCATGTCATCCAGGCGGGGAATAGGGAACCTGTACTTCACGGTGATTTTGTTGATGGCACGACTATCAATGCACATTCTCCACGTGCCATCCTTCTTCGGGGCGAGTAATGCGGGTACATCACATGGACTCATGCTGTCCCGAACAGACCCTCTCTGCACGAACTCATCGACCTGCCGTTTAAGCTCGGCATGCTCCGTGGGACTCATGCGATAATGAGGAAGGTTGGGCAAGGAAGAGCCCGGAACAAGGTCGATGGCATGCTGAATATCCCACATAGGTGGGAGTCCCTCGGGAAGCTCATCGGGAAAGATATCTGCATACTCCTGCAGAATGGGAACAACCTCGGGTGGAAGCTCACCCTCGGAGTCCCGCTCCACCTCTCGGACCGTAATGGCGAACACCGGACAGCCCTGACTAAGCTCCTGCTCCATTTCCCGGGAGTTAATCATCATCAATCTCCTCGTCGAGGGCTCTCCTGGGCCAGAGGTAACGGTCATAGCCCGAGCTGGGGATGGGGTACTAGGCCCGGGGATGGAAAGCTCCGGGGTACTTGGGCCAGTAGGACCCCTGACTGATGGGCTCCTGTGCCGAACGGGGTGGAGGGTGACCCGCTGGCCGGCGTGGTCGAAGGTACAAGTGTTCGACCGGCCATGGAGGGTGGCATCCCGGTCGAATAACCACAGCCTACCAAGAATGATACTGCCCACTTCCATGGGGAGAACTTCACACCAGATCTCGTCACGATAGGAGTGGAGCTGCAGCGGGACCAAGCACCACAGCCTGACCGAAATGGAAGTGGTATCCACCCATGATACCTGATAGGGGCAAGAATGGTCTACGGGTGTGAGACCAAGACGAGTGACAGCACTCATGGAGATTACATTGATACAACTCCCGCTATCGATGACCACCTTGCAAATTTGCTTTCCCAGCCTACATAATACATGAAGGATAGTAGTCCGACGCCAGTCATCGCTGACCTGCGGCTGGGTGAGGATACATCTGACGACCCCCACGTGGGTATCGTCTGAATGCTGGGCATCCTGGGCCTCACCTCCCATCTCATAGTACTCGTCAGCTAACTCCTGATCTGCCTCATAGCTGACTAACTCGAGGCCCGTAGGGGTGGTATCCTCGGCCTGTGTGTCCCCGATGATGAGAGATGGGCGGGTGGGACACTGGTTGGCGAAATGGCCAAACCCATTGCAGCGATAACACTGCTGCCGTGATCCACTAGGCTCCCCAATCATGGGTCCTTTCCCCTTATCCTCCCGACGGATAGGAGGTGTAGGTAGCAAAGGATGTGCAGGAGGTGCGGGTGCCGGTGGACGGGCTGTGGATGGAGCCGTGAGATGCTGGGGACGAGGAAGGTCCCTCGGGGGTGGAGGACGAGGCCTAGGAGCAAAGGGCTCAGGGCGAGCGGGCTCCTGAGGTCTAGCCATGGGGGCCCTCGGATACGTGCCAGATGAGCCACGGGGCTCGACACTACGAAGGGGAAAAGAGCCCAACCGATGGGGAGACTCGAACTCGGCCTCGAATTGCTCCAGTTCGAGAGCAATCTGATACGCCTGCTCCAAAGTGGTCGCGTTGCGGTGAAAGAGTTCATATTGATAATTGGGCCGCAGACCTCTCCGAAAGCGGGATATCGTCATGGTGCTCTCTTCCGTGACCCCGCACCGCAAGTAATACTCATCGAACTCGGCGGTGTACTCGGTCACGGATCGGTTCCCGTGGGAGATGTTTTACCATTTATCTATGAGACATTGGCGATATGAGGCAGGAAGGTATTTCTCCCTCAATTTAGATTTCATATCATCCCAAGTACCGATTTGGGGTTGACGTCGCTGGTTGAGCATGCTCTCCACATTGGTCCAATAAGTTTGGGCCTGCCCTTGCAGCTTCATCTTTGCGTATCGGACTCTTCGGTGGTCCGTCATCTCAAACCACTTGAAATATCGGTCCATGCTGGCCTCCCAATCTAAATACACCCTAGGTCCAAGGACCCGCTAAAAGTGGGAGGGTCCGCACGCACGCCCCTAAGAATGCGGTCATCATCCTCGTCATCGCAATTCCGTCGATGATTCCGACGACCGTAACCCCCTTGATCATTGTCAGATGCATAATCATCCACCACGTGCACCTGTTGTCCCCCAACATTCTCCGCCTGAGCTCTTGGTACAGCAGGGTGCTGAACCGGCTCTTGCTGACCATTGGTCAGTGCGGGTTGCGCCGTCGCTGGGGCCCTCTCAAGGACAGCTATTCTCCCAACAAGACCCTGGATGGACTAGTCCGAAGCTTCGGCCCGATCCTCGAGGGCTTTCATCTGCCCTTCTAGACACGTCCCTACTCCATCTAGACGCGTACTGAGGCCATCCATACGCGTGTCAAGACGATCCATGAGGGCTCGGAACATCTCGACCGTCGAAGGCTCATCAGAGCTACGGGCTCGGGAATCCGCCACAGGTGGTGGTGGCGAGTATTGGATACCTCGACGGGTGGGCATGCAACTGACACACGACCCTGAAGACACCGACTAATGCAACACTCACTAGATGATGCACTTAGACCTAACCAATATCCGGTACGAGGCGGAGCTAATCGATCTGAAGATCACTCGCGTAAATCTGCCACCTTCCCGATAGGCATAACCTAACGTTCGGGCAACGTCTTTTGATATACCGGGTTATTGGGATGAAAAATGCAAGTTTTAAAACACTTTTTTTTGTTTTGAAAATAATGATCCTAGACTTGACTTAAACCATGATGCATGCAAGACTTATGCAAAGACTACCCTAGACTCGACTCGCTCTGATACCAAACTGATGCGGGACGGACACGGGGACCGACTCTACGTGGTATGGACCTCGGACTCTAGATGCGGACACGACCAGCAACACATGATGGGAGAGACACTAAGCCCGACACGGAGAGCTCCTATGGGCTATACGTCGCTAACAGAAATGCAAGCTCACTCGTCGTCCCAAGCGAGGGAAAGCGTGGATCGTGCGCGATTAAGGAACCGGCAGAGTTCAAGGGTAGTCGACTCACTTCCGGACTCGGATCGAGTCACGGGACGGGTCACTCTCACGCTCACAGCGGTGACATGAACTCACGGGCTAGTACCTATCGCTCTCGACAGCGGCAAAAGACCATATATTAAACTAGCAAGTGAATGCCAAGAAGTTAAGACCATTACCTCCACGCACCCCGGCGTGGCGTAGACAACCCCGGCCGAAATACGGACTCCCGGTTAAACAATATTATAGCAATACAATTATTTGACCCACTCCACGCAGGGAGGTAAAAGGTCACATGTGGGCCCCGGGAATCACGCAAATCGAGTTGACGGGCAGCATCTTGATGTCGCCCGGCGGTGCCGAATTCCGCGTTTTCGTGCTTTCCGAACGGCATGTTCTACGGGCCCGTGGGGCCCACGGATGGCGCTATCCTCCGGATCTGTGGGGGTGGGACCCGCTGTGATGGGGACCGCTGGTGGCGCGCCTCCACGGACGGCGGTCGGTCGGAAACACCGATCGGGGGTTGATCGGCCCCGATTCCCAATTCGTGGACTAGCTGCCCACGGATTTCTGGTTCTGTCCTCCGGCGCGCGCTCCAGCGAGAATGGCCGCTGCGATCAATCCCGACGTCGGATCAGGGCGCATGAGCTATTGTTAGAAAGCTCTCGTAAAATCCTTCGATCTAAGCTCAGATAGATCTGCTAGATCTGGTTGGATCTGGACTTTACTGAATTTACAAGATCCTGTTGTACAGTACCCGAAATCTCAGATCTACAGGGAAGTTGTCTGAGAACTACCATTGACCGCCTAGTAGACTTCCGATTCAGCTCCTGCGCTCTTCATCAAAGTTGTAGGAATGGGAACAAGGAAAACGGGGATATTTTTTGTGGACTGATTGGAGGTGGCTGTGATATGTTATGATTTGTTTACTGGAGGCTGGTCGGATCTGAGAACAGGTGGACAGCACTGTAGCTGGCTCTGAGAACGAATTTTGAAAAAATAGGTGGAGGGATGATAAAAATTCAAGAAAATTCGTGGAAGGAGGGCTGGATGGATAGAACCCCCAGTAAAATTGGGAGCCCTAGAAAAAAATCAAAAGGTGGATCGAAGATGCAAAACTCAGGAAAAGTGGAAAATCAGATCTGAAACTGGCAGAACTGAAGTTGGAACTTGAAAGAAAATGAGAAATTAGCAAACGGAGGATTTATGACCCACCAATTTTTTTAGGACGTGAGGAACACCTATGGAACATCCCCTCAAAATCGCAACTCAATTTGAGCTCTTGGCCGATTGCAGAATTTCGTGGAAGTGGCAGCTGCAGGTGGAAGGCAGAACTCCGACGGTTGTGATGGCGGTGCGATGGCGGCGGCGGCGGCACCGGAACTGATAGGGTGGAGTCACACCACCAAGAGCCAACCTTCACAGCTGCAAGGGGGAGAGGGAGAGAGGAAGGGGGCGGCCTAGGCCATGCTCCAACAAAATTCACAATTCCTATGCATTAATTCCTCAAAAATGAAAATTACAAGCATATATAGGTTACATGTCTAATCAATCCTCAACCGCTGGATCTAGGGATGGGAGATGGAGGGCTGGCATTGCATGTGACCATCCACAAAAATTAAAATTAAAAATACAAGGGGGGGGGGCAGCCCATTGATTAGGGAGGCAAGGGGGGGGACATTGTAGGTGGGGGTGGGTTGGAATTGTTGGCATTTTCATTCCAATGTCCCCCACTTGGCCCACCCTTCTAGAAGCCACCATTTGAATGGTTGACCGACCCCACATGGGACCCTAGGGATGAGGTGGATGAATGGGAGGGGGCCTGGGGTCCCGTGGGGCCCAGGGGTCTCATTTTTACAAATAAGCCCCTCTTACAATCAAAATTACATACCGAATAAAATGAAGTAAACACACATTAAACACAAATAAAGTCTAACTAAATATGATAAATGTCGGGACTCATGGGGGAGTCTTCAGGCTGTCTTCGAGCCAGATGGATGCTGAGGTGGCTCGAGTCGTACTCCGTGTGCGGTACCGATGGCTCGGCGTGTCGCGCCGCTCAACTGCTCGGGTGTCCGCACCACTTCGCTGGTCGGGATCTGGGATCGGCCCACTATTTTTTGGGAATTGAACTCCAGCCCCATCCTACTGGTTGTGTTCTATCTCAATCTGGTTACATTGTCGACCTTCTGCACTGTACCAACATGGCTATGGTTAAGCCCATTTCAACACCTCTTGGGACTCCGGCTATACCATCATCGATTGCAAACTCTGCTCCATTGCCAGATCCATCACTTTATCGGAGCATAGTAGGCGCCTTGCAGTACCTCACTATCTCTAGGCCCGATATTGCCTTTGCGGTCATCAGGCTTGTCTGTTCATGCATGCCCCCACTCAGGCACACTGGGTAGCTGTCAAGCGATTGTTGCGCTACCTTAAAGGCACGATTGGTCATGGGCTGCCTCTTCAACGTGCTTCCTCCCTTCAGCTCAGTGCCTTCAGTGATGTTGATTGGGCCAGTTCACCTGCAGATCGCCGCTCTACCAGTGGCTATGTGATTTTTCTTGGGCGAAATATCATCTCTTGCAGCTCCAGGAAGCAATCCACTGTGGCGCGCTCTAACACCGAGGCTGAGTACAAGGCCATAGCCAATGCCACTGTCGAGCTTATTTGTCTACGCTCGCTTCTTACTGAATTGGGTCTACACCAACAATCTCCTCCTATATTGGGGTGTGACAATATCGGTGCAACGTACCTTGCAGCAAATCCAGTATTTCATGCGTGGACAAAACATATTGAAATTGATTTTCATTTTGTCCGTGAACAGGTGGCTTTGAAGCAGTTGCTGGTCTCCTTTGTCTCCACAAAGGATCAGCTCGTCGATATTTTTACTAAAGCTTTATCTAAGACTCGTTTTGGCTATCTTCGTGACAAGCTTAATGTTGTTCACAACATAAGCTTAAGGGGGCGTGTTAGTGATCTTCCATGCACGTAATCTCACTATTGTAATCGTGCGCCTGTTTACCTCTTATTCACCGCAGTTTGTTGTGGATGATGTATTTTAGTCACCCACCTTTCGTGGGACTGTTGTACCCAACAGTACGATTACTCATCCTATTAAAACAACACAGCAGAGGAGCCACAGATATACAACGAGCATTCGCTTTTTCCATTCGGTATGGTTTGTTCTCTAACATGATACCAGAGAGCATGGTTATGATCTGGGCCTCGCACCTCGTGTTTGCCATAGTCCACGTGACAGAGCCTAAAATCGGCATGCACGTGAGGGGACATGTTAGAGAATAGTCCCATATTAAAAATAGGGTAAAATATAATGTGATTATAATTGTGATGTCTTCTCCACTCAACACCTTGAGATTTTGAGTTGGATGGCTCGATCCAATAAACTTTAACACTTTCTTTGATGCAAACATCTGTCATATGCAAATGCAAGCATGTTTCCTGTAGACTCGTGGGCTTACCCTACTGTGGATAACCCTAGACTTATAAAAAAGAGGAGCCTTTGGAAAGATGATGAGTCGTGATCATGCAGATAGTGATGATGATTTGGATGATCTACTACTGTGTGTTCAATAAACCGGTGTGGGCCTGTGGGTATTGCGTAAGGTTAAGTTTTTTTGATTCACTTGTCGCTTAGTTACTAAGCAGCGAGTAGCGTAAAATAATGTAGTGAAGATTTTCCACGGAATTTTTAATTAGATGTTATTGCAGTTCGTGCTGATATCTTTTCATGACAGTTAAATTGGACCAAGAGAAACTGGAATTGTACCTTCAAGTATGGGGGCCGTGCATTTCCATGAGGACATTCTACGTACGTACTCAGAGATATTAATTAAGCATCTTGGCTCCATTAATTTTCGGAGCTAGTTCTCTCCTCTCAGATCGATCATCCGTTCATATTTTGGCATTGGAGGTTGAGATGGAAATGACATAGACGAATCTTGGCTCCATTTTCTAGCTCTTCTCTCACATCATCTCCGTTCACATTTTGCCATTAATCGGCAGTTGGGCTACTGTGAAGGAAATGACATTTTACCATCTGAATATGTGACTTGACTCCTATTGATCTGTAATCTTACAACATGGAGTTCTTCTCTCATTCCCTTTCATTTGTGTACTTAATTTTATTGCACACAAGTTCTGGTTTTATTTGGTTTTCGAATCTTCCAAGACTGACCGTCCATCCTCTGTCATTCTAATCGTTTATTTTACTGATCATATTCCCATTGATGTAGAAACTTAGAAGAAAAAAAATGCAACCCCCTTTCTGACATTATCTGCTTAACGTTATTGCTACGGTAGATTGGGAGAACAGCGCCCATGCCTTGATCATAATCACCCTTCAACATCATAATTAACCGCACTAATTATGAAAATGGGTCTGTATGAAAATGGGTCCTCGTCCTTCTGAGTGGCCTTCCTTCTTCTACATGGTAGGGGAGGGGGGGTCTGGGGGGTTAGTGGTGAGTGATTTCGAAATGCATCAGTGTGATTTTAATGGATTTTTAAAATCCACTGTTAGTCGTGGAAAATTTTAAAAGAGTAATTTTAAGGCTACGTACTTTTTTTTTAATAGAAAACCTAACCTAGAGGTTAATGGGAGAGTGCACCCCTTACCAGAGGTAAGGAGAAAGTCACTCCACCATCCAACCACTAGGAGGCAAATTTATTCCAATATTGGTAAATAAAGAGTTACATCAATCGGATACTAGGCAAGCCTAGTGAGTCCAGTCGAGCAGCACCTTTTATAATGCAAGGGAGCTCACTATAAGAATAAAAAGAATTACATTTGGTAGTGCAAACTAAAGAAGCAAGAAGATCTGCAGCAGTGTTGGCTTCTCTGAAAATATGCGATATAGAGTCATGCTGAGAAAAGACACTCCATAGTTCTCTGACAGCTAAGAATGGACCAAGGACAGTTTACTTCCTTTTTGATTATCCTGACAAGAGTAAGAGAGTCACATTCAATGAAGGCTGGAGTAGAAGTCACTGTCTTTAAATACTTGATACCATCAAGAAGAGCTCTGGCTTCTGCAATTAAACTATCCGAATGACCATAGTAATGAGAAAAGGCAAGGATGGTCTTGCCTCTAGAATCCCTGATTATACCTCCTCCCCCAGTATCTCCAGACTGCTTATTGGCCCCATCAGTATTCAATTTAATAGAAGGCCAAGGAGGGCAAACCCATCTGACAATTCTAATTTGATGTTTACTGGTTGCTTTATAAATGATTCCCAAATGATCCAAGCATTTCTGGTTGCAAATTTTAGTTTCCTTTAGGGCAGCAGCCGAACAAGTCACCCTGATTTGAGACATGATGTAATAAATGAAACTGGTTTTGTTGACATGTTTCTGATCATATTTAATGGTGTTCCTTGCTTTCCATATTTCCCACATTCCATATCCAATGGAGGCTAGATTAAGAAGTGCATATGCCGAACCTGGCTGACCATGACTGATGGAATTCAAAATGAATTCCCTAGCTGTTCTTCCTTCAAGTTGTAAGCCTGCAGCAGTTAAAGCAGTCCAGATTGAAATAGCTAAATCACTGTGCAGAAAAAGATGATTAAGGTCTTCCACTGTCGGATTCCTGCAGCAAAAACATTTGGAACAAAGCACAATTCCCACTCTTTGTATATTATCATCTGTCGGAATACAGTTGTGTAATATCTTCCATAAGTGCACTGATATTTTTGTAGGAAGCCATTTAGACCACAGCCGACTCCAAGGTAAGCTAGACAGTAAATGACTATTGGCCATAGAATTGTAGGATGAAGAGACTGTGCACTGTCCAGAAGGAGAAAGACTCCATATACCCAAATCCAAATCCTGGTTCAATGTAACTGACCTGATAGCTTGCTGAATTTCAGAGGGGATTGAAACATTTAGCAGAGCAGAGTCCTCAGCAGTGGGGTGCAAAATAATATCTCTAACAGTGGCTTCTGGATTAGGAATAGAATCTTCAGGGACAAAAGACTTTAAGCAATGCTGGCCCAGCCAGTTATCATACCAGAAGTTAGTGTGTGAACCATTCCCAATGATAACTTTCTTGAACTGAAGGATATAGTCTTTGGCCTTCAACCAGCTGCTTCTAACAAAGCCCTTCATAGTTCTAAAATTTGCATTACAAAGATGGCCTTGATACAAGTATTTGGCTCTAAAGTAAACAGCCCAAAGAGAATCAGAATGGATAGCATTCCACAGCATTTTAACCCGAAGAGCAATCTCCATGGTTCTAAGAGACAAGATGCCAAGACCCCCTTTTGCTTGTGGCCTACATAAAAACTTCCAAGATTTCCAATGTCTTCTTTTTCCAAGGGGAGAAGACCCCCAAAAGAAGTTAGCAAAAGCCCGCTCAAGTTGATTGTGAACACCAATGTGCAAGGGAGTTGAAGACAGTGAATAGATTGGCAAGGAAGTAAGAACATGTCTAACCAGAATCAGTCTAGCACCTTGTGACAGCAAATTAGCCTTCCACCCGGCAATCCTCTTCTGGATAGAGTTAATGATACCTACGAAGTAAATCTTCTTTGTTCTGCCAATCACCAGAGGAATTCCAAGATATTTATGAGGAAAAGAAAGTCTGGTGAACCCTGTAAGATTCTGAACCCGCTGAGCAACAGAGGGTGGCATCTTTGGATGAATAAGAAATCCACTCTTGCTGACATTAATCAATTGCCCTGAAGAGTGCTCATATGTGTGGAGGAGTTTTAGTAAAGTTCTAATAGAGGCAGCTGTGGCTTTACTGAAAATCAATGTATCATCTGCAAACAACAGATGAGAGATGGAGGGACATCTCTGAAAACCAGAGTACCATTCTATCTGACCATTGCTGAATGCTGCTCTAATCGATCTACTTAATGCTTCTTCTGCTAAAACGAATAAAGAGGGTGCTAGGGGGTCACCTTGACGGATACCTCTTGAAGACTTGAAATAGCCAGCAGTGTCTCCATTCAATAAAACAGAAAACCAGCAATTGTTGAGCAATCTCTCAATAAGATTGATGAAATTGTGACTGAATCCAAATCTGAACAAAACTGAGAATAGGAAGTCCCATTCAAGTCTGTCGTAAGCTTTAGCCATATCAAGCTTAAACATGACATTAGAGCCTCTGGTTTTTCTGCCCAAATCATTTGAGAGCTCTTGAGCAAGGGCAATGCTTTCAATAATCTGTCTCCCCTTGACAAAGGCTGACTGCTCAGGTGATATGAGTTTGGGAAGAATGATGGCCAGCCTTCTATTAATGATAGCAGATATAATCTTGTAGAAAAAATTGCATAAGCTTATCGGCCTATAATCAGTAATATCCACTGCATTGGACTTTTTTGGTATGAGAGCAATGAGGGTGGAAGTAACACATCTAGGCAGGGAAGCCCTGGAGGAAAAAGCCTCTTGCACTGCACTGCAGACAATGGGTGCTATGAGATTCCAAGTTTTTTGAAAAAAAACTCCAGAGAAGCCATCAGGCCCAGGAGCACTGTCAGGTGACAAGTTGAAAACAGCATCATGGATTTCAATATCTGTGGGAATAGCACAAAGCCTCTCATTTTCATCCTGAGTAACTAACTGAGGAATACAGCCCAAGAAGCTATTATCAATCTGATGGTCCTGAGAAGTGAAAGCATTCTGAAAATGAAGGACTGCAATTCTTTTCATGACCTCATGCTCTGAGGTAAGAGTGCCAGCAGGAGTTTTCAATTGGGAAATATTGTGTTTTCGCCTATTAGCAAGAGTAGACATATGAAAGAATTTGGTATTTCTATCCCCCTCAAGAAGCCACCTGATCCCAGACTTTTGTCTCCAAAAATACTCTTCTTGCAGAAGCCTTTCGGACTGGTAATTCTTAGCCTCTTCTAAAACAGCCAGGGTATCATCACTAGGTAGAGTGTCATAGCGGTGTTCAGCTTGTAGAACTGCATCCTCAGCAGCAGACAGATTAATATGAACATTCCCAAAAGTTTCCTTGTTCCAAATCCGAAGCATCTTCTTTAAAGACTTAAGCTTGAGATATAAGCAATGCATTGGCGATGAAGCTATTGGACTGGAATGCCAGCAAGTCCGGACATCTTCCAAAAATTTGCAGTGCAAGATCCACATTTTCTGAAAGCAAAATCTACTGAATCTTCTGTCTTGAGAGATGAGTTTAACAAGAAGAGGAGCATGATCAGATGCTTCCCTGGATAGATGTTCAATATAAATGGGTAGAATATTAAGCCAGGCTGCATTCAGAAGCACCCTATCCAGCCGGGCCCAAATTCCTCTACCTCCAGATTGATTGTTATGCCAGGTATACTTAGAACCAGTGAATCCACCATCAATTAAAGCACAGTCTGATATACAATTGTTGAAGTCTGTCATAGCAGAAAGATTTGGAGGATTTCCACCAAGCTTTTCATCCTCATTTGTGATGCAATTAAAGTCACCTGCTACCAACCAAGGGCCATTAACCAAAGAATGAGTATGCACTAAGGAAGCCCACAGATTTTGCCTCTCCACAACATTGCATTTGGCATAAACAAAAGTTAAATAATGATCAGGTAAAGTTGCATTAGAATGGCGAAGTGTAATCTGCTGCTCATCCCTGTGGACAACAGAAAACTGCAAATGGTCTTTCCAAAGAACCCAGATATGAGCTAACCCATCAGAATTTGCAGCAGCCTTGTCCAGTCCTAGTCCTCTGCAGGTATTTTCCATTCTGTTAGTATTTATTTTTGGCTCCAACAGCACAATGCAGTCTAAGTGATGATTTCTAATAAGTAGTTTTACTCTGCCAATCGAAATATCATTCCCGATGCCTCTAATATTCCAAATAATGAAACTCATAGTAACTGTTTAGTATCATTAAGATTGCCCGCGGACCCTGTCCTTACCATGGATCTAGTTATAACCCCTGAGCGCTCATTATGTATGGCCAGAACATTTTGAGCTTTCGCAAGGTTTGCAATTTCCAGTCTTCTATTAGTGGCCTCTGCCATATCTGAATCTGCAAGCTCCTGTGAGGCTGAAAAAGTAGCAGTTTGAGCGATTTGGTTTGAAGGGAGCTCCAATTGAGAGCTGACTAAGGCTACCAACTGATCAACTTGAGCTATTTCCTGGTGGGCAATTTCCGTGGCTGAGAAATCTAAATCAGGAGGAACAGAAGGAGGAATTACTGAATCCGGACTGTCAGACTGATCCACATTTGAGATGGGTGGAGGATTCACAGAAAGAACTCCTTGCAGACTGTTAGAAGAAGAAGGATCAAGGTCCTCTGAATCTCTGACAGGAGCAGTCGAAGAATTAAATCAGCCAGATTGGTGCAGCTTCGATGGTTGACTGGGGCCTTCACCCAGAGTTGAGGGCCTTACATAATTGGGATTATCTGTAGCTCGAGTTGCAGGCAGAACATCAACTGATTTTTCCGTCTGGTTTAAGACTGGCTGCCAAATGGCCTTACCTTTACTGTCAGCATTATTTGGTCTTGGCTTTACAGAAGTAACAGGATTCCTAGAACCTTTACAATTTGCCACACTGTGACCAATGCGAAAACAAGCTGAACAAAAACATGGAAGCTCCGGGTAAATAACTTCCTGCCAGGCACCCCCTCCAGGGAATCCAATCCAAACTCTATTAGGGCGAGGCTTGGATATGTCAAGCTCAATGCATACCCGGGCTGCATTCGTTTGAGACAGGTTCAAAGTGGATTGATCCACTTTAAGCACATGGCCAACATTACCAGCAATAGAGCGAATCAGGTGCTCTATATAGAAATTAACCGGCAGACCAGGGAAAGAAATCCATACCGGTAAAATTGGTGAATCGGCCGAAGGAGAGAAATCCATGGTCCATTTGAAGAACCGGAAGAGCCGACCATGAACATAGAGAGTCTCCTTTAACAACAGAGAAAGATAATCTTCATAGGTGCGGAATCTCAATAGAAGGTGTCTATTGTCCAAAGCACTAATCATGTAATCATCCGAGAATCTACACCTGCTGTTCAGATGAGTTCGAATATCAGAGAAAGACGGTCTTCCATGAAGAGTACGAGCGACCAAAGAGAAGGAGAAAGGGCCCAGGGACGCCGCGATCTCCTCCTGAGAGAAGAAAACATCGGGTTCTCCATTATCTGTGAGCGTCGGAGGATGAACGGAGCCCGGGACGACCGGCGGGGCCATGGAGGAAGATAATACTTCCGCGAATGTTCGTCCGCCATAAGCAGAAGGAATGCTCAAAGAAGGATCACCACTGTTGCTGGAAGGAGGGCCCAACAGAGGAGCTGCCAGGGGACGCGCGGGTGCCAAGGGGGCCACGGGAGGCCCCCCTGGGTCAACCATCGAAGGAGGGCCCTAGGTCAAACTACAGCTTCTTCAATCCCAGCTTGAGGTAGGAGATTCTCCGAAGGCCTTGTCACCTTTTTCCTCCCAGGCTACGTACTCATTACTCAAAATACACAGCGATTTAGATTTTCAGTCTCCACTAATTAAATCCCACTAGCACTGTTACAAAAGAAAATGTGTATTTCAAAGCACATCTCAATGACCAGGTATTTTCAAAAATCCACTTTTGGGTCTCGTATCCTCCCCCATTGCGTTTTAAAGTCACTATGATTTTAAACTACACACTATCCACTAATCCATTGCATTTTAAAATCACAACTGGTTGTATTTCTAAGCACAATTGTAACTTCAAAATCATCGAGCTTTTGTCTAAATCACCTGTTTAGGGATCAATTTAGTATTCTACAGTCACTTACGACTAACCCCCAACCCCCCCCCCCCCCCCCCCCAACCCGCCAAGTTGAGTCAATAGCAAACACTTTCAATTACGGTTTCTTCCGCTCTTTTTTTTTCTTTTGTTCTCTTTTCTTTCTACAATGGAATTCTTCCTATACAAGCCATGCCCTCCACAGTACCACTCAACATCATAGTCTATAAATACTCTTCTGCAAAAGGACATCATATCCAACGGCAGATTTGCTGCTATTCAGACGTTGACATATAAGAAGAGAAGCACTTTCTCCTCCTGGCAAGGTTAATATTGCTGTTCTGAGCTGGAATTGACTGGGAATATGGTGGAACAATTAATGGCACATGCACGCTGCTTAATCTCTGCACAAATCGTAACACACAAGAGAGAGGACTGACATTAGTACTGTAGGGGAATTACAACAACAAGAGCCTAAGTACGTGCTGTCCACATCCTTCAAAGGAAAAAACAATTTGTTTATGCCACTTGCAATTCTGCATGGTTTAAAAGGCTCATCTGAACTAGCTACAAGCATATGTTTGGCTTTCTGAGCCATGCCTGAATATTTAAGTATCTGTACAAGTCAGGATCATATATAGCTAGTTTAAGCCTCTTCTCCTTTCTTCTTTTAAATTCTGATTACAATATTGTTCACTTTCATTGATTTTATTTCATTACAGTGTACGGAGTCCAGATCTGATAATGAATGGAGTCCACATGGTGGGGGGAGGTGGAAAGGGAGGTCAGTTTGTTAAGCTATATCCAGGTACCTGGTGTGGGTTGTATGTATATGCCTCAGTGGTCGATCACTTGGATGTTTCTCACGGGGGGTTGTCAATGCCAAGCCCTAATTAATAGAGCTCTTTTAGGAAGGGAACTGGTGGGCAACTTAGCCTTCTGATGCTATCCCTGTGGCAGAGATGTTGTCGGTGGATAATATCATGAAGACAGGAG
This sequence comes from Amorphophallus konjac, assembly GCA_022559845.1. NCBI lineage: Eukaryota > Viridiplantae > Streptophyta > Magnoliopsida > Alismatales > Araceae > Amorphophallus > Amorphophallus konjac. The sequence continues at coordinate 28,662,648 of CM040123.1, read as the reverse complement.
ATCAGTGTCTGCACGTGAGATGGTCTTTGAGAGGTCTCTATGACATTGCCTTACCTTTCCTATACATATACGGTAGTGTTAGATGTAACTTATGTGAGAACACTGCGATCTTAATTAACGTCCAGTTTTTGGCCCAGAGAGTTGCACTCGAAAGCTTTTTGCTCATTTGCAATGGAGGGACATCATGTACAGCAAGTGCATCAAGATTTACCCTTTCCAATACATAGCAAGAACAGCTTGAGCAACATTCTTGATCGCCACCCCTCCGGTATGTGGGTTGGCTTATTCATGGTGCGTTAATGTGAGGGGGTATACGTTTAACGTACAGTTCATTCTGAAATGAGGTAATACAATATTGTATCCTACTACCGAATGACAATGGCATCTGAGGAGCCCTCATGCATGTCATATTTATTGCCAGTGAATGTGGTGGTGAAGAATAACAGGTTAATAAATGTGGTCCGGCGAACTTAAATTCTGTGGCGGCAGTACTGACTTGCTGGACAACAACGAGGGAGCAGATAATGCAAAGGACTTCCATGTGGGGTTACAGTTCCGTTCAAACAGCTGTGGTAGATCCTAGGGACGATTACAGTAAAAGTACCTGATTGAAATATAGATATTTAGATATTTTTATGAATAAATTATCATTATAAGTGAATTTATAAAAAAAATATTTCTGGAGATATATTTGTAGATATATTATTGCGTAAAATTAAATAGTACATAAATATTATGTAAAGCCATTAATTTACATGTGATTTTTTTGTAAATTTTTGACAAAAAAAAATAATATGCTTGCAAATAAAAATGTATATTTACACAATACAATTTTACCTAGTTGTATGTTTACTACTTCACTTCGAATAGTATTAATTTTTACAAATTTATATTTAACAATAATTTATTTACAAAAATCCTATGTATTTATCACTGTCCATAAGGGTGGCCAGTCGTCAAGATGCCATGTATCTCTGAGACTTCCTATTTTTACGAATTGTCAAAGGCAACATAGAGCCGTGATTTCTGGGCGTCATGGTCCTTGAAGGAAAATTAATTTTTGGGAAAATTAAGGAGTGGATGCAGAACAAGTCTTAAATTCGACAAGCACTGGAATCATATTTCATATTTGTTAATCATGACCAATCTTTTAGGGCATGTTTGGTGCAACTTTTAAATTTAGGATTTTTGCATGAAAACTTTCGATATAATTGAATTTATAAAAAAAATATTTCTGAAAATATATTACCAGACATCTCACTATGTTAATTCAAATAGAACATAAATATAATTTACATAATTTTTATAATTTTTTAACAAAAAAATGCTATATATATATATGTGTGTGTAAATAAATATGTCATTTTTACACAATTCAAATTTATACAATGACACGTATGCTCATATATTTTTAAGAATAATATTTTTACAAGTTTTTATTTAACAATATTTTTCATGTAAAAATCCTTCAAATTTTTATGGCCTATAATTCAGTTATTTTGACCCGAGGATATTAGACTTCAAAAGTTCTATACGTGTTTTCTTGGCTTCTAATTGAAAATTTCAACATGGAAGCTTCTCAGATTTGAGTAAAAAAAATAAGATTATTGGCGCAAATTTGACTATGGTAACTGATCAAAATCAATAACTACTCATTTAATAATTTTTTATGTTGAAAAGGAGGCTGAGAAAGGCCTCTAACTAAAAGTTTTGCCCCTCACACCACAAACCCATTTGATTCACGACGGTGAGTTCGAAGCCTAGCCGGTGTCCGCCTTGCCCTCCCATTGGTGGAACCTCAACAATGTGGACCCCACGCCAACTCACATTTTCTAATCCCCTGGACCAATGGGAGGGCAGAGTGTGCACCCCTAGACCTGCCGCGAGTATTATTCTTGATTCATTAGCTACAGAGGGTTATCGTAACTAGTCTTCTTGGGAAGTCGTTTATTAGGGATTGGGGGGTTGGGGTTGGTGGGTTGTTGGAGGTAAAACCCCAATCAATGGCCATCCTTTCATATATATTTTTCCCCCCCGCAGAGTCCAAACATAGTCTGTCTACGTGTGTTTGGAAAGGATGTAAGGTAAAGGGATTTCTTCAAAATCCTTAAAGAGAGAAGAAAGATCTTTTAAATAACTTTTAGGAGATTTTTCACTTCTCTTCCCTTTCAAGATTTCCTCGAACACCTTTCGGTGTCTGCATACTCTTCGTCTTCGCAGTGACCTGCCTCACTGTACCATGCTTTCTTTCGGAGAAGACGCGTAGTCCGAAACTTCTTTGTTGAGAAGTGTAAAGTTTACAAAGGGATTGTTGCCATGGTGCCACACGTAGAGAGAGAGAGAGAGAGAGAGAGAGAGAGAGAGAGAGAGAGAGAGAGAGACTGTCATAAGACAGTGCAGCATGGAATACCATCCTATCAAAGGATTGGATGGTCATGAAGGGGCACCCACCCTATGCCCTCTTCTGCAAATGAGACATCTTTTTTCAGAATACTTGGAATCCGTTTCAAGATTGTAGTTTCTTCGTGGACCACAGACCACCATCAGTGTTTTTTAATACACGGAGTACCACGCCCAATTCAAACATGGCCGTGTTTAATTAAGATCCTCTGAGAGAGGACTTCTCTGGTTGCTATGTGGACGGAATAGGCAGAGGAAATCTCCTGAGAGGAGGCCATAACATCCGCCGTCTAATTTTCTTTCCTGTTAATGTGAGATTCCATTGAAGCATCCAATTCAAAGAGCAGTCTTTTAACATCAATCCGCAGTGCTCCGGCCCTCCCAAGTCCCAGGGATGAAAGCGCTAACACATCTCCTCTAGACTAGTCAATACGGAAACTTCCCCCTTTTCGCATATGTTTTTTTATTGATGCCCCTGCCGACCCCGGGTGGGCTGATAGGGGCATGGAACCAACCCTCACCTCCCTGGCTCCCTCGGGTTTCAATCAAGGGCGAGAACCCGGAAGCAGCCGGGAGACAGAAGGATGCTAGGTCTCATACGTTGTGAAAGATGGAAGCTTTCCACGAAACCCTCAGAAGGGTTTGGCCTACATGGACACTGTTGACGTTGGCAACTTGGCACCCTCAAAGAACCTACCAAAAATAAGGGTTCGGGTATCGATCCCTTGGAATCACCAGAACACGCAGAACATTCCTCTGATCCGATCGTTAACATATAACTGGAATGAATTAGCATTTTTGCGCTGTAAAGTTGCGTGCTTTGATGTATTGGCTGAGGCCGATCTGGGTTTTGTCTGCGGAGGTTCTTCCTGAAGCGCCCAAAAGTCTCAGATTTGGGGTTGCAAGGAGGAGTATGCTGAAGCAGCCAAACACATAGATCATCACAAGAAGAGGAGGGGGCGGGAGGAAATTTCTGATCTTATTAACAACTACGTTATGTTCAAGAAATCATTACAAAATGGAAAGGGAAGACAAAAAATAAAAACGGATCGACCATGTCAGGACGCGCCGTGGGAAACTGCGAAGGCCGGCGCGTTGCTCGGTACCGGCTCGTAGTACAACGGCTCCGCCGGGTGCCGCCAGGCCGACCACCTGAGATCGGCGCCCACCTTCCCGTCGTCCCCGCCGGAGACCTGCTGGTGCTTCTCCGGCGCCGCTGCCGTGGCGATCTCGCCGGGGCCGGGCAGCGAACAGATATCTAAAGGCGAGAGGAGGGGGATGGCGACCTTCCACTCCGACGCGCAGCCCGACGGCGGCGCCACCTGTATGGACGAGGGCGCGTGCATCCGCAGCCTGCTGCTGTTGCTCCGCCGCAGGACCTTGGCGGCCGGGGATCCGCTCCCCGACGTCTCCGCCATCGCTCAGAAGATAGAGAGAGAGAGAGAGAGAGAGAGGAGAGGCGTGTAGGGAAGAAGGAAGAATATGCTGCTTGTGAGGGAAAGGGAATCGTTGGAGAATTGGGGAGAGAGGAGGATGTTCTTCTTTATACAGAGAGGGCGTAGGGGAGGGTGGGGGCCACGACACAGAGTAAGCCCCCACCGTTGGATCCCAGTCGTGTGGGAGGCACGTGTAAACGACACACCGGGACTGCTGGAAGGCCTCCTCCGGTTTACGAAAACTCCGTTGGTGTTTGAAACAAATTTGCCCATACATATATATTAGAAATCACTGACAAAAACTCCTTTGCATCAGATTTGGAGAGAGGGTTTTTCTTTTCTAAACATTTTAATCTCTTTTGACACCTCAAATGAAAGAATCATGCAGAGTAAATCAGCTGAACAGCTCAAAAAATTTCCATTACAACAAAGAATAGTGAAATCATACAATGGCTAGGGATGTGATCGAGTGCGCAGCACCTAATAACATATGACCTCATTGTGAATTATATGATATTCTTATGCACAATGAAGTGATATACTATAGACTTTTCTTCACTTTCATCCTTAGTATTGAGGTTCATTTCATATATATATATATATATATTCTTACATGAAAAATATCAAAATTATCATCATTAATCGTCAAATATTATATTTACCGTCTTCATTAACTACAAACTTAACAATATCAATATATAAAAAATACCCCCAACATTTCTGTGAGGAGATTTGAAGTTGATGTGACTGTTGGGGGTATTTTTGTCATTCAATAATATTACTGAAATATTTGATTGATAACTGAGGAGGGGGAAATCATTAGGCCCAATGAGGTGATCAATGTCGACCACACCACCTGCCAAGGCATAACATAATCTGGACCAAGATTTAAGTTCGTGCTCCGCATATGTACTTACACCACGTCTCACGTGACGTGCATTCAGGTGACTATTACTGCAATAATGGCGGAAGTAATCCCAAAGATTAATGGGCATCGGGTTATCACCCACGCCCCCACGTTACCTGTAGGACGAGAATCTTAGAAGACTCCGCCCTCTCACCTCCTGTAAGATGAGCAGACGGGTAACGAATGACTCCACGATCAGGACAACCATATCCACTACCACAACCCCACTAAGTCAGAAAATGAAATGTCCTTGATGAGGGCACTATAAAAAGGACCCTAGTCAGAAGGTCAAGAAGGTACACTTCTACGCTCCTAAAACTGCGAACACTCCTAATCCACTGAGGTGTCCGAGCACACTCCACCTTCTTCCATTTACCTTCTCTCTCCCTAGCCAACCACTTCGTCTCTATGTCCGAGCACTCTTCTCCTTCTCCCAACATATATCTGACTTAAACATCGGATGTTTGTCTCTTGGGATCTCCCCTAGGACTCCTTCTGGCGTGGTTTCTTTGTTGCAAGTTTTCTCTTGGGTGATGTTATTCCTTCCCCATCAAACAAATCCTAGAGGTGTGGCTCGCGATTTGAGATACCATATTTCGACCTATATAATAACGAGTAGTGTAGCGGTCGAGATTCGTCACCCCAATCACAAACTACACCCCTAAGGATTTGTTTGATGAGGGAAGAAAGAAGTATCACCAGAGAGGCACATGCAGGCATGAACAAGAGTTAGAAGGAGCCCTAGGAGATACCCCAGGGGACAGTCCTCCGACAGTCAAGTTAGCCAACTAAAGGGGCGATGGCGAGCGGTCGAGAGAGGAGAGGGATAAGGAGCGAGATGGGGTTAGGTTGCGTATCGCCCTGGCCGTCAGGCTAGGGTCCTATTTATATGATCGTCGTAGGGTTGATCTTTACCTTTGCTGGGTTGACGTGGCTAGGGGAGACGTGAGCTGCCCTACTTGCTTACCTAACAAGATAGAGAGGCGCAGGCACTGACCCGCCGTTCCCTTGCCCAAGGAGGTAGCTCTACCATTAATGTAGCAGGGCTCGCCAGAGGCATGGGGTTGTCTTTTCAGGGGGAGCAGCATAGGCGGTGCCCTCCCTTTCCCCTTTCACTGGACTGGTGTGCCTTCCACCATTAATGCGTTGAGGCCCATCGTGGATGTGCGTTGTGGTTGTTGGTAGGTGAACCACATGCAAGTACGACACCTGAGCCTACATCGTGGTAGGTCATAGCTGATCGCGTTCTGGGATGGACTAGATGGGTGTGGGCCCGGAACACTAGGCTTCTTTGGTGGGCCACCCAGGCGGGCCTTAATGGGCCGATGGACTTTTCCCTCCTCACTTAGACCCCAACTCCTGAGTAGTGAGGGTGCTCGACGATAGGTGCTCGGGAGCACTCAGGTCAGTCCGTCACCAGTGTGGGGAGTGTCTGGGTGGTGCTCGGCCCCCTACATCCGGTGCCTCAGGGATAGGGAGTAGGGTAAATGCACTTGACCGACCCTCTCCGTCAAACCGTCAGGGCATTGTCGAGTGTGGGCATGACGCCGCTATCATGATGGCAGCATCTAATCGGCCATGGGGATGCGGGATTAGATGGCGAGGGGACGTCACCCTAGGGTTTCCTGCCCAGGTTCCGTTGATGCTGGCGATCCACCTTCCTACTGGTAGCGCGATCTGAGCCGTTGATGCCGATCATTGCCTTAACCGCCTCTTTTTCCCTTTAAAAGGGGCATGAGAAGCGATGTGCGAGGTACTTCTTCGTCTTCTCAAGCGTCGGGTCATGTAACACCCAAGATTTTTCAGATCAAAATTTATGGGTTTCGGAGCACTTTCGTGGGTCTCGGATCGAGTTTTGTGATTAAATCGAAATTTTGGCTATCGGGCCTTCGGATCCCCATGTACGGTGAACCATTGTGATTTTGGGCTCCGTGACGTTTCAGGCGCATTGTGTGTTTTCCAAGGATCGTGGGGGTAATTTTTTATCATTTTTCCAATTTCCCATATTTTTAAATCCTAAATTATTTTCTATATAAACCAACCCCCACCCCTCTCACCCTCATTCTTACCCTCTCTCCCTCTCTCCTCTTGTTTCTCCTTTTCTCTCCCTCTCTTCTCCGGGCGGCTGATGGAGTTGGAGGCGGGCAAGGCGGAGGCGACGTGGGGGTGGCGAGCGATCGAGGATGGAGCGAGGAACGAGGCGGTGGCGCGGCGGAGCTCGTTCGTGAGTTCGTAAAGCCGGTGTGGGTTCGAGGTTCGTTTTCGCGTGGAATCGGCGTCCTCAGCGCGGGGAATCATCGGTGGAGGTAGGGGGATGGATCCCTGGCCCTTGTATTCCATTTTCTGGCGATTTGTAGGTCGAGGCGAGGCCGAGAGTGGGTTTTCATTCAATCCAAGGTAATTTTTCCATGTATTGGGCTGTGAACGTGTCACATAGACATTTTAAAGAGAGGAAAAAGATTTATTTTTTAAAAAATAAAGATAAACGATGATAATGGATAAATAAATATGCTAAAATGAGTGGGACATGAAGGAAAAGAGGATGAGCATGAGATGCTCTATGGAGGGTGATCGCCAGAGGTGTTACCTCAAAAAAAAGAATGATGATCGCATGTACCTTGTATGAAGCGGGTGAGATTGCAGGTTCTTCCTTCCTCCTTCTACCGGCCAGCCGATGAAGGGGGTTTATAGCTTGATTACCCTTGCAAGAAAACACACAAATACAGATATGGATTAGCCAAAGATGTGTAGTATCAATGCTCTAAAAATATAGAAATCAATCAAACTAAGCATGAACACACCTTGTGTGTTTTGGTTTAAAACCCCTTTAAGGAGTAAAAGGGATGGGATATGAATGCAATGATATGCAAAGCAAATAAGGTGAATATATGCTGAAGAGTATCTCTAGCAAAGGGCGCTAGAGGGAGGATGCATGAGGTGATAATAGCTAACAAAATAACTAAAAGAGAAGAGGACCCTTCTGATGTGTGCGCAGCAGTAAAGGTGAGAAGGCAAAAGAACACGGCAGCTACAGCGCTAGGGAAAGGATGAAGAATTTGCTGTGGAGGAAGAACCTTGAAGAAGCACCTGCAAAAGGAAGAAAACTCTCTCTCTCTCTCTGTACAGCTCACACGATGCAGTTGCTCTCTTTTTGCTGCCTCTTCACCTTTTCGCGTGAGAAGAACACATGGGGGTATTTATAGGCCAAAATTCCTTGCATCAATAGGATTGAAACAAGGCAATCAATCCTCTAATAAGGAACCCTCTTCCCAATCGAACACAAGGTGTAAAATGAGAAAATGATCACTACTGGAAGGTAGCAAGCGAAACAGAGACGGAAGTCAAAATGACGACCTGACGAGGGACGTTAATTGAAATGACGACATTCACACAGTTGTTAATTCCTGGATTTATTTATGGCAATAAAGGACTTTCCTAATTTAAAATTGACAAATGACACATGTTCTAATGGGCGTTAAATAATAAACGCCCCCCAGGAGGGCGTCAATTCTTTGAGTTTTATTTTATTTAGGATTCGTAAAATCCAAAAAATAACGCTTGTTTGAACAGTCGTTTATTTGTGAAATTACGACCCCCATCAGGTCGTAAATTAAATGACGTCCTTCCTCCAAGCGTTAATTTTGAATTTAAAGGAAAGATACCAAGAAATTACAATCATTATAGAGAAATTAGAAAAACTTCATATTAAGCCAATATTGAAGTCCACTTTGGGGCGTCACATGGTGACATGAGATTTACTCAACATAGCATCGATTTTGGCGTGTCTACAAGGGCGAGTGACGATTTTCGCCGGATCGGGTGATGTTTCGTCATTTAATTTCGTGCATTTTGTGGTTTAGGACCCGGGGCAAGGTCTCCGATGTTTTCCCCCTCGACCGGGATCGAGTGGGGTGTGGAATAGGACCCTTCGGTCGGGGTCGGGTTAGAGGAACGTCGGTTTCGGTCAATTGACGGATGGAGTTCGGTCGACCGAACCCATTCGCCACGGTCGGGTGATCATGTTGGTTCGGTCGACCGAACCCTGAGGGCCAGTCGACCGACCCTCTGCTTGGAGGTCGACCGACCCTAGTGGTAGGTCGACCGAACCCAGTTCTTTTTGCCTGTTTTGGCCTCCGGTCTCTTTGGTCGACCTTGGGCCCCGTGGATGTCCCGGACAGCCCGTGGGGACCGTGACTGTGTTTTTGGGTGTCTGGAGGAATTATGTTACCTCAATTAGCATGCCCGTGTGGTTTTAGGGTCCGGGTGACCCCACGTGTTTCGGACTTCTTCGTTGTGCTAGATCGAGTCACCGTGTACTTGCGTACGTGCGGAGGGTTGTCCCGGCACAGTGTTAGCTTCTCGAAAAGTGATTTTTCGTGTGGGCCATGAGTATGGTCAATAATGGTTAGTCCCGTGACCCAGCCAGGGGTTGGGGGGGCTTCTTAGTCTCCCTTAGAGAGGGAATAAACTCGGCAGTTATGGGCCGCCTCTTAAGTTCTCGAGAACGTGGTATCTGGTTCTTGGACTAGGATAACTTGACTGCATGGTGTCGTATGGTACAACGGCATTGGGATGAGTCGCGTGACTCTATGGCCGTTAGATTAGCAAGTCTAGCTAGTCATCCTGAGTTGGGTGGCACCGTGCCACCCTACGTTCAGTGTAACGACCCGAGAATCTGATTAGCGGGAAGGCCCGATAACCCTAGACTCGAACCGCCACCCACGAGCCCGTAGACTCGGAAGGGTTAGAGAGATGGTGTGAAGACTACACAAGTATCATAAATAATTGCAGAAATTAAACAGTTTATATGATTAAGTAGGAAATAAATTAACATTTTACATGATACATGGTCCACAAAATATAACAAAATAAACAACAGTAGTCCACAACTAGTACAGAGACAAGAAGGAAAAGTACAACTACACGGGACATACCCCGGCTCTGACATCTGGCACTAACGCTGGGCACCCGAACCACGCTGAGCCTCAGACGCGCTCCCCTGAGGCTGCGCCTCACCTGAAACACGGTGAAAACACGCAAGGAATGAGTCTCAAAATAAGACTCAGTAGGGATCACTTGAACCCTACCTCGCAACACAGAAAACCGCTACACTAGCAGTAAGCGAGCACCTCAGAAGTGAAAAAGCCCTGCAACTACAAACACCAGTCTCACGGCATGAATATCGACACACGCGCCACGGCGAAGAAACTGGAACTAAACGGTCAACACGACCAAAAACCCGAAGGTCGAAGTCACAAAGACTGATAGTCTGTCACTCCAGACTCGACAGGAGTACCTCCCACTAGAAGCACAGTCACTAGCATCCCCTGACGTCTTACACCGCACCGCAGGTGTCCGCCTGGCACGATAGCCCCCGGCGGAGGCAAGGACACCATACAAGTAACCATAAAACAAGTGACTAGCTGGGGTCGTGCTCGTCAGCGTGGGTCCAGCCGCCCCCAACCACGTGTGCACACACAGACCGTGCGTCCCTGGTCTGGCCCTCTGACCAGTTTTCCCCTCAGCCGGACTCTGGCTGGTAGACGCAGGGCCCGATGAAAAGCAGTCTCAAACCGTCCTCAGGGTAGCCTCTCCACCACTCCCTGGTGGGACCGCTAAACGCGTAGGCAGGCTACGACTAGTGGAGGGTCACTGAAGGAGTAGACTCTCAAGTCAAAGGAAAATAATGTCCGAATCCGACGAAGTATGAGAACCGTCCCACGTACCAGCACCGTTGCACGGTGACCACGGTCGAAGAAGAAACGGGACTGCGGACCGCCCGAAGCAGTCCAGAGTCTGGCGGACCAACACTGGTGTGCCACAGGCTCTAACGGTCTATCACTAGGCCGTCACAGCAGTCTGGCAGTCCAACATAGGTGCGCCTGACATTCGGTGCAAAATCGATGGTGACGCACCAACCCTGGTACGTCACAGGCCCTAACGCACCCAACCCAGTACGTCAGAAGGCAAGAAGTAACCATCTGTGATGCATACCGCTCGGCGTGTCACAGACTCTAACGGACCATCTCTGGTGTGTTAGAAGACGGAATAAAACCAGGTGTGACGCACACCCCTCGGGGCGTCACAGCTCTAACGGTCCAGCCCAGGAGCGTTAGAAGGTGGGGACGCGTCATCTCTAACGCTCTCACACAGGGGCGTCACAAGGCTCTGACGCCCCATCCTGGGTGCGTCAGAGGCCCTGACCCCCAATGGTTAAACCACAACGGTCGGATGCCAACGGTCGAATCGCCACTCTGACGGTCCAACCCATGCGCGTCACATGCCCTGGCGGTCTATCGTGGGACTGTCAGGCCCACGGACCACCCAGTTGGCGAAACAGCTCTTGTGACGCACCCATCGTGGGGCGTCACAGCCTGTGACGGTCACTGGAAGGACCGTCACACCGTCCCGATGGCGAACCGATGGGAAACGACCCAACACTCCAACCACGCCCCCATACCTCCATGGGAGAGGGGGAAAACAAGGGGGGAGCTCCCCCGAGACCCCTAGCATGCTTCTAGGCCATTGAAACGTCTAATCACGGCCTAAAAACATAGATCGGGCGAACTCTCCCCAAATCATGATTTTACCCTCCCAACATGGAAACGACCCCTCTCGGCCTCACACCGGGCAAGAAATCATGGGAATGGAACGCAGAGAGCTAAGGAACGTCACCCTACCTCGATCTCGCCTCGAGGCGCGCTGGATCGTCCACAAACCGTGAAGAACGCTTGAAACCCTCGTTCCTCCTCACGCTTCCCACGAATGCCGCACGCCACTGGGATCATCTCGCCGCCGCCTACGTCGTCGTGCCGTCACCCACCGCCGTCTGCAGCCGGAGGGGAGCTCGCCGCGGTCGCCGTTGGCCGAAGAGAGAGAGAGAAGGGGGCGCTCACGGTGGGGAGGAAGAAGGAAAGAGGAAGAAGAAGAAGAAAAGGTGGGGGAGAGAGAAAAGGGTTGGGGTATTTATAGAAAATCCAAAAATACCAAAAACTATCGAAAAATTAAAAATCACGTTTCCGCGATCCTCGGAACGCACTGGTCGCAACGGTACCACTCACGTCTAGGTGAACAACCCGGTTCACCCGCAACGAGGTTCCGAAGGAATTACCGAAACCCGTGCCAAAAATCAGAAAACACGCTGAAAAAAGCCGCGGACACACTCCGGGCCTCCGAAACAACTCCGGATGGCACCGATCCGAACACAAAAGTGTCCGAAACGAAATTTTGGACACAACGGAGCCAGATACTCAGAGAAACTAGATCTGGAACCCAAAGAGAAAGGATCCGAAGGGTCCGGGATATTACAGCCCCCCCACCTTAAACAAATTTCATCCTCGAAATTTAAGAACAAAGCTCGGGGGGAAGAAGAGAAGGAACTCACTCGAACTGGTAAGGGAACTACTGACGCATCTTGTCCTCACGTTCCCAAGAAGCCTTACCACCATAGTGTCGCTGCCACACCACCTTAACCAAGGGGATGACCTTGTTCCGCAGGCGCTGCTCTCGCCTATCCTCAATGCCGATGGGAAACTCTAGGAGAGAAAGATCTGGAGTCACCTCGGGCCAAACAGAATCCTCAAGCACATGAGAGTCACCTCGGGCCAAACAGAATCCTCAAGCACATGAGAGTCATCGGGCATATACTTCCGCAACACCGAGACGTGGAACACGTCGTGCACCGACGCCAACTCAGGGGGTAACTGCAACCGATAAGCAACCTCACCGACGCGCTCCACAATGAGGAAATGACCAACATGGCGGGGACTCAGCTTCCCACGCCGTCCGAAGCGCATCACCCCCTTCATCGGAGAAACTCTCAAGAACACACGATCACCAATGGCGAAAGTGAGAGGCTGCATCCTTCGGTCAGCATAGCTCTTCTGCCGACTCTGGGCGGCCAACATGTTCTGATGAACTAGGTGCACGGCATTGACGCACTGCTGCACCAACTCCGGTCCCATCAAAACACGCTCACCAATCTCGAACCAATCAAGTGGAGTCCGACACAGACACCCATACAATGTCTCATAAGGAGCCATGCTGATGCTCGAATGATAACTATTATTGTAGGCAAACTCCACCAACGGTAGGTGGTGAAACTAACTCCCCTGCCACTCCAGGCAACACGACCTCAACATGTCCTCCAAAGTCTGGATGGTCCTCTCTGACTGACCGCCCGACTGAGGATGATATGCCGAGCTAAAAGCTAACTCAATGCTTAGAGCCCTCTGGAAATTCCTCTAGAAACCAGATGTGAAATGCGGATCCTGATCGGATACAATGGAAATGGGAATCCCATGCAAGGGTACGATCCGCTCCATATACAAACGTGCCAGTTTTGGCACACTCTAGCTGACTTTGATCGGTAACAATCGAGCCACTTTTGTCAACCTATCCACCAGCAACCAAATATTGTCCTGCCCACTCGGAGTTCTCGGCAGTCCCACCACAAAATCCGTGGTTACGTGGTCCCATTTCCACGCGAGAACATCCAAGGGCTAAAGCATACCTCCTGGCCCTGATGCTCCGCCTTCACCTGCTGACAGGTCAGGCACATGGCCACGAACTTAGTAACATCTCTCTTCATACCAGGCCACCAGAACTGCCTCCGCAAGTTCTGATACATCTTCATCGCACCCGGTTGTACGGTGTACCTGCCCTCATGAGCCTCACGCAACACCGCACGATGAACCTGATCCTCAGCGGGGACGTACAGCCAACCACGGAACCTCACAGCACCGTCCTCACCGAGCTCCACATCAGCCATGGCCAAAATCCAGAGCAACTCGGGGTCTGCATACTGAGCCTCTATCACCTGACGACGGATAGCAGGGGTGACAGTCAGACTCGCGAGCACCGCTAACCCTGGCTCTTGAGGAATCTTGAGCCTGAATGACACTTCGGGCACTTGTTCCCAGAGCCTCCACTTCCTCAACATCAAGGCACTGATCACGACCTTCCGAGTCAAAGCATCGGTGACAACATTCATCCTGCCCGGCTGATAAGATAGGGTGAAGTCATAATCCTTCATATACTCCATCCAACGCCTCTGCCTGAGGTTAAGGTCCCTCTGAGTGAACACATACCTCAAACTCTGATGGTCAGTGAACACCTCAAACATCTCACCGTACAGATAATGCCTCCAGATCTTCAACACGAAGATCACAGCCGCCAGCTCCAGGTCATGGGTAGGGTAGTTTTCCTTATGTGGCTTCAGCTGCCGCGAAGCATACGCCACCACTCTACCATGCTGCATCAACACAGCACCCAATCCAACCCCGGAAGCATCTGTACACACCACAAAACCTCCCAATCCAGAAGGTAAAACCAACACCGGAGCCGAGGTGAGCAATCTCTTCAGTTCCTTGAAACTCTGCTCACACTCATCAGTCCAGACAAAAGGCACATCCTTCCACGTAAGTCTGGTCATCGAGGCCGCAATACGAGAAAAACCCTGGATAAACCTCCGATAATAGCCTGCAAGCCCCAAGAAACTCCGGATCTCCGTCACAGACCTCGGCTTCGGCCACTGCATTACTGTCTCGACCTTGGCGGGGTCCACGGAAAATACCATCACCAGAGATCACGTGCCCCAAAAAGTGCACCTCACGAAGCCAGAACTCGCACTTACTGAGCTTCGCATACAACTGGTGATCTCGCAACGTCTGTAGCACCGCACCCAAATGGTACACATGCTCCTTAGTAGATCACGAATAAACAAGGATGTCGTCCACAAACATGACAACGAACTGGTCCAAATAGGGATGAAACACCCTCTACATCAAGTCCATGAAGGCTGCGGGGGCATTGGTAAGCCCGAACGGCATCACCAAGAACTCATAATGCCCGTACCTCGTACTGAACGCAGTCTTCTCCACATCGGACTCGCGAATCCTCAGCTGATAGTAACCAGACCGCAAATCAATCTGTGAAAATACTCGAGCAGACTGAAGCTGGTCGAACAAGTCATCAATCAGTGGCAATGGATACTTGTTCTTAATGGTCACTCCATTCAGCTGTCGGTAGTCAATGCACAACCTCATACTACCATCCTTCTTCTTCACGAAAAACACAGGCACACCCCGAGGGGAAAAGTGAGGACGAATGTACCCCTTGGCCAGCAACTCCTGCAACTGCGCCCTCAGCTCTATCAACTCAGCGGGAGCCATACGGGAGGGAGCCTTCGACAAAGGTCCCATACCAGGCACAATCTCGATCACAAAATCAATCTCCCGCTGGGGAGGCAATCCAGGTAAGTCCTCCGAAAAAATGTCGGGAAACTCGCACACCACCGGAATGTCCTCGACATCGTCTCCAACCGGTTTGCCACGACCACAGAAGCGAGAAAACCCTGGCAACCCGCATCAAGCAAACGACGAGCCCTAATAGCCGAAATACGAAAGCGGGAAGAGGAAGACCTAATACCTTAGAAATAGAAGGTGGGTCCACAAAGCCGCCAGAAATAAACCCTCTTCGAGCCGCAATCCACCAAAGCATGATGTGCCTCGAGCCAATACATGCCCAAAATCACATCAAAGTCCTGGAGCGGCAACGCATAAAGCATGGCCGGCAAACTCCGCCCTTCAACCCACACGGGGGCCTCATCGAAACAATACGGAGTGATCATAAAATCACCCGAAGGCCATTCCACTGCCAAATCACAAGACAACTGGGTCACCGGCTCCTCGATGCTCAGCGCGAAATCCTCCGAAATAAATGAATGAGACGCGCCAGAATCAAACAAAACCCGAGCCGCACAATCCAAAATATGAACGATACCTTTCACGAGCTGTGACGGCACTGCCTCTACCCTGGCCATGTGTGTAATATGGCCTCGAGATCTCTTCCTGCCTCCTACACTCGCTGACCTGGGTAGCGGCAGATACTGCCCATGTTGCTGCTGCTGCTATTGTGGCCTCTGCTGCTGGGGATACTACTGCTGCGGAGGAAACTACTACTGCTGCTGCTGCTGCCTCTGAGGACAGTCACGCACCATATGCCCTAGCTGGTCACACCTGAAACAAATCATCGGCGACGTGCAATGCCTACCTAGATGCGACTCGCCACACCGGGGACACGGTCCTCGAGATCCACCCACTGATCCCTGATGCTGAAAAGAGACCGGCTGCTGTACACTACCCGATGACGCCTGCCTCTGGTCCTTGTGCTTCTTATGGAAACTCTTCTTGAGAAACTTCACCCTGGCGCTGAAAGACGCAGAACCTGCCGCTAAAGCCGCCGGGGTCGAAGCCCATGAACTACCAGAAGGAAGCTGGAACGTGCTCTACTGTTGGGTAGTCATCTGCTGGTTGTGGCCTGACAAGGACTGCCCCTGGCTAATCGGTCCCTGAGTCCTCTGCATATCCAGCTCCAAGGATGCCGCTACACGGGAAGCTATCTCCAAATCAGTGGCAGCGTTCGCGATCAAATGGTGCCTC